>OZ018333.1:50373788-50521288 GCA_963969495.1 Ceratothoa steindachneri | reverse complement strand
CATCGTGACTCCTTTTGTCAAATACAAAGACTTCAATCAGCACGCGAGGAAACACATGCTTTCATCCTGGCACAAAGGCGCACTACAAGATGCCAACAATTTCCTCACCACTGTGAAAAACCCAGAGTTTACCATCGTAAGCCAGATGAACCGAGCAATCAATCAAACAGTCACTCAAAACCGTGAGAAACTGTTCCCTATCCTATCTAGTATTCTGTTCTGCTGCATGCATGGCATTGTTTTGAGGGTAAAGGAAAGTACATCGGGAAACCTCTGTGACTTACTGCGATTCAGGATAGAAGCAGGGGATACGGTCTTGAAGAATTACATGGAGAGCGCGAGTAAAAACTCGAGGTACGCATCAGTTCGTGTACAGAACGAGCTGATACTTCTCTCCGAAGAAGTGATAAGAGAAAATATTGTGAAGGCTGCAAATAAATCAAATGGATTCTCGATCATTACTGATGAAACTGTTGACATATCAGGCACCGAAAAACTGTCCATTGGCGTATGATTTGTTGAGTTGCGGGAGAAACGGAATGATTTAACCATCATACGCGAAAAATTCCTAGGATTTACTCCCCTGGAGTTGATGGACGCTGCAACAATTGCACATACTATCATCAACCATGCAAAAATAATTGGTCTTGACCTCAACAAGCTTCATGGTCAAGGCTACGATGGATGATCAACCATGGTAGGAAAAGACAATGGTGTACAGGCCCGTATCAGGAACATTTATCCCAAAGCCGTTTTAGTGCACTGCTCTTCACATCGACTTAATTTGGTGGTTCATGATCTGAATTCTGTCGCAGATATTCGGAATACAACTGGAACTGTGAAATCTATCATCATTTTTTTCCATGACAGTCCCAAGCGCAGAGGACTGGTTCCAAATCTACCTCTGTTGTGTGACACTAGATGTAGCGCAAAGTACAAAAGCATCCGCGTCTTTTCAGAGAACTTTTGTGATATCGATGCAAAACTGGAGCAACTGGAGGTAAGCCAACATTAGTCGCAGAGTACCCGTCAGACGGCACACCAGCTGAAGAGTGCTGCAGGTAACACAGTGTTCCTCATCTGTCTCAAGATTATAGCGAAATACTCAGCGATGTTGGAGCCAGTGATCCAACAGTTACAGGCAGTCGAGATGGACATGATGGGAGTCCGAGTTCACATTGACTTGTAAATGAAGGCTTTCCGAGATCACTGGGATGAAGTGGATCGTGTGTTTTCAGAAGATGTCATCCCTGAGGCGAAAATATTGTCAGGAGAACTTAGTATAGAATTGACTATACCTCGACGATGCGCACGCCATATCAATCGGCCGAATGTAGGAGGCTCCATTGAGGAGTACTATCGCCGCACCATATATATCCCGTACATGGATTCCTTGATTCAGTCTCTATAAAATCGCTTTGGTGATAGTAACACATCATATTTTTGCATTACATCCAAGAGAAATGAAGAAAATAGAAAGAGGTGTATTTAAGAAAATCGTTTCATTTATCAAAGAAATATACGAAATTGAGAAACTTGTTGAAGAAGCACTAGCGTGGTATGACGTGCAAAACCATAAGGGCCCACTGGATGACAACTCTCTCTCTCTCTCTCTCTTTCTCTCTCTCTCTCTCTCTCTCTCTCTCTCTCTCTCTCTCTCTCTCTCTCTCTCTCTCTCTCTTTCTCTTTCTGGGTATGATTGAGCTGTTGAAGGAGAACACTCTGTTCCCTGCTGTGCGCAAGACTATCCTCATCGCACTGACTCTGCCTGCAACAACATGTACAGTGCGCAGGGTGAAGACCTAGTTAAGGTCAACAATGACCGATCAACGTTTGCCCAGCCTCTGTGTGCTCAGTATCCACCATGAAAAAGTGAACAGCATACTTACTGACAAGCTCGCCTCTTCCGATGCCATCACGTTTCGTTCTCCCAACCCAGAAATCGTGACTGTAACGCCTCACCTAGGTATATTCCAACTTAGGTTCTCTACCTACCTCACAACTTTAGCATTTATCTAAGAAATTTGAACACCGGTATCAATCATTCCGCAATACCTTTTCCCATTTATTCATAACACAATATTCACTCTCTTTTCAATCTCATGTTCACACGGCAAACTCGGAACTTTCATATCCCCAACCTCGACCTCAGCAGCACCCTAATCATCATCATAAGCAAGCGCACAATCCTCAGGTACTTTATTCACAGAATTTCGTACATAATTCCTCTTCTCACATCCACTCAAACCATTGTAAATGCAGCTCACATCCACTATCTCTCTCTGCTCAATCCCTTACCACGAAACAGTACAAGATTTTCTCCACCATAATGCACAGATACATTCACACCAAACCCCTACTTACTACCATTAAGATCTCCTGGAACGACATCACTCTCGGCGCACACATGACTTTCAATTCTTTCTTCAGCTTGTTCACATCACTCATACCTAAGTGATCGGGTCTTTTAAACGCACCAAATCCATTTTAGTTAACACTTTTATTCCATGCACTACACACAGGAAACATTTTTCAGCTTTCTTTCATTCACTTTTCGATAATCAATACAAATTCGCAAGCTTCCATCGAGCTTCGTCACAGACACTACCGGTTGGGATATTCCACGCACTCTCACCTGGTTCAATTACACCGATCTTCTCTAACTACTCGCAATCTTCTATATCTCTTGAGCAACAGGAAGAGGGAAATGACGAGGCCATTGGTAAATGGGTATGTCTTTTGTCAAAACTATATTAAATTCCGATAAACGATAACTACCGAAGTCTTCATCTCCCTGGCTCAAGGCACATTTTCTCTCTCACAACCACCTGTAAATTTTCTGCTTCTCACATTCACTCAGCCCTTCTCCCAATTTCAGTTTAGCAACTAACTCTTCCTACTTCCAATTTTCCGACGACACGCAACCAGAAAACATGCTCGTATTCGCCACAAAGACAAACATTTCAACATTCACCACCGCACTCAATGTACCCAACTTATCCCCAGCGCGTATCCCTCTTAAACTTTTCTTTCCTAAGCAAGGGAACACTTGCACACGCAATCTAAGATTCTTCAGATCAATTACCCCATCAAAAACATGTGCAACCATTCGTACTTGATATTTCGTACTATCCTATTCAAAGCAAACATATTTTGTCGTCCTCGCATATTCTTATGTCTGGACTGCATCCAACCTTCGTGCTAAACACTCCATCCATTTTCAATGGTACATTCTCAATAGCAAACACGTCCAATGCTTTCATCAAATTCACTCTTACTTTTCCAACCTGATTCTGTGATTCACATACCATTGGCACCTCAAGCTTCCATTCCTCTTACATTCTATCATCCCCTGTCTGGATCTATCACCATACCATTTTCTTTCAGAAACTTATACCCTAACAACACATCATACTTCTTATTCGCGCCATCTACCACACAAAACTCTCTCATTTGAACATTGTCAACTAACAAGTTCACCTTAAATCTGGCGATAATTGCCACCACTTTCTTTCTCAATCCAGCTAAACTACAGCCACCTTCATAAGTTTTTTTAACATTCATGCCTTCAAATGCTTCTCGAAATATCACATTCACCTCACAACCTGCATATATCAATGCAAGTATCTCTCTCCCTCCACATTTAACTATCACACGCATGCATTTATTCTCTCTCTTACTCCAATACACTCCACGTCTCGAGAACCCTTCTCTCAGATTAAATACCCGCACACCAGTGGGTTCCACAGAAAGAATCCTATCACTACTTAGTTTTCCTGATTCGTATTTTCCCCAGTAGTCATTCTCTCATTCTCCAACTTGCGTTTTCCGATCTCTTTACAGCTTCACACAACCTTGTCAGGTGACCAACTACACCACTCTTCTCATACAGGCTCCCCAGGCTAGTACACATTCTCGCAAAATGCCCGTCTGTCCACAGTTTCCACATACTCCATGCCCATTTACATTCACTCCTCCACCTTTGGCGCAGGTTAGAGTAAAATGTCCCATATTCCCACACTGGTAGCACCGGATCATTATGGCATTCTGGCAATCCTTAATAAGGTGACCTGATTGACTATATGTAAATCAGGTCCCCACTACCACTTTCGGCATTCTGTTCTCACATGGCCAACCTTGTTACACTCCCAATACCTCATGTGTTGATTCATACGTCCATCCACTCTGATTACATTCCGATTCCCTTCATTCATACTACAATTGCACCTGCCTCTTACCACACTAGCACTTCGACTTTGTACCTGCTCCCGACCCATGTAAACCCTTCTTTTCTCCATTAAGTCTTCCTCTTGGCCATAGTATTCCTCCAGAAACTTGACCATGACTTCCACTGGGTTTGACATCAATGCCTCCTTATATGATCGGAACCCAGGTACACCACTTTTATGTATCCTTCCTCCTACATACACAGACGCTTCCCCTCGACCATACCCTTCAAACTCGAAATCTTCTGCAATTTCCAAAATATCTTCCCACAACAATCTTTCTCCCACCAATCGCATTTTTTTTCCTTCTCGCATTCATATATTCACAAACATCACTTTGGACTGTACTCAAGAACTTTCGCATTAACTCATTATCATTTACCCCATCATCGCCAAACTTCTTCCTCACTAAAATTTCAAGCCTATCATCATACAAATCAATTCTTTCATTCTTACCCATTTTCGCTTCCTCAAACTCACTTGTCTTCAGATATTTCACACCAGGTTTCATCCTCTTCACCTGACTTACAATACGCTCCTTCACCGCCTCGTACCTCGGCTCACCTACGCTCACAACTCTTATAAAAATCACACAATCAATCTTCCAAAAAGTCACCTTCGGGACTTCCCTTATTGAAACACTCCTGTCCACTTCCACCTCATTTTCACTTTCACTCTCTAACTTTCTCACAATCAGAGTACAGATAATCTATGCTCTTCGACTTCTCCTGTAATAGTATATATATATATATATATATATATATATATATATATATATATATATATATATATATATATATATATATGCCCGCTAACCTCTTCGATTCTGTTAGTAGTAAGTTTCACCAACTCTCTGCAACTGTCAAAAAAACAAAAAAAACAAACATTCATCTCTATAACACATAAGTTGTTTAGTAATTAGGGCTTCACCAGCTACCTTATGCTACGTGAGAAGAGAGGCTTTGGAACTTCTTTAAATAACGCCTTGGAGTACTCATAGGTTACAAAAGCCTGAGATTGAAGGGATCTCAGGCGTTTGGGATACGATTAATGGAGAAATACTAGGTACCCCTTAGAAAATTTCTCCTAACGTATAATGGCCTGACCAGCCCCCTGTGACCGCTACTTGGTGAACAAAGGTTCAACTGCTCTTTGGTGAGAGTTTTTGTGCCTTGCTGGTTGCCAGATCAGCTAAAGATCTTAGATAAAGTGGTGGGCACTTAGCTTTACTATTTACCTCAAGTCTGGCCGTTTTTAGTTGATTAGTAGGGCTTAGTAGGAAGACAGTTATACCTCAAGCACCTCTGTCGAAAAATCAAAGATCCAGTTAACTGGGGCTCTCGTACTGCTCAGTTGGGAGCTGCGGCACAATTGGGGACGTCCGGCCCAGGAAGGACCTTAGGGTTGGTGTGCCTGGTCAAAGGGTTTCTGTTCGCCGAACGACCGAAAACCTCCTGGAAAAAGGCGGATGTGATTAGTGCGAGAGAAAATCACACAAAAAAACTTTTTTAATGCGTATGGTCCCATAGTTTTTTTAGATGGGAAAGAAGAATGGTCCTCCGTTCCGCAAGTTAACCTGCAAGGAGCTCACAGATGCCATTAGTGTCTGTTACTTCTGCGAACTAGAGAAGCGCCTGGGAGAGAGCATCGCTCAACTGAGATGGGAGAACTCCCTCCTCAAAAGGGAGGTTCAACTCTTAAAAACAGAGAGGTGCAGATGTTCAGGCGAGTGCGAAGGAGAGAAGGCTTCCGACGTCCTAGAGCAGGAGTCTTCTGCTGCAGGACTGGCTCAACGAGCCAAAAAGAAGCAAAGAAAGAGGAAGAAGGAAAAGAAGAAATAAGAGAAATTAGAAAGAGCAGAAGAGAAAGTAGAAAGAGAAGAAAAGAAAATGGAAACAGAGGAGGATAAAGTAGAAGCAGAAGAAGAGAAACGAGAAACAGAAGAAGAGAAAACAAAGGAAGACAAGAAAAAGAACAAGAAGAAGAAGAAGAAAAAAAATGTAGAGAAAGAAGAGAAAACCGGCAAGTCGCTTCCGAAAGAAGGACTCGGTCTTCTGCAGACAAATGTGCAAGGGTCAGCCTTATTGGTGATTCTCAAGCACGGGGTCTGCAGCCCCTGCTAGCGGCTCGCCTTCGTACTAGTGTGAAGGTAAGCTGTCTGCCAGGACGGGGTAACCACCACATCAGAGTAGAGGCGGAGAAATCTCAGATTTCTGAGAGCTCAGTCGTTGCTCTGATGGTAAGTGGCAACGACCTCTACCTGAGAGGAGGTAGGGTAGTCCCTACGGATAAAATCTTCCACACGGTCATGGGCGCCGTGGACGACTGTGGGCTGAAAACCCCACATGCGTGTTGTGGTCAGGATGCTCCCGAGGAGAGGTCCAACACGGACCGCACACTCGATGAACTTCTCTTTGAACCGGCACTTGGCAGATTTGTATACAGCAGAGGTGGTCTTTTTTGTGGACCCGTACCGCACATTTTATGGTAGGAATGATCTCTAAGAAAGGGATGGGGTGCATCTTTCCTTTAAAGGAAAGGCCTTTCTGTCGAATGTGATCCAGGATGTCGTAGAGAGGACCCAAAGGAGTATCCGGCCCAGAGTGATGGCGGACGTAAACCAGTACGCCCGTGTCACTCCTGGAACGACCTTCTCAGAGGTCACAAAGACGGGTGCCTCCTCGTCAACAAATAAGCCGGGAAAAGGAAGAGCGTAGGAAGTCCTACAGTCGGGGACTCACCGAAAGTTCTTCTGTTTAAATGCGAAGTCGATCGGGAACAAGCTTCTTGAACTTCGTGGCCTCGTAGCGACGGAAGAACCTGAAATGGTAGCCATAACAGAGTCGTAGGTGAAAACCTCAAACCAAGATTTTGAAAGTGAATTCACGATTCCCGTTTACCAACTCTTCTAAAAAGATAGGCCAGACAGAGAGGGTGGCGGTGTGAGGTTGTATGTCAAGGATACACAAAAATCGACAAACTGCAACACGTATCCGACCACGAGCTACTAGGAGTTGACCTAGATATATGTCCTGCCATATACAGGACCCTGGTGCTTTACAGACCCCTTGCCCAACTTGTTGAAAAGGACAGGGATCTGTACCGGCTACTGGGTGAAATTGTTCAAGACAGTGTGTGTATCGCCATGGGTGATTTCAATACCAAAGTTGACTGGAAAACCAGAGAACCCAGTGGTGAAAACGCACTACTCCTGGAGTTCGCGAACAACGAGTTCCTGACTCAATGGGTGAGAGAGCCGACGAGAGGCAATAATACCCTCGAATTTGTTTTCACCTTTGAGGATGACATCGTTGAAGATCTCTCGGTAGGGGAATAGCTCGGTGGCAGTGATCAACGACTAGTCAAGGTCCCCAAGGTAGAGTCTGCGACAAGTAAATCGAGGAAACTTGATTTGAGAAGAGCAGACTTTGCAGGACTTCGTGCTGGATTGACTAATGCGAGGCTAGAAGTGTGCGAGGATGTTGAAGATTCGTGGAATAGATTCAAAACCACATTCATGAGTATTCAATCACTATTCATCCCTTTAAGAAGCCTCTGTCGGTATTACGTTCAACTAAAGTGGTTTAATCGAGAAATTAGAAAACTGCTGAGGGAGAAAAGAACGGTGTACGGGCACTCAAAGATCTCTGGTGACTTTGACGAATACCGTAGGCCAGCTAGGAGAGTGAAGTCCAGCATAAGGGCGGCAAAGCGTGCCGAGGAGCTCCGAGTGGCGAGACTTTGTAAAGAGAATCCCAAGGAGTTCTTTGGTTATGTAAATAGCCGTAAACCAATCTATCGAGGGATTGGCCATTTAGTGAATGATGATAGTGAATGAGGAGGGGGCATTAATGCACACAGATGCAGAAAATGCTAACCTCCTCAACGAATACTTCTCTTCAGTGTTTACTGAAGAGTGTGCCCCCCCCCCCTCCCCCATCTCAGCCCACGGATTCTTATTTGAGGCAAAAGCTGGAGGAAATGGACTTCACCCAAGGAGAAATAGAAAAAAGATCACTGATCTAAAGATGAATAAGTCCCCTGGTCCGGACCGGTTTCTACCTAAAGTGTTGAAAGAAGTGCGCGATTTAGTATCACGACATCTGAGCATAATCTTCAACATGTCAATTCGAACCGGATGCGTTCCTAGAGACTGGCGTTAAGTCGTTGTGCAGAACTGTGCCTGTGCAACTCTTAGCGCAAAGGTACCCTCTTTGAATGGACCGTAAGGTCTCCTAGGGTACTTGTTTTCCTTGTAGCTCCTCGTAGCGCGTTCTCTCTCTCTCTCTCTCTCTCTCTCTCTCTCTCTCTCTCTCTCTCTCTCTCTCTCTCTCTCTCACTCTCTCTCTTTGTCGCTCCTTAGAAGTCTTCTTTCCATTTTCCTGATTGGCTGCTCATCTATATCGGATGGTACTATGTCCTTTTCTGATCTTCCCTTTTTCCTTACCCCTCCTGGTACAAGAGTTGATGCCCCGTTCGCATCAATTACACTCCGTTCAGCAATTCTCTCTTCTCTCAACCTAGCCCAATTCTCCAATTTTATTTCCAGTTGCGCTGACATCTTCTCCTATATCCGACTTTCACTATCCCTGATTCTCCCTTCCATTTAAGTTCTATTTCCCTCTTTTTCCTTTCCAAACAATTATTCTTCATTTTCATTTCCACATTCTTACTGTCTTTCTGACGCAACACATCCCGCAATCGCTTCAACTCCAATTCCAGACATTCATACCCCTCAATCTCTATTTTATTTTCATTACTTTCCTTATATTTTCCTTTTTTTTCAAGGGCATTAAAAAATGGACACCAATTATCTCCGGTCTCCTCCAAATCTAACAAGCGTCCCTGTTCCAGCACCAAGCTATGTAGTGGACGGTCCTAGAAACCATTCGCCACAAGGGTCTGCTCACTCGTTCGTGAGACGCCCGTTAGATCGGAAGGAGGCTAAAGGAAACACAGATATTCATTTTTTCAAATATATATATATATATATATATATATATATATATATATATATATATATATATATATATATATATATATATATATATATATATATATAATGTTATTTCCTAATTCGCACAAATTACGTACAAGGGTGGGATTTGAACCGTGCATACTGAGGCAGCGAGCAACCTCTTTTATTGCAATTAAACCGTCTACACGGAAGACAAAAATCTTCTGAATAAACAAGCTTTTAAGGTATGCTTCCCAAGGTCGATCGGGACTATAAAAGATAGAAAAATTAATAGGGAATTCAAAGGACAAAGGATAGTTGAAGTAAACACGGGGCGATTATACAATGTATAAATCTTTCATGAACATGAAAGAATGATGAAATGAATCCAGCAAACCGCAAGAAACATTTTCGAATAAAAATTATCCTGTTTTTCTGTTTCTTGTGGTTTGCTGGATTCATTTCATCATTCTTTCGCGTTCATGAAAATTTTATATATATATATATATATATATATATATATATATATATATATATATATATATATATATATATATATATATATATATATATATATATATATATTCCACCTGATACATTCTCAGAAAATATATACAAAATAATCAAGAAAAAAATGCAAATAATACCGACTAAAGTACTAACATTAAATGCATATAAGACAAATTAAGGCAATATATACAATGCTCTACACCCGACCACGCGAGCTCTCTCTCCAATTCAAATGTTGTTTAGGCCTAACCACAACTACAAGCTGCCTCGACCCCTCGTTCTTCTTGAGTGCGGAGTGGAGGAGGATGATGGGGGGGGCGGTTGGCTCTGGTGTCTGGCTAAATCCGTCTCGTCCTCGTGTTCTTCTCGCGCTAACGACCGAGCAGAGAGAAAGACAGCGGTGTCCCCAAATCGCGCCACACACAGAGGTCTCTCAATTCCACTCCCCCAAATCCTTCTTAACTCCGAAATGAGAGCAGCAGCGGTACTTTAAGAGTTGGAAAGGGGGGGAAAAGTAATTCCTCCCTGCTCACTCCTTAATGGTGTTACGTATCTCCCTCCTATACATAAACACTACCCCCGCACAATTTCTCATTCATAACCACACACACCTGGTTTTCCGTCCAGCTCCGCTTCTCGTCGTGCACTCGAAACCGAAAATGTCTTTGTTTATTCCTGTCAACCTGTTAATCAAAGTTCGGAGGCAGCGAGAGAGAAAATCAGTCTTCGGCGGAAGACGGGGTCCGACATTGCTTCCAGTCAGCCTTATTCTCCATCCTCCCCTGAAACCTGAAATAAAAGGTGGGCACAGGTTAGTTGAGGCGATAAAAAAATAAGACTATTACACTAAATGTGGATGAATTTACGCATTACTGCCCGAGAACCGCTTCATTTTAAGGTCATGATCTATCTTTGTGCTCTCTGGATGCACAGCCTGATTTTTCTCATTCAAATATCATTTTCTACACAGCTGACGCCTGAGCTCCCCCCTTCCCCCCGCCCCGTGGTGCTGGGAGCTGGCGCAGAGGTTGGTATTTCATGTAATGACTGATTTCACTGACCCAGTCGAGGAGTTTAGATCAATGAATAATGCTGTTGAGTTCTCCAGCATCCATATCACTGTGGGTCTAGCTACTATTCCTTGAACGTCTGTCCGTTTTGCACGCCGACCACTTCCGAGGTGGTCGGCCGAGTGTGAGACAGCCATCATAAAGAAGCGTTATGCCTACATGCGCTATAGTCAGTGAATTTCGTCGAACTACGGTTAGGTTACGGTGTGTTTCGAAGCACGCTCGCCGCCCTTCCTGGCGTCCATATGTGTCTTCAGTTAACAGGAAGACCCCTCTAGCAGAGTTGTGGAAACGAGTCAAACGAATTCGGGGCAAGCTCTCGTAGGAACCACTTCCCGTTCTCCAACAGAATGGGACCGCAATCTTGACGCCACGTCCGTGGCGGAGTCTTTCACGATCGCTTTCTCCGCATTCTATAGTCGAGATGCTGCTCCGCCAGCATTCAATCTACCTTATGATATATATATATATATATATATATATATATATATATATATATATATATATAGTAAGAAATGAATATTTACATTTGTAGGGGTGTAGACCACTACACAACTCAAACAGTCAGTGGCACTAAGAAAAATAAATTATAACGGTGAAGATATAAACTCAAAAAAGGTTAGAAAATGTAGTCGAAAACGAAAAACAACAGGCTCTCAATGAGAGAAGAAAATCCTGCCGTGAGATTTCTATTGAACCGGCAGCAGAGGGTGTTAGCCTTACCCGAAAAACAGTGAATGACAAGCTTTTGGAAGCAAGATTGAAATCATATCGCTGTAGAAAGAAGTCTCGACTCACAGAATAAATGATGAAGGTACCCTGTTTCTGGGCAAAGAATCACATTGAGTGCACTTCAGAACAATTGGGAAAGGTAAGAATGACACAGCTAGCTAACTATTTATCTGTAATTCATAAAAAAAACATTAATACCCACTAACTTTAGCTGTACCGCATTTCTGTTATAGTTCCAATCTTTTCAAACCATAAGTTTATTTGATGATTCATTACTTCAAAGGCTTTTCCAATATTTCTATGGCTATTCATCTAATTATGTTGTATTTTCTACTATTGCAGGTAGTTTTCTCTGACAAAACAACCATTCCCAGTGCTAGATGACCGCGTGCAGAGTGAAAAATTGCGGCCTGAATGTCTGAGGAAAACAGTAAAATTTCCAAAGAAAATCATGGTGTGGGGAGCTATTTCGATGAATGGAACAAGTCGTTTGCACATTGTTGAGAAAATTATGAATTAAAAATGTATATAGAAGTTCTTAAAGGTCATTTACTGCCTCAAATAAGGAAATGGTATGGCGACAGACCTCGGATGTTTCAACAAGACTCGGCTTCATGTCACACAGCAAAATTAGTGAAGGGATGTTATGCACAAAATGTAGTTCAGCTGCTTCCATGGCATGGAAATTACCTGGACATGAATCTGATTGAGTCTTTACCGTGCGTGCTGAAAGATAAAATACACACTGAGCCTATTACGACCAAACAGTAACTCATATGCCATCTCATTGAAGTTTGGTTCAGAGCTAAGCGAATCCAGGAAATGTGTAACACATTGATCAATGCCATGTCAAAACATGGGAAAGCACTCTTGGATGCCAAGGGTGGCCAAACTGCTTATTAATGAATGTCAAAGTCTTAAAACTGTCAAAATCAATCTATTTATAATCAATAAAATTAGTTTATCAGCATTTTTGTTGAAAATTTTATTTATTTTGAAAAATTCATAATAATTCCGCCAGTGATGTAGGTGATCGAGGCATGACCTTTCTGTTAGAACTATTCATCAGGATCTGGACAGAAGGTTTCGTATCAGACTCTTGGCGAATGGCTACTGTGCTCACTTTGGCAAAACGGGGATAGAGATCACTCTACCCTGCGTGGTTTCCACCCCCACTCAAGGCAGGACTGAGTTTGTGGGAGACAGTGGATCATCCAAAGGAGGGACCCCGGCTCGCCAAAGGTTTTGAGACCAAGTCAGGAAAAACTCATGGCAAGCCCAATCTCTACCATAACTCATTGTAGGCGACAGTGCCATGTATGGTCAACAGCCCCTGTATTCTTCCTCTGGGATACGTACAGCCATTCCCTTGACGTTCGCCTCTTTGAACACGAATTCCTCTTGTCTTCGGAGCTAGATCTGGTGGGCATATTCCTTTAATGGAATTGTTCCGGACTATGTGCCAAGTGGGACAGATGTTGAGGCCTGTATCCTCCCGTTTTTCCTTAGCTATTTGTTTGGAAGAGCCTATGCTTGGTCCCTGCCTCCCTTCCTTCCTATCTTCCCGAGGTATAAGAGGTTTTCGACCTGATCGATGAGTGGGAGATAGGTGTCCTAATTGTGGATGAGTTTACGCATCACTGCCACAGAACTGCGTCATTTTCCTTCCTAGATCTGTCCATGTGCTCTCCGGATGCCCCCTGCCCCCCATCCAGCCCCATTGTTTCGAGACTCAGTGTGGACGGGGCCTTCTTTCTACCTACTTTTGGATGTCCAATCTCGCTTTAGTGAGGTTGACGAAGTGTACTTTTACTGTTCATTCCATTTTCCATTTAGTTTATTTATCTTGCGTATTTAGTATGCATTTATTATAGTGTTATCCTATTGATCATTTATATCCTCTTACTTTCCCCATCTATCTTTACATTTTCTGTCCTTTTGTCGCCATTCGCCCTCCCACTTTTGCCTTCCCTTTTTGACCCTTTCTTGTTCAATCCCTCTCTTCTCCCTGTTATTAGAATAACCTTTATGACGACCTAGTTTGTGTTTGGATTCGTCACCAGTTTTGTTCTTTGGCAGAAGTGGAATGTGGCCAACTCCATGATCATATGTTTACTGTGCATAAGCGAAACACCGCCACTGGGCGAGTTTAACCCCCTCCCATCCTCCAAGCCTTCAGAGGATCGCCGCGAGTGTTACTGCTCCATCTTTGGAGAGGGGGCTTAGTCCGCTCATGAAAACAGACTAGGAAGCTGGCTGAACCGCGCTGAGTTAAGTATGGTGGTTGCCCGGGAAAACTCTAATTGCATCCTCCCGTTTTTTTAAAACAACGGCGTTGACTGAGGATTGCACAAGCCCCTCCATCCCTTCGAGGATGCGCATCGGGTAACGCAGCTGCCTTTCCCCGTAAATAATATAATACAGTAGTATATGAAGAAAATAAACCCAAAACTATTTTACAGAAGTTTTCAACTTCTGTGCCTCGTGCTTCTGGACCTCATTCCAGTTCTTGTTGCGTTTGATCCGTTTTCCTCAAAGGTCACCTTAATATGAATACCACTGATTTTTGGTGTTTCGAACTAAATTCGAGAGTCCATTATCCAAATTAAACTTTTTGACATCAGTGAGGATTTTATTGAACGGTGCTACGAACCACGCCGAATGTGGTCCCGTAACGATGGAGCTCGGGTAATGTAAGTCCCCCCCGTTCCCCCAACATAATTTTGCCCTAGTCCTTAAGACTCTTGCTCGCTCTGAGATTGTTGCCACATCATATCCAACCTTCAACACCAATGCACTAATGCACTAGGACATTAAACTGCCTAGCCAGCAGATCAGTAACATTCATATACAACAGCGAACAGTTGGTGAGGTTCGGCTGAACACACCAACGATGTCCTAACGTTTAATCTTCAGGATCTCTCATCGTATATTAAGGCGGGTTTCTTAGGAACACCAGCCAAACCCTATGTATCCAATCCGAGGCGCTGCTTCAATTACCATATGTTCGGTCATGTAAGCACTACCTATCACCACCCACGTGCATGCCTATGATGGTCATTCTTGGTACCATCCTCACAGCTGTGTGAGACCCATAAGTACATCTTCAAAGTGTCGCCTATTTCTCTTTAATAAAAGAGGTCTTAGTTGTCCGTGATTCTGCGGGAGGCCCGTCGACTAGTTCGGGAGAAATTCATCTCTGCCGGCGTCAGGTTCCGATGTTCTACTCATGACAGTGGACTCTCTTCCCGCTCGACTACGTATCGCGTACACTACATCATCGGTTCCATCATCATCCTAGGATGCATCACGACCACCCTCCGCTGTATCACCCTCGTCTTCTACCTATACCCAAGTCTGGTCCTCTAGTATACCCACTTCCTATCCCCCACGCCGGTAGAGTGAATCCAATCTCGGTATACCAGTCCGGAGACTAGACGGCATTCAGGCCTATATAAAATCTAATGAAGCCCTCTGCTCTGACATAGTCATGACAGGTCCAAAGCGCACAGCCTCTCCCGACGCTTCTCATCGCTATAAGAAGCTAATTTTTTTTAAAAAAGTGGGCAAACAACCTTTATAAATATTCAAGTTTCCACCTCGGTTGAGGTACACCCTATCCATTCCTCTCTATCTCATACCCCTGTTCCTTTGACACCTGTAATTGTAGCTTCCGACCTACCCTCAGGCGGAGGTTGTTTCTTTTGAAACCCACTCTGTCAGAGATCAGAGAGAGAGAGAGAGAGAGAGAGAGAACATACACCTGGTCAACCCTTTTTGTCTGCACTAATGGAAATGCGAAATCATGAGAGTCCGTGGTGGCCTGAAAGCCCGCCATCGCAGAAAGCCGCGACAAGCTTGAGAGCCAAAAAAAGGTCCCAGTGGGAGTCGGACAAAGTTTCGCCTCGCTGGCATAGGAACCTTTCCGCGAACGTGCCAATAATGCGATACTACCCTTGCCTGCCGTTGTGACGGACCCTGGAACTCCCCCCCCCCCACATCGGACGGAGGGGGAAACCCCCATTCAGACCCACTATAAATCTTCCTGCGCCACAGTTGGAAGACAGTATCCACGCCCGTTATTCGTGTCCCATTGGTCTCTACACATTTCCTCGTAGAACCCCTCAAGCTCGGGGTATTTTAGTTTAATTCGCGAGTCTACTCCATACTCGTTGTTACTCGCTCCTCAATCGCAACACGGCCAGTCTCGATTCGTGTTCTAAACCCAAAGGTAAGATCTAAGTTCATCTCGTTAATAGTCATTGTCAAGAGACTATTATTTGAACTTTGTGCAAAGGCAAGGATTACTCCCTCGGACCAAATCTTCGAGGTAACCGCATCGCGCAACTCTACTGTGCAAGTGTCCTCTCTACTACCCCTTCCCCCCAGTGTAAGCCTGCATCGTCGGCTTCGAGTACGCTCAAGGTCTTTCCAGCGACCCTTCGGTCAGTATTGTTCGTTTGTGTGTACGGCGACCGTCCCATCCAAGTCTCCCCTATCCATCTTTATTCTCTGATACTCGTGTACTTCTAATATGTTATATAGCTTGTATCAAACCTCCTTTTTAACTTTTGTAAAAAGAATATTTATTTGTATATTAGTAAAGTTATTTTTGCATCTGTATTTCTATTGTCCCGGAACCTACAAGATAGCCGACTATTTGGCCAACCTAAAATTCGGTTAATTTGCACTCCGTCTATATTATAAATCTCCCAAGCAAATAGCCATCTACATATCTAAGCTGAGAAACGCAGGAAGGGTTGAACTAGACCCTATTTTACATATATAGTAATATCTATTATATATTAAACTGGCCTCAGGTTTATTAAGGTTAATTTTGGTCAAACACTTGATTAACATTTGATCAATCTATTGGTTAACCTTGGTTAAATTGTTAATTGTTGGCTAATCTTGGTTTTGGTTCTGAACTTTAAAAGGTGAGAAATAACCATTGCATACCTACTTGCGAAATGTATTTATTCCCGTTCCCATTTATTTTTTTGGTGAATTATTGTCGAGTAAACGTGTTTAACTATCATTTTTATTTCCCCATGGAATTGAATTATTGTCCTTCAAGGCATGATCTCGTGCCGTATGTTGAAGGTATAGTAGTAGTCATAGGTGGGCGTTATTGCAATAAATTATCGCGATATCGGGTTATCGGTTATCCAATATATTTTTCACGTTATCGATTCATCGGTATCGCCGATACTTTTGGTTCCAAACTAGCGATAATCGATAATTCCGATTTTTGGTTCCAGTTTATCCCTGGGGCGAGCCGCGCGTGCCTTGGAGGAAGAAATAGGTAGGTCCGAGCTGGAAGGAGGATCCTCAAAACCGATGAGGAGATGAAGGAGAGCCTCACCAGGTAAGAAACTAAGAAACAGCATTCAAATATTCTTACTCTTGTGTTATAAAATAACGCTATATATAGCCAATAATTAATATTGTATTATAATTTTAGATTTATCGATTTATCGGTTATAACCTTATCGAGCGAGAAATTTATCGCCAGTTGTCGATTATCGGTTATCGCCGATAAGGTTATCATTATTGATTTATCGGTTATCATGATACATTTTTTCGTTATCGCGCCCACCTATGGTAATAGTATTATTCTTCGTATTGCTGTGCTAGGAGGGCGGTAACTCTAGTCTCAATCAGTGAAATCTCGACCTCAAAAGCTCTCTCGGGAGTGCCCATCCCCCTCCTTTGTTGTTAGTGTTTTTGCCTTGTTTAGCAAAACCATTCACAATCCCGTTCGTGCGGAAAGAAATCCACAATTCCGGTATATTCATTGTTTTGCGTTAATTTAACTCTTGTTGTTGTGCTCGTCACGTAAAAAAACATAATTTCGTCGTTGGAAATTTTCAAGACCCAAGATGAGTCACTCAGCCTCAGTGGCAAAGATCTGATAGCTTGCATCCAATAGGAAGAAAGAAGAGAAGGAGCCGAAAGAAAAAAGGAACGAGAAGAAAGAGAGAATTGGCTCTCACGAACTGGAGACGAGCAGAGCTAGGAACGAGACGCTCTCCATAAACTCCTGAAGTTCTAAGCTAGACGCACCGCAGTCTGCGACCATAAAACTCCCAGTCTTTAAAGAAGGCGAATACTTCGGGTCTTATCTCACCCACTTCGAAAAGATCTTCGAGGTGAATCATTGGGACATCGAGACGGACGGCGAAGCACAATTATTATCCCTGTTGAGCTCCCAATTCAGGGATATTTTTATCTCCCTTCCATCAGAGGCAATAATTGATTACTCATCGTTAAAAGCCGAGTTGCTCGCCACTTATAACATGACCCAGGACTACTACCGATCTAAGTTTAGGCACTGCCGCATTCGACCAAACCAAACCTTCCGACAGTTCGGCTACTCCCTACAGCGTCACTTTATTTTTTGGATTGACGCGTCCAAGGTGCATCAAAAATACGATGCCCTGGTGGATTTAGTCCTCAAAGACCAATTTCTTGCGTCGCTCCCGTCGGAAATCAGATCATTTGTGAAGGACGGAAGGTGCCGTACTCTCAAGTAATAAATCGATGGGGCAGACGTCTACAACTACTATCCGAAAGAAGAGAAGAAATCAGAACCACCATCTCCTAAATCGAAAACCAGCAAGGACAAATTTGTTTTCGTCGGGTCATCGTGATGTTAAGCCCTTTTCTCTCAACCCCCCTGCTTCGTCGTTCCCCAGTAAAACCATTGTGTTCTATTCCTGTTGAGTTCAGGGTCACGTGATTAGCAATTGCTTTCAAAACTGGCAATTTAAAAGCACCCCTCCTTCTTACCAGGTAAGTGTCACTCCTATGCCCCGTCGTCTTCAAACCCGCCGAATACTGCTGGCCACTAGGTAAACTTTTTGTTCGATAAAAGTACCCCTGGGGCCCTCTAATTCAAAACGGTAGCAGTGAATGGGTACCGGATCCCCACTCTCGCCCGTGATACAGGGTGCACGTGCATTGTTGTATCCGACGAACTACTCCCCCCCCTCCCTGTGGCTCTAAACCACGATAAGTTTGCCGTAGGTCATGATTACCTGGGACGCGCCAATAATTTCCCCATTGTTCACTGCTACATTGAGTGCGCATATTTCACTGGTTGGGCTGAAGTAGTTGCAGCCCCCATCAGGTTTTGTGCGGTCCTAATTGGTAGCCCTCCCCCCGGGTTTCTTCCTCCCCCGTGGCTCAACCCTTTCCCGCGTGAAGGAACTGAAAGCCCCTACATCTCTGGAACCCCCAGTGTGCCCCCGAATTCCAGAGTGCGATGAGCCATGACTTTGCCAAAAGTCAGAGGTAATGAGTTTCTCTTCGTCACTTGTGGTCAAAAGCCCAGAACTAAACGCGCGAAACCATTACAGGGAATAAAGCGATTTCCTTCCTCATCAATCACGACCTCCTTAATCGCGTGTGTACCGAGGAAAAAGACATCAAGTCTCGCACACTATGTGTATTCCGCTCCCACGTCCCTCTAATCCTGTAAACGGCCCACGATAGCCTATTTGCAGGTCACTTCAGCCACACGAAGACCGCTCAAAGGATCTTCAAATATTTTTATTGGCTTGGCGCGACCGACGAAATTCTGTGGTATTGTCGTTCGTGCAACATTTGCCAAAAAACGACAATAAAAGGACGAGTCGGACCTGCGCCTTTGCAGAAGGGACCGCTAATCTCTGAGCCATTCTCCCGAGTAGCTATCGAACTGATCGGACCGATCCAGCCCCCCGTCGATCGAAGACCACAGTTTCGTTTTAACGCTGGTCGATTTTGCCACCCGATTCCCCGAGGCTGTTTGCCTCAAGAAAATCGATAGCATCTCCTGCACCGAAGCCCTTACATATTTCCATAT
Source organism: Ceratothoa steindachneri (assembly GCA_963969495.1). Taxonomy (NCBI): domain Eukaryota; kingdom Metazoa; phylum Arthropoda; class Malacostraca; order Isopoda; family Cymothoidae; genus Ceratothoa; species Ceratothoa steindachneri. The sequence continues at coordinate 50,501,944 of OZ018333.1, read as the reverse complement.
TTTCCCGTGTGGGCCTACCCACAGAAATCCTCTCAGATCGTGGTCGTCAATTCACCTCCGAATTAATGAAGTACGTCGGTAAATTATTGATGATCAAGAACCTGTTTACCACTCATTTTCACACGAGTGGGAATGGAAGCCTCAAGGCCGTTCTCAGGAAGTTGTGTGCAGATTAGCCAACTGAATAGCACCACTTCCTTCTGGTAGTCCTCTTTGCCTACCGTGAAATCCCCCATCGTACATTAGGATTCGCCGCCTTTGAATTTTTATATGGTAGGAACGTCAGAGGGCCCCTGAGTATCCTAAAGGAACTTATTCCAATCAGAAATTGGATCAAAACATCCAGACTTATAATCGTATCTACTGGATTTAAGAAGGAGGCTGGAAAAGTGCGCCGAAATTGCGCCTCAGAATGCCGACATCATTTTTGACAAGTATAAGACATACTTCAATTGCAATTCCAAAGAAAGGAAATTTAACCCCGGAGAGGAAGTTTTGCTTTTTCTCCCCTCGGAAAACAACAAATTGTTGAGCCAGTGGAAGGGCCCCTACCACATAATCGAGAAGCGTGGCCCCGTCGATTAACTTATTGAAACCCCCTCAGGAAGAAAGTTTTTTCAAGCGGTACCACCAGAGCGCGAGCATCAACCAGATAGTTGCAATCGACGAAGAATCCCTCCATGGAATCTGGCTACCCCCTGGACCCCTTTTGCGTAATTAAATTCGCTTTCGTAGAGCAAGACAAGGAATACCCGTGCATGTCTTGCCAGACTTTAATAATTCCCTGCCTGCGGAAATTAAGATATGCGACCAGCTATCATCTCTTCAAAATGATCAACTGCAAGCGCTCCTGACTCGTTTTGATGACATCACCGAGATGGCCGTTTATGTTACACACTTCAAACACAATATCCAACTAACCACCCTGGAACCCATCCGTTCCAAACCATACCCCTTGCCTATGCACCTCTGGGAAGCATTCAATAAGAGTTGGATAAACTTTTAAGGTTGTAGATCATCGAACTTTCGGAGTCGAGCTATTGTTCCCCGGTTGTTATGGTAAAGAAGGCCGCTGATTGTTATCGAATGTGCATCGATTTTGGAAAGCTTAATTCGATTACCGTATTTGATGCCCAACCAATCCCCACCATAGATCAGAACCTCCACCTTTTTGAGGCCAAGATTGGGATCAACACTTGACCATCCTTCAAGCCCTTATGTACCGACTCTGGGAACACATTTTGACAATTGGCCCCAGCAAGTGCCACTTCGCTTTTGGCATTATCGACTACCTTGGATTCCATATCGGGAATAATTGGTTAACCGCCAGCAGGAAAAGATCCAGGCCATTGTGGACATGCCTATTGTTCCCCGGTTGTTATGGTAAAGAAGGCCGCTGATTGTTATCGAATGTGCATCGATTTTGGAAAGCTTAATTCGATTACCGTATTTGATGCCCAACCAATCCCCACCATAGATCAGAACCTCCACCTTTTTGAGGCCAAGATTGGGATCAACACTTGACCATCCTTCAAGCCCTTATGTACCGACTCTGGGAACACATTTTGACAATTGGCCCCAGCAAGTGCCACTTCGCTTTTGGCATTATCGACTACCTTGGATTCCATATCGGGAATAATTGGTTAACCGCCAGCAGGAAAAGATCCAGGCCATTGTGGACATGCCTTTTCCTACTAACAAAAAGCAGCTGCGATCCTTCACAGGCTCTGCATCGTTCTATCGTCGTTTCATACCCAACTTCGCAACTATCTCCGGCTCCCTATGCGAGCTATTAAAGAAGAAGGCCTCCGAACGCCTCGAGTCGACGACACTTTCGACTCACAGCTTTAACCAACTCAAGGAGAAGTTGGTATCCGCTCCTATCCTCCCAAAACTGTTTGGCATTCGCACCGACACCAGTAATGACGGTATAAGATGTGTCCTCCTCCAGTATGAAAATAACGGCGAAAATTTCCAAATCGCTTACGCAAGCAGAAAATTACTCGCGCACAAGAAAAATTATGCAGTAATTAGTAATTTGGTATTAACTCTGTTGGCCACTTGGACTGACATAATTAAGGGCTTACGTGGAAATTGGTTTGAGGACTAGCCCACAGCGGAAGCATAAGTCAGAAATTTTCTCGAAACTGGGGCATAACTGCAAGTCCCGGACAGAGGAGAGATCTTCATCGCCCGGGGACCCGGCCAGCATCATAGAGGAAAGTAACACCCGTCTCTATGTAGTTGGAAGTGGTTATAGCGTAAGTACCCGAGAGGGGTGGCAAAACTTTAGCGGCCGTTGATTCCACCGCTACTGCCATCAAGTCCATCACAAAAAAATCCCCTCTCGAGGTTCTCACTCGAGATCCATCCCATCCATCCATCATCCTGGCAGCATCTGAGCCGGGGACCAACTGTAAAATGGACGGGGGCATTCACTTCACGTTTGCGACCCCGCTCACCCAAACCACTACCTCCTTTACCACCTCACAACTTTTTTTCATCTCACACCAAAACACGATAATTACACTTTTGTTCCAGGAAAGAAGAAAAACCAAGAGGACATAGTAGAGAGGAAAAGGAATACCATGGAGGCCCTCACTAGGGGGTCCCCCTCAGGATCATCCAAGGAATGAAGGCACCGGAGAAGAGCAAGCTATGCGAAACGCTCTTCATCAACCTAAAAGTGGCCCTCGTTTAATTGATCGAAGTCTCGTCACGCTTCCTTGCACTCTGCACGGAAACCAAGGACGTGGACCGGCTCCTGTCTGAAGAGGGAGCTCAGGTCCTAAAGGAAGTCGGGCTCAAAGCAAAGAACTCCCTACAAGTGGCAGCCAACTGTAGCGTGATCTGCCGTAAAGTGGAGAGTTGTGTCGGTGAACATTCACCAGACGAACTCAAGGAGGAAAATCAGAGGAACAGAGCAATGGGCCAAAATACGCGAATTAATCAAGTTTCGCGATCATACCTACGTATTTAAAATCACATTCACGACCACGGACATGGCGAGGAAAGCAACTACGGACGGAATCTTGGTATTCGATATGAGAATACCAGGAGATAACATCGAGCAAGAAAAGTTCAATAGCATACAAATGTGTTTCATATGCTACAAAGTCGAGACTTATACCACAGCGACTTGCCTCGAAAAATAAAAACTTTGGTGCAGTGAATGCGCCACTGAAGGTCACCGATTCGACAAATGCGAACGTACGAAGAAAAGTGCCTTAACTGTAAGGGAGGCCACATGACTATGGCCCTGATTTGCCCTAAACGTAAAGAAATTATCAAGAGGAAGGAAGAGCAAGAAAAGGCAAAGGAAACACCCTACACCAACGCGGCCCAAAAAATAGAACCAACGAGGGCATCCTGGACAGATTTTAGCCTCACGAGTGACCTAAGTGCTAAAATCCTTAATTGCATAACGCGTGCAAATGTCACGAATGTAGTCAAGCCTGGCTGCTACAACGAAGTGCTAAACGCATTATTGAAGGAGAATAACTTGCCATCAGTAAAAATGCTTGCAAACCCAGAATGTTCGAGGATTTTAGGGGAAACAGTGGTCAGAAACAATAACCAAGTTAAGTCTGGGCTCCAAGCTGTAGTCGAAGCCCCTCATGCATCTACAATATACAACTTAAACAATCCATAAGATTGTATCAGATCATGCATCTACAATATGCAATTAGAACCATCCACAGGAATGTGTCAAAAATAAAAAGCATCAAAATCAATCATAATATACAATAATCAAAAACTGCATCCACAGGAATGAGTTCAGAATTACCCCCTCTCCATATAATCATCTAATCTGCGTTTGAAAAGATTCAAGTTTGGACTGTCTACCGTTTTAGATGGCAAACTATTCCAGTAATCTAGCTTCACATTTATGAAAGCACAAACAGGATGAAAATTAATCAATTTTCAGTGAAAACAAGCCATTTGCGGAGACAACGACGATCATAAATCGCTAACCTAACCTGTTTACGAAGAGTTAAGTTTGGTTAGCGATTTACGATCGTCACCGTCTCCACAAATCGCCTATTTTCGCCAAAAAATTGCTTACTTTTCATGGTCGCTGTGCTCACCTGTAGAAATTAAGAAGGCTTAAAAATGTCAGAAAGATAGATTTTATGGTGAAAAAAATTCCTAGTAGGGATATTCTGAAAATATACCTTTATTTGGGGTATTTTTACTACATCCTCTTTCGGAAATAAAAAGTTAACTAATATCAACATTAAAAACAAACGCACAAGTAACTTAAACTATCACATGTAATTTAGTCCGACTCTCAAACTAATAGTGAAACACAAGCGTGGGTGTTATTTGACTCATAGCATTTTAAGCTGGCATCGTAGAAATAATATTGTGTTTCAGCATCAGGTTGAAATATTGTCTATTTGTAACTGAGACGTGTGCTAGACCCTTTCTGCAAAATTGGGGAAAGGCAGGGGAAGGGGGATTGTATCGAGTTAAAAAACATCAAAACATCAGGAGAGTAGAATCCCCACTAAAAAAGAAGGATATATATATTTTCTATTTATATTTTAGGCTATTTATCCAAATATATTCTTAATTTTAGGAAGTCATAAGGCAAAATGGAGGCTCACTCTAATTTTAATGGAATTGGAATCAAACTGTTTCACTGGATTTCACTTTCTTCCGACCGCCAAAAAAGTCGAAAGCCCGGAAACCAAGCTTATTTTGATACCTTATTTTCCATTTGCTTGTTTTAGATTGGACAGCTTTGCATTACACTTGTGGTAAATATGAAATCTAGTTCGATAACCTGGTAAAAGAGGTTCAAAGTGACCATAATAGTTCCATGGAAAATTTGGGTAACATTTTGTCATTCGAAATTTTTTCATATATCATGATCGTGGGGAGCAGTGTAAGGCATTTCCATCAGATCGACATTTTCTATGCATAAATAATATGTAATCAAAAGTGCTGAAGCTTTATATTATTTATCCAAATATTCTGATTTTTTGGTGGTTGTAAGGCAAAATCAGGAGCTTACCTTAGTGAAATTAAAGAGGAAAGGGAGCTCAGATCTCATAAAAAGAGCCTCTTCTCTTAAGTTCTATCTTATGCCAGTCGTATCTTTTTACTACGTTAGATTATCATATATGAGATTAAAGCTCATCAAAAGCCGCCCTTTTTTGTCCCTGCCAAAATCATTCAGAAACAGGTTGATCTATTGATGGACAGTCAACGGCGTTGGAGAGCTTATAGAGTAAAGTAGTTTTAGTTGAGAAAAAGTTAGCTAATATGAAGGACTGGAAGGCATCTGAATATTGGAATAGAGTGACCCGTATCATGTTGATTCGCGCCAGGTATCAAAATGCCGATGTTATGACTGGACATTGTAACGTCAATATTTCCCAACCCTTTTTGGACTAGCGCCTCCCTCGGGCGCAAACTTTTTTTTTGTCATGTCCCACCTATCAAGTTAAATTCCGAATACTATACTAAATTTATCTTTCATAGTAAGATAACACTTGGGTATTATTGCAAAAATAACTTGAGGGTAGTTTCAATTTCTATTATAATGACTAATGATAATGCTAAAAAAAACATTTATTTGGTAGCTTACCTCAAAATATTTTCAATGCGATATTGACTTTGGTGCTTACTGGCTAAGGTTCTGGCTCTAGGTTCCAAGCTGCTTAGAAGTAATCTCAGATCTCCTCGTCTTTCAATTTTCCAGCAGTTTCTTTGTTTAATAAGAAGCTGAATAAATCCACTAAATCCACATTCAGCCATATAAGGGCTTAAGGTAAGGAACCAGATGGGCAGCTGCCCAATCCAACTGGATTTTAAATGGCAGTGCAAATAGACCGAACGAAATTAGTTATAAAAGAGGGAGAATACACTATATATTTTTTTTAAAAAATGAAGTTTTAAAAGATTTCTCTGTCTATATCCCTACAAGTGTAAATATTTATTTCTAACTATATATATATATATATATATATATATATATATATATATATATATATATATATATATATATATATATATATATATATATATGGTTGGTAACTTAAATCGAGATTGGTACACCCGCCCTCCCAAGCCTCTTAAAATTACCCATGAGGTTCATTCGTTATCCTCGGATGCTCGGTAAACAGGTCTGTAAATATGTGAGTTGTAGTTGTTTAGCTATAGTTCCTAAAATAAACACCATTTAATGCGTGATTCTTTTTTCATTTACAGACCCTTCCAACTCCGTTATAATCTATTTACCACTTCCAACTCCGTTAAAATCTATTTATCATACCAATTAATATTTATCAAACCATTTAACAGTGTACCAATTACTATTTATAAATTATCAATCTATTTATCAAACAATTTACAAATTACTATTTAACCATTCTCGTTAACTCACGCAAAGTTAATTCACACGCGTAATTCAATCCAGTCATAAACTGTTACTGTATAATTTGACTTTTCAATAATAACTGTTTATTCAGCAATATATATCTTTCTTAACTCTTTGTTTTTCATTCACGTATTCCCCCAGCGTCGCCCAGATTTAGGCCTAAGAAAATTCGTCTGCAAAAGTTTAGACTTCGCCAAGCATTTAACTTCATTCCCTTGAATAAGGAAATATAGGTTTTGATGTTTATTGTGATCAGAGCTATCTAGAATATTGACGCAATATTCATCTAAAACCTATACCCACAAAAATGGCAAGGGCTGATTCGAGCATTAGCCAAGTCAAGATGACCGTGGGTAAGTTTTGTATGGCCGATACGAACTCGGAAAAGGGCCACCTCTAAGGACCTATGGGGGGGGGGGGGATTCTTATAACTTTTCTTCTTTATCATTATCCATCTTGAGATTTCTATATTCGAATCTATTTATCTCTTCTTGACCGATGGTGCCCCTTGAAACATTAGTCTTTCATTTATCTGACTTTTGGTATTCTTATTGGCTGAGATTCCTTCTTCTTTAAGTTGGCTAGGTTAGTTCTTGATCTTCGATTTTCTTTTCTGTCTTGATGTATCTTCATATTAACTTGCATTTATCTTGATGTGACGATTCCTTCTTAATTCTTGATCACGTGATGATTTCTTCTTGATTCTTGATCACGTGATGATTTCTTCTTGATTCTTTGGTGAGTTAGCCCTTGAAATCGTTTTCCTTGATTTACGTTTTCTTCGTGAATTTTCTTCGTAAAAATTGTGGACTTTGCTTGTTTCGATCGCGGGTCTTGGAATCCAAATGCCAGCACTCTAGCCGTCACGCTACGGCGAGTCCGTCTTGAGTTGGTAATTTAATGGGCTATTATTTATATTATCGACTTGGAAGGAATTTTTCTCTGATACATCTTCGCACCCCTACAAATCTACAAAGGGACAATGCAGCACGCAACTCGTGGATGGAGAATATTGCATTATATGGAGAGTTTGATTTTGTTGTAAAATTGAGAGGATGAGACTCTTCGTTTGATCTATACACTAGAAAAGCTTTATTTTAATGGCTGATACTGTACGCAGCACGGAAATGGTTGACCCAGGCATTGCTGACCTCCAGGTTGTCATTTAGTAAGGATCCCTGTATATTGATTGTCTGGGTATTGTGGACGGCATAACAACCCCGGATCTTGTTAATCCTATTCCAGATCTTCGCGGTAGGGGTCATAAATAAAATTGATGAAACGTAGCGGCGGCATGAAGGTCGGCGAGCCTGACGAAGGGTTCTTTGGTGAAGCGCCCGAGCTCTGTTTCGGTCAATCTTATATCACAAGATTGTGTTCCGCTGGAATCGTGAATGAGCTAACTTGTAGTTTTTGACGGCTACAACACACTCTGAGGTGCACCAGGGCACAGTTAAGCGACCCATTACGGGTCGCTTCCGTGGAATGGTCTGTGTGGTCGCGTTGTAGATAATCGATGTGAAGTACGCCACTGCCACGTCCACACCATTGAAGATCCCCAAGGAGGAACTGGTGAAAGGCGCATCTCGGAAGCCTTCCCAATCGGGATAGCCAGAGTCCCACTTGAGATGCATGGTTTTATGGGGTCTAGGATGAGCGGCCAACAAAACAATAGGGATGTGATCACTCCCATGGAGGTCATCAAAGGCTGACCATCGAAAATCAGTGAGGCAATCTGGGGAACAAAGAGACAGGTCAACACAACTAAAATTATCCGTTTGGTCATGATAAGAAGTAAAATCACCGGTTTAAAACGCAAAGAAAGTCATAATAAAAGAGACTAAAACTGCCTCGGGCATTTCAAATGATCTCACCCCAATATGGTTGACGGGAATTAAAAAAGCCTCAAAAGAAAGACCCTAACGTCAACCGCTTGGAGGGTAGTGTAAAGGGAGAGGGGAGATAAATGGTGGGAGAAAGGAAACATAACTGACACCCTCACCATGAGGCCAGCCCCCGACAGGAGCAATAGAGTTAAAAATACGAAAACCAGTATAACGTACGAAAAGTGCAGGCGGGCGGCTTAAAAGCTTCATTTGAATGAGTCTTTTATGAGACTCAGGATGGCCGAGTGGATCTGCCTCTAGCTAACAGTGGTCCAGCGACACGGGAAACTGTTCACAACTCGCCTACGCTATTATTTTTTCTTTGCCCTTTTTCTTACTTCCCTCTATCTACAATGGTGCCCAGACTCGGGAAGGGGAGCGTTAGCCCTTGGATAACCATTCAAAACGGACTCCCTTCATTTCTTCAAAATACGCTCCTCTTCTAGGAGGAGGTAGGGGGTGTATAGCGTACGAGAAGTGCAGACAAGCGGCTTAAAAGCTTCGTTTGAATGAGACTTCTTGAGATTCAGGATGGCCAAGTGGATTCGCTGGAGGCTAACAGTGGTCAAGCGACGCGAGAAGCTGTTCGCAACTCGCCTACGCTATTATTTTTTCTTTGTCTCCTCTCCTACTCTCCTTTATCTACACCAGGTACCGCTGGAAAAGGCAGTCTCCCCAGGTCGTTCTCTTGAAGACAAATAATAGAACTTTGAGTTCTCCTCACTTGGGAAGAACACATTGAAAATTGCTTTGAAAAATGGAGGATATTATGTGGCACGCTTAGATAGCACAGTCATGGGCGTCCGCAGTGGGGGGGGGGGGAGATAAGGAGGGGCATCCCCCATCCCCCTGGAATTCATGAATAAGTGAAATATAGGAAATATAGGCGGCTAGCATTTGACAGCAGTCGTTTTTTTTTACATTTGATAGCAGTCGTTATTTCCGTATTTTTTTGTTTAACATTTAATACTATTAAATTAAAAGTACTGTAGTTTTGTTTTTACATGTAATAGTTACTGTATGTTTGGATATTCTAATGATAAGACATCTAAGATACGTAAAAATAATTTTTATATGGATAATTTAATATATAATATTTCATATTTTTTTTAGGATTGTGAAATGGATATCAGGAGGTTCTTCAAAAAACGTAAATCTGATAACTCGGATAACAATCAAGATACCCCAGGCACATCGGAGACGCATGCTGAACCAGCAGAACAGCGTACAGGAGGATATGATGAGCAGTTACTCACAGCAACCAATTAGATGCCACCCCAAACACCAATGACTTGCCTAATCCTCTGGATATCGGATTATATGCCAGCACCGAAGAACATTTGACCAATGATAGAAGATATGATCTCCTGATGAACACATATGTCCCCTCACCAACAGATTACAACTATCAGAAATATTCCCAGGGCTCCCGTTGTTTCCGTCACCCGTGGATAAACCAATATTCTCCATGGTTGACTTACTCAAGTCACTTGAAAGGCGCTATGTGCAAATACCGTGTGCTGTTCCCCCAACCAGTGCACCGAGGTCTAATTGGTGCTTTCATCGTGACTCCTTTGTCAAATACAAAGACTTCAATGAGCACGCGAGGAAGCACATGCTTTCATGCTGGCACAAAGGCGCACAACAAGATGCCAACAATTTCCTCACCACTATGAAAAACCCAGAGTTGACCATCGTAAGCCAGATGAACCGAGTAGTCAACCAAGCAGTCACCTAAAACCGTGAGAAACTGTTTCCTCTTCTATCTAGTATTCTATTTTGCTGCAGTCATGATATTGCTTTGAGGGGAAAGGAAAGTACATCGGGAAACCTCTGTGACCTACTGCGATTCAGGATAGAAGCAGAGGACACAGTCTTCAAGGATCACATGGAGAGCGCGAGTAAAAATTCGAGGTGAGGTACGCATCAGTTCGTGTACAGAACGAGCTGATACTTCTCTTCAAAGAAGTGATAAGAGAAAATATTGTGAAGGCTGCATTAAATCAAATGGATTCTCGATCATTGCTGATGAAACTGCTGACATATCAGTCACCGAATAACTGTCCATTGGCGTACGATTTGTTGAGCTGCAGGAGAAACGGAATGATTTAAACATCATACGCAAAGAATTCCTTGGATTTGTTCCACTGGAGATGATGGACGCTGCAACAATTTGCACCAATTGTTAATGCAACAATTGTTAATGAAGGCTTTCCGAGATCACCGGGATGAAGCGGATCGTGTGTTTTCAGAAGATGTCATCCCTGAAGTGAAAAAATTGTCAGGAGAATTTGATATAGAATTGACTATGCCTCGACGATGCGCACGCCAGATTAATCGGCCGAGTGTAGGAGGCTCCATTGAGGAGTACTATCGCTGCACCATATACAATGGGTGCATTAAATATTCGATGCATGGTTAAAAGTTTATTGACCATAGTTACACAACAGCAAAGTAATTAAAAATCGAACAGCTAATGTATTTTGAACGTTGAATACAAATTCGGTATTAGAATACACAAATAGTAAAGCATTGATATTATATCGACAAGTATCAAAAGGTATCTAACACACCCACAAAATTAGTTTTAAAGCGATAATAAATAGTTCTTGAATATTCCAGAATGGTTTACGTGACAGGAAGATGTAGATCTTTCTAGAAAAATAATCTTCTTCATCCACGTGAAACAGCAGACCTCAGTCAGTGTCTAAGAGCTGCATGAGAAGGAGGTCATCGTTCAACACTCTAATTCTGATATGGCCAAAAAGGAGCAGAGAACTAATTGTTCAGTTACATAAAAGTAGTTTGGTTTGGACTATAGAAAAATTTCATCTATGCTAAAAATATCAATCTCAACCATTGGTGACATGATTCGCCGGCTAGTCTATCACGTTCAGGGCGTCCATCTAAAATTTCAAACCGTGCGGCTAAACATAGAGTCTGTAAAGGAAAGAAGAATCCTTGAGTGACTCGATCTGAACTTCGGAAAGATTTGGGAGCAGCTGGGACAAATGTATGCAAAAATACAATTAGGGCAGATCTTAGGAACCAGGGATTCCATTCTCGCACACCAAGAAAGACACCTTTGTTGAAACCAATTCATGTCAGAAATGGTCTGAATTTTGCCAAGGAACATTAAGAGAAGCCTGCAAGTTTTAGGGACGCTGTAATATGGTCTGACGAGATGAAGATTGAGTTATTTGGATGGAATAGTGTTAGGCACGTTTGGAGGCAGAAAAAAACTCAGCATAATGGTATGGGGCTGCTTCTCCTCTGCAGGTCCTGGAAGACTCCATATTATTGAAGGGAAAATGAATGCTCAGATGTATCGCAGGATTCTGATGATAATCTCTTACAGTCTGCAGACGACTTGAACTTCCCAAGAGGATGGACATTTCAGCAGGACAACGATCCAAAACATACAGCTAAGGGCACTGCAGCGTCGTTTCAGCAGAAGAAAATAAAGGTTATGGGATGGCAAAGTCAGTCGCCAGACCCAAATCCTAACGACAACCTGTGGCGAGAATTAAAACTGAAGATTCAGAAAATGGAACCAAGAAATCTAACATTTAAAAAAGAATATGCCAAGAAGAATGGGCCAAGATACCTACAAATATTTGTAAAAAACCTCAGAAGTAAAATACTAAGCGGTTGAAAGCTATACTAGTGACAAAAGTTAATAACACCAAATACTAACTGGTTTTCATGGATGTATCAGATACCTTTTTGAAACATTCGTTTGATATTTTTTGCCGTAATGTTTTACTATTTTTTCAATATGATACCAATATGTATTCGACGTACAAAATACATAAGATGTTCAATTTTTGATTACTTTGCTGATGTGTAACTATGGTAACCCCATAAGGGGTACGGCAATTTGCTCTCCTGCCAGGACTCAACACCCCGTCCGGCCCCAGCTTGGCATCCTTTTTCTCCTTCTGCTAACCTCTACTTGGTCTTTATAACCAATTCTATTTCATCCTGCATCGTCGTTCCATCTACGTTTGTTTGTCGATCTCGGTGTATCAGAGCTGTCCGTCAGGGGGCGCGACCCTTTGGCTGGTTCTGCCTGTGTTGGTAAGTGGGTGCCTGAGCCTCCGTGGCGCTCTTGGAATGTCTTTGCTTCACCAACCGTTAAATTTCCGAGGCTGGCCGACCATTTTTAAAATGATGGTTGGGTCAGGGGTCGACGGGCTTACCCTCCTGGTTATGCTCGCGCTTCGGGTAGGTATCTCGACGGTAGACAGTGACTGCGCTGCGCGAGTTCGCACCCCCCTTTATACTTTACTTCATATGGGTAATAATTGAAAATTCCCGCGCTTGATAGATCCCTTCGCAAAAGATATAAATGCTGATTTCGATTATCCTCGTTTCCTGGTGCTGAATTCCAGTTCCGGGCCTCAGCTTTCTAAATTGGACGTGTTTGATTTGAATGAGGAGTTTGAGTCCCGTTGTGGTGTATAGCAATGCCTCTGGGCATTTCTATATTAAAAACCTCCTGGGAAACTAAAATATATATATCATCATTTATTATGTAAAAAATTCAATTCTTTTGTCATTTAAATAATTGATGCAATCCTTTAACTTTGTTAATTTAATCATTCATTTATTTTACTCTAACTTTGTCAATTTAATCTTTCAATTAATTTACTTCAACTTTTGTAAATTAAATCATTTTATGTTAAACTTAATAATTAATTAATTCATTTATTTTCTTGTCAATTCAATTAACGTATACTGTTCCAAACAAAATATCTTAAATTTCACACACAAACCAACAAACTCATGTTCCCAGCTCGATCAAAAGAGCATGCTATGCTGCCCACTCGACTCGCTGCTTTCTTCGAATAAAGGTCGGTAACCATTCCTTCTACAATTATTCATTTACCTCCAAACAAATCATACTGAGTTAATTCCCCCCTCACATTCTTTGCAAACGACCATACAAGAGTAAGTCCTAATTATATTTACTTCTCATTGCAGCCCCAATTCAGTCCATTATAGATACTACATAGATACTACATATATATTCTACATTATTTACTCTATATCAAAGATACTCTATATTAGATACTCTATATTATTATTTACTCTATTATTCACTATATTGTTTCACCATATTATTCACCATATTTACTTAACCTACTTATCTCATTGTACATTCGTTGATTTTATGAATATATTTATATTTGTGTAATTGTCTTTCTTAACGCCCAAGTCATTATTCCAAAATTTATTTTGCTGTCGCCTTTAGGCCTAAAGTTAACGGCAGACATCTTCGATCAAACCAAATTTATGGTTATGGTTTTCGAAACGCTATCTAGGCTGATTTATTAACCGAAGATAAATCACATTGATAACCATACACTATAGGTGCGCCACGCCATATGTGGGCCCGTGGTAGTGGCGATTTAGTGGTTGAGGTAGCTTCGCGAAAGCAGTGTGGTGCCGTGCGGGATTTCTCCTCCCTTTCGGAGGTCACGGTTTCGGTTGTGTCCCACCCTCGCCTTAATTTTGTTAAGGGAGTGATTCGCTGCAACGAATTATTGCAATGTGATATTTCGAGAGTAAAAGATAAACTTTCGTCCCAGAGAGTTACGGACCTTTATAGGGTTTCTAAGTCTGTTGGTCCTTCTAGGGTTCCTCCGAGTACGCTCATCGTTACCTTTGAGCGTCAGGATCTGCCTCAGTTTGTTCGTGCTGGTTATCTTCCTGTCCCTGTGTCCCGTTATGTCGAGCTCCCCAGACGTTGTTTTAATTGCCACCAGTTTTGCCATATGAGCAACAATTGTAGGCAGGCTCGTCGCGGTGTGAACGGTGCGTTGGCATATCATGGCTCTTCTTGTGGGAATCATGAATGTTGCGTTGATTCACATAGCGCGGGTCGCGTTCTTGTCCCGTATTCATAATTTTTGAGAAGGACATCCTGGCTCTTCGGGACTCTCTCAGGCTGGACTTCTGTGAAGCCCGCCGTAGGGTGCGGCGCAGCTCGCCCCCTCTGGCCGTCTCTTCTCTGACGTTCTCCTGGATGTGGCATCCTGCCGTCCTCCTCACGGTCGTCCCACTCCTACATTGTTTTTTCGCGGTTCCTCTGTTTCTCCTTCTCCTCCGTCGCGCCCTCTCCTTTGTCATAGGTCTCTTCTCGTGTTCCTTCCTCTGTCGCGGACTGTGAGACCGACTGAGCTGAGACGCTGGAGGATATTCGGCAGTTCCTCCAGGCGTCTGCCTCTGCTGCTCCTCCCGTTCCTTTGCATCAGCGCAAACGGAAGGGTTCCTCCTCACCCTGTTCGGAGTCCAAGCGCGGTGCCTCTGATGAAGCTGCTCTGCATCCCCCCCCCCCCCGAGTCGGTTGTTCAGGCGTCCTCTGTTTTGATGTCTTCTCCTCTCCGATCTTTACTGGCGTTCCCCGTTGGCATCACCAATGTCTTTTTCCGGGTGGAAGTTCACCCGGTTCTGTCTTCTTTGCTTACTACCATGGTCGCTTCTTCCTTGCCCCTTACTTCTGTGCAGTCTTCTATGTCTCCTAACCCTGTTCTTTCATCTCCTTCTGAACCTGTTCCCTCCTCACCCTCTGACCCTGCTTCTTCCTCGCCAACTGATCCTATTCCGTTTTCAAACCTCTGTATATGTTCCCTCTTCTGGTCAAACTTCGCATCTTAGTTCTCGCACGTCTCTGTTTAATCTCACTTTTCCTCCGGGCCATGAGACCTCCACGTTGGGGGATTGGTCCGGCTCTCAGCTGTCGCCTACCGCCGTTCACGCTGTCAAGTCCGTACTGGGTGCGTCCCAGCCTCATCGCAATCTGTCGCTTACCCCTTAAAGGCTTTTTAGTAGTCGGGAACCTTGGACGGTTTCTAACAATAGAATCCCGACGTTAGTGTCGAGACGACAGTAACGTCTGTCATCCCACAATGGAATTGTCAAGAGGTTCTCTCCAAGTGGGAGGAACTCCAGCTCTTGCTTTCTAGCGTTCGGCCCTTGGTGATCTGTTTGCAAGAAAATAATCTTGAGGCTCGCCCCTTCCCGGCACTTCCGGGTGTTTAGGTCTATCCACCGGACCGGGGGCGTGTCTAATGATGGTGCTTCGCTTTTAATTTCCTCTTCGCTATCCTCTACGCTACTTCTCGTCCGTACTACCTTGCAGGTGCTGCAGCGAGGGTTTTTACTTCAAAGCTTTTAACCGTTTGTTCTGTATACATCCCCCCGGATTTTAGTTTGAGTCGGTCTGACCTTTTAGAGCTCACAAGTCAGTTACCTACCCGTTTTTATTACTTGGTAGTGTTAATGCTCGCTACCCATCTTGGGGTGATGCGGCCCGTAATCATCGGGACTGAGTGGTTGAGTCCCTCTTATTATCCGATTCCCTTTGTCTTTTAAATTCCGGCGACTTTACTTCTTACCATGTTCAAACAGATTCGCTTAGTGCTGTAGACTTGTCCTTATGTTCGCCCGACTGTTTCCTCGACTTCCGGTAGTCGATTCGAGACGACCTTTCTTGGACTGATCACTTCCCGATAGTCCTGTCGGCCGCCCTTTCTGGCCCGTGCCTTTTCCTCCCTCCCCGTTGGGATCTGCGGCGAGCAAATTCGGTTGGGCTCCAGGAAGCTTTCTTTATTGATGCCTCCCGGGTTTCCCTCGATACCGTAGATTTAGCAGTCTCATATTTTAGAGGCTGCTGAGCGCTTCGTTCCGCGGAGATGCCCTGTTGCGAGGCGCTCCACCGTCCCCTGGTTGTGGAAGGATCGCGCGTTGGCTATTTCTGCCTATCAGTTGTCCCATTTCCCTTATAGGCGGAACCCGACCCTCTCGAATAGGCTCGATCGGAACCGGGCTCGTGCCATCCGCCAAAGGACCCTCCGTCGTACCCGCCGGGAGTCTTAGCGCCGGTACGTATCTTCCATTTCTTTGTCCACGCCACTGACTCAGGTTTGGAAGCGGGTCAATAAGATCTGTGGTCGCTACGCTGGACATCGGAGGCTCTTTCTGACTTTTTTGCTCTATTTTCCGTCTATGAGCTGCGGGATGCTTTGTCTCACTGTGGCTCCACCTCTCCCGGTGATGATTTCATCCATTACGACTTTCTCCGTCGTCTCCATCCTACCTCAGAGTTATTTTTGGTTGACCTCTACAATCTGCTTTGGGTGAAAGGAATCTATCCGTCCTCCTGGCGTGTAGAGGTTGCTCTACCCTTTCTCAAGCCCGGTAGGGACGGTTTGCACCCGACACTATCGCTCGATTGCTTTTAAGAGTTACGAGCCGACTCAGTAAGTTGTTCGAGAAAATGGACCAAGTTTGCCTCATTTTGTTTTTGGAGTCCAACTTGCTCCTCTCTCCACTTCAGTGCCGTTTGGGCAGCGGTCGTAGTACACTCGACACCTCATTCGTTAGGAAGACCCGTTGTACGGGCCTTTTTCTCCAGGCATCAGGTGTTAGTGGTGTTCTTCGACATTCAGAAGGCCTACGATACCACCTTGAGATATGGTGTTTTACGTCAGTTATATGATTAGGGTATGAGGAGCTTTTTACCGGTTTTTATTCAAGAATTTTTATTGTCCCGTAATTTCGAAGTACGTATTGGGGATGCTTTCTCAGGCTTGCGGATTTAAGAAGAGGGTGTTCGCCAAGGCTGTGTTTTAAGTAACATGTTTCGCCGTTGCCATTAATAGTTTAGTGTCCACTCTTTCGGAGGGGTTTTTGGCTTCCCTCTTCGCGGATGACATGTAGGGGTGAGAAGATGTATCAGAGAAAAAAATTCCTTCTAAATCGATAATATAAATAGCCCATTAAATTACCAACTCAAAACGGACTAAGCTGTGGCGTAATGGCTAGAGTGACGCGTGTAAATCAAGAGGTACCGCGTTCGAAACTCAAAGTCCACAACCTTTAATGAAGAATTCTCAAGAAGAAAACGGACATCAAGGAAAACTCTTCAAGGACTAACTCAAGAAGACTCAAGTTAAATGGATCGCCTCAACAAAGAAAAAAACGGAAGAAAGTGACTTTAAGGGCCAACTCATCAAGAATCAAGAAGAATGAAGATAAATGGATCGCCTCAAGAAAGGAAAACGGAAGATAACTCAACGGTAATCAAGTAGTAATCATCAACCCACAAGATAAAGGAATTTCATTCAAAAAAGAAGTAAAAAAGGATTCGATTAATGAAATTCAAGATTAAGAAGTATACAGTATAAGTCAAAGATAAAAGGAAGACAGATGTTTGAAGGGGCAACTTCAGTCAAGAAGAAGTAAATAGATTCAATAAAAGTGAAAAAGGCACCCCTTCCATAACTAGAGACCCTCAAAAGGCCGAAGAATCTTCTGATCTTCGTTCCTCTGCACCTGCTCTCCTACTAGAGTTTAAGAAAAAGTGCTGCTGGGAATCGGAGACCCAGGAAGGAGATTACTCATTGATTAGCGACAAGACTTCGTTCGCTCTCGCATATCCCACTAAATTAGCTCCACTCATCCCGCAGACTCGGAAGCCGGGGAGGGAGAGCTATTACTCCTCAATTAAGAAATCCAAGACTAGTCTCTCCCCAATCCTCAAATTCGCTCCGGGTTCTAGAAAGGGACCTGTGTAGGGGTGCGAAGATGTATCAGAGAAAAAAAATTCCTTCCAAATTGATAATATAAAGAGCCCATTAAATTACCAACTCAGAACGGACTCAGCCGTAGCGTAATCGCTAAAAACATAGGCGTTTAGATCTAAAGGTACCGCGTTCGAAACTCAAAGTCCACAACCTTTTATGAAGAATTCTCATGAAGAAAACGGAAATCAAGGAAAACGCTTCAAGGACTAACTAATCAAGAAGGACCAAGAAATCGAATCAAGAGAAAACGGAAGTCAAGGAAAACGGAAAGAAAACGCTTCATGGACCAACTCATCTAGAAGGAATCATCAACTCAAGATAAATTGGAAGAAAAATGAAGATACATCATTTATAGGAACGATAAGAAGATTAAGAACCGACCCAGCGAACAGGACAGCCGTAAGTCAAGATATATGGAGGACAATGTTTGAAAGGCCAACTTAAAGACAAGAGGAATTACAGCCAAGTAAATAATTCGATAAAGAGAAAATCTCAAGATGAAGAATAATATATGGATGAATAAATAAAATAATAAGGATATCCCCTCCCCCTAGCGAGAACATATCTAATTCCCTTAATCTATCATCATAAGTTTTATGTCTGATAGAGGGAATCAGTTTGGTTGCCCTGGCTTGCACGCGTTCCAATCTCGCAATGTCCTTTCGAAATGAAGGACTCCAAAATTGTACGGCATACTCCAGGTGCGGTCGAACGAGGAAGTTGTACTACTATCTCCTTGTTCCGATATCCAAACTGTCGCTTCATATACCCTAACATCCTTTGGGCTTTCTTCTCCACCTCAATACACTGTTTCGAGAACTTGAGGTCACTCGTGATAGTTAAATCCAAGTCCTTCTCAGTGTCGGTGGATTCTAGAGCAGTGCCCTTAAGGATATGGGGTGATTGAGGATTTCGGTGGCCGATATGCATCACTTTTCATTTGTTTACGTTAAAAGGCATTTGCCACGTATCAGAACACTCCCCAATCTTTCGAAGCTCATCTTGCAGGCGGGCAGTATTACCATCCTTTGCAACGTTCATACGAAGCTTGGTATCGTCGGCAAATTTAGAAATCTAGGCAACCATGTCACCGTCCATATCGTTAACGTAGATGATTAATAGTAGTGGTCCTCGGACAGTACCTTGAGGTACTCCGCTAGTAACGGGCACCCACTCAGAGGCCTGTCTATTCACCACCACCCGTTGAAGTCTTCCAATTAGCTAGTTTTCTATCCAGCCAGCTACTTTTCCGTCTATGCCCAGCGCTCGCACTTTCCGGAGAAGGCATCGATGTGGTACCTTATCAAAGGCTTTCTGAAAGTCTAAGTACACCACATCTACCGCCTTGTCCCGATCGTGCTCACTTAAGACGAAGTGGAAGAATTCCACAAGGTTCGTCAGGCATTACCGTTGGCTTCGGAAGCCGTGCTGGGAACTCCTCAGTAGCAAGTTTGACACTAAATGCGACGTCATTTTCTCCACCATCATGCTTTACATGAGTTTACCGATTATCGAGATCAGACTGATAGTCAATAGTTCGACGGTTGGCTACGGTCTCCTTTCTTGAAATAGGAGTCACCTCCACTTCACGCCAGTCTCTAGGAACGCATTCGGTCCGGATTGACATGTTGAAGATTGCGCTCAAGTGTCGTGACACTTGATCGCGCACTTCTTTCAACACTTTAGGTAGAAACCCATCCGGGCCTGGTGACTTATTCGTCATTAGGTCACTGATCTTTTCTATTTTTGTTTCAGTGAAGTACAAATCATCCAGCTCCCCCCCGTCCCCGAGTAGGAATCCGTGGGCTGAGGGCTGGGACCACACTCTTCAGTAAACACTTAAGTAGTCGTTGAGGAGGTCAACATTTTCTGTATCTGAGTGCTTCAATGCCCCCTCCTCATTCCTCAAAAGGCCAATCGTTCGAGAGATTGGTTTACGGCTGTTTACATATACAAAGAACTGCTTGGGATTCTCTTTACAGAGTCTCGCCCACTCGGAGTTCCTCAGACGCCTTTATGCTGGACTTAACTCTCCTGGCTAGCCTCCGGTATTCGTCAAAGTCAACCGAGATCTTCGATTGCCGGTACACATTTCTCTTCTCCCTAAGCAGTTGGCCGATTTCTCGATTAAACCACTTTGGTTAAACAAAAGACCGACGGGAGGCATTTCAGAGGGATGAAACGCGATTGAAGACTCATGAATGTGGTTTTGAAACTGTTCCACGAGTCATCAACAGCCTCGCACTCTTGTAGCCTCGCGTCAGTCAGTCAAGCGCGTAGGAATGAAAAGTCTACTCTTCTCAAATCAAGTTTCCTCGATTTACTAGTTGCAGGCTCTGCCTTGGTAACTTTGACTACAAATCTACTTAGTCGGTGGTCACTGCCACCGAGCTCTTCGCCAACAGAGAGGTCCTCAATGATGTCATCCTCAGAGGTGAAAACCAAGTCGAGGATATTGTCTCCTCTCGTTGGCTCTCTCACCCATTGAGTCAGGAACTCGTTATTCGCCAACTCCAGGAGTAGTGCGTTCTCGCCACAGGGTTCTCTGGTTTCTCAGTCAACTTGTGTGTTGAAATCCCCCATAGACGATACACTGTCTTCGACAAGTTCTCCTAGTAGCTTGTACAGATCTCTGACCTTTTTCAAAGAGTTGGGCAGGAGGTCTATATAAAGCACCAGGGTCCTGTATTTGGCAGGACCTATCTCTAGGTCAACACCTAGTAGGTCATGGTCGGAGACGATGTTGCAATCCGTCGAGTTAAGAATACCCTTGACATAGAACATTACACCGCCACCCTCTCTGTCTGGCCTATCTTTCAGGAAGAGCTGGTAACCGGGAATCGTGAATTCACCTTCAAAATCTCGGGTTGAGGTTTTTATCCACGACTCCGTTATGGCAACTATCTCAGGTTCCTCTGTTGCTACGAGGCCACGGAGCTCAAGAAACCTATTCCTGATTGACCTCGCATTGAACAGAGGAACTTTGAGGGAGTCCCCCAGTGTAGGACTCCCTACGCTCTTCCGTTTCCCGGCTTCTCTTGTGTGGCAGTACCCCTCTTTGCCACATCTAAGAACGCCGTTCCAAGAGTGACACGGGCCTTCTTACGTCCGCCTTCACTCTGGGTCGGACGCTCCTCTGCGTCCGGTCTACGAACTCCTGGATTAAGTTACAGAGTACAACCTTTCCCTTGAATGAAAGGCACACTCCGTCCCTTTGGTTGAGGTCGTTTCGACCGTAAAAGGTGCGATAAGGGTTCAGAAAGAAGACCCCTGCCGCCGTACAGAGTTCGGCCAGGCCCTGGTTCAAGGTCACGTTCCTTGAGTGAGCTGTCCGTCTAGGACCTCTTCTTGGGAGCATCCCTACAACGACCCGTTTGCGAGTTCTCAATCTGCAGTCGTCCACGGCTCTTATAACCGTGCTGAGAATTTTCTCGCTGGGGCCTACTTTGCCTCCTCGGAGGTAGAGGTCATTTCCACTCACCATCAGGGAAACGACTGAATTCTCGGAGATCTGATATTTCTCAGCCTCTACCCTGCTGTGGTGGTTTCCCCGTCCTGGCTGGACGCATACCTTCACACTAGTGCGAAGGCGGGCCGCTAGCAGGGGCTGCAAACCTTGTACTTGGGAATTGCCCAAAAGGGTAACCCTCGCACATTTCCGTGCAGAGGTTTGAGGCTTTCCTTCCGGAAGCGAACTCTCAGTTCCCTCTTTCTTATCCAACCTATTTTTCTTGTTCTTCTTCATCTTTTCTTCCCTATCTTCCTTTGTTATATACTCTTCTGTTTTTATCTTTTCTTCTTCTGCTTCTACTTTATCTTCTGCTTCACTTTCTCTTCTGTTTTAACTTTTTCTTCTTCCTGTTTCTTTCCCTTCTTTTTTTTTTTAGGTTTTATCCGTAGCATGCAGACCTAGCTCTTGGGGTAATACTGCAGATGCAGTGTTTACTACAGGGCTTGACGTTAGCTCTGCTATTCTGACCTCTAGCCTGCGAATCAGTCCGGCGTGTTCTAATTCCAGACTCTTTATTTTCTCCTCCAACTTCCTGGATCTTTCCTCGGAAGCCCTGAATGTTTCTTTTAGCTCCTTGATTTGGCCGTTTAGAATACAGTCGGTGCAGGAACTGGCCGGGTGGCATTTCGAAAAACACCCGTCCGGAAAGTCCATTCACTACTTATCTATCTGGCATATTGCGCACGTGTATTTGAGTGCTCCTGGTCCTTTCTGGCCGGTCATTTTGGATACTTTATGACAGTAGAAGCTTTGTGACCAATCAGTAAATAAAATAAGGGGGGGGGGGGATTTCGCCCCGCGTGAGTCGCTCCCGCCTATCCTTTGGAGACTTTTCGGATCTTTGAGAAGGTACGCTCCATGTGCTGTTGTTTGTCCAACCGAGTCGTCAAACCTCGGCGTGCCGTGACTCCCAACCAAGCAGCACTGATGGTCCCCGAAGGTGAGCATCGATTTCTCACCAGGTGAACAACGGAGCACACCCGGTACTAAACTCCTACTAGTTCCCTTCACGACGGCCAGGATCTCGGAGTAGCGTTCAATGGATATCCCGCCACACTAAGAGACTCGACCCAAGGCTTTTTATTGGCCTGGCAACCAACCTGGGAACAAAGGGCCGTCACCTCGGACCGATGCTACAGAGGCACCCGTCAACGATCTCTGGAAATAGTCAATAATTACGCGCCAGGGAAGGAGTTAACGGGGAACTACCCTCATCCCATTCATCATGCCCCAATGCTTAGGTTAGGACACCTCTCTCTCTCTCTCTCTTAGGGAGAGGTGACGCCCCCTTGTCGCGGGAAGAGCGCTTGTATGTACCTTTGACTTTTCAAGCTATGTCAGCGGGGGTACTCCTGGTAGGGCTTTCCTTGTCGATTTGCTCGAAAACGAGGCTCTAGACTAAGTGCGTCATTCCTTCCTTTTTTACTTTTATCCTATCTCTCCTACGTATACAAAATGAAAAAAAGAGCCTACTCCTATCATGTCACTCTTTCCCTTTTTTCTTTTTATCTACTTATAAGGGCCTGGCAGCTACCTCATGCGTCAGAAGAGAGGCTTTGGAACCTCTATAAACAACGCCAATCGACGCTCACTGGTTGCGAGAGACTAGGACTAGAGGTGTCCTAGGCGTTGGGGCACGATGAATGGGATGAGGGTAGTGCCCCGTTAACTCCTTCCCTGGCGCGTAATTATTGACTATTTCCAGAGATCGTTGACGGGTGCCTCTGTAGCATCGGTCCGAGGTGACGTTCCTTTGTTCCCAGGTTGGTTGCCAGGCCAATAAAAAGCCTTGGGTCGAGTCTCTTAGTGTGGCGGGATATCCATTGAACGCTACTCCGAGATCCTGGCCGTCGTGAAGGGAACTAGTAGGAGTTTAGTACCGGGTGTGCTCCGTTGTTCACCTGGTGAGAAATCGATGCTCACCTTCGGGGACCATCAGTGCTGCTTGGTTGGGAGTCACGGCACGCCGAGGTTTGACGACTCGGTTGGACAAACAACAGCACATGGAGCGTACCTTCTCAAAGATCCGAAAAGTCTCCAAAGGATAGGCGGGAGCGACTCACGCGGGGCGAAATCCCCCCCCCCCTTATTTTATTTACTGATTGGTCACAAAGCTTCTACTGTCATAAAGTATCCAAAATGACCGGCCAGAAAGGACCAGGAGCACTCAAATACACGTGCGCAATATGCCAGATAGATAAGTAGTGAATGGACTTTCAGGAAGGGTGTTATTCATAAAGCCACCCGGCCAGTTACTGCACCGACTGCATTCTAAACGGCCAAATTAGAGTGTTAACCATGCAGTGCTTCTGACGAGAGGTCTAGGAAGTAGGAGGGAAAAATAAAGAGCCTGGAATTGGAACACACCGGACTGATTCTCAGGCTCAAGGTCAGGATAGAAGAGCTAACGTCAAGCTCTGTAGTAAACACTGCATCTGCAGTATTACCCTCAAAGCTCGGTCCGCATGTTACAATGAATAAACCACTGAAGAAAAAGTAAAAGAATGGAAAGAAGGAAGAAAAGAAAATTAAAACAGAAGATAAAGTAGAAACAGAAGAAGAAAAGGTAGAAACAGAAGAGTATATAACAAAGGAAGATAGGGGGAAAAAGATGAATAAGAAAAAGAAGAAGAAGAAAAGGAAAAGCAAGAAAAATAAGATGGAGAAGAAAGAGGGAACCGAGAGTTCGCTTCCGGAAGGAAAGCCTCAAACCTCTGCATGGAAATGTCTGAGGGTCACCCCTGTGGGCGATTCCCGAGCACGAGGTTTGCAGCCCCTGCTAGCAGCCCGCCTTCGCACTAGTGTGAAGGTATGCTGCCAGCCAGGACAAGGAAACCACCATATCAGGGTAAAGCCTGAGAAATCTTAGATCTCCAAGAATTCAGTCGTTGCCCTGATGGTGAGTGGCAATGACCTCTACCTCCGAGGGGGCAAAGTAGGCCCCAACGAAAAAATTCTCAGCACTGTCATGAGAGACGTGGACAACTGCGGGTTTTAAACTCACATACGTCTCATTGTAGGAATGCTCCCAAGAAGAGGTCCTAGCCGGACAGCTCACTCAAGGAACGTGACCTTGAACCAGGGCCTGGCCAACCTCGGTACGGCAGAGGATATCTTCTTCCCGGACCCTTATCGCACCTTTAACGGTCGAAAGGACCTCTACCAAAGGGACGGAGTGCACTTTTCATTCAAGAGAAAGACTATACTCTCTAACTTAATCCAGGATGTCGTGGAGCGGACACAGAGGAACGTCCGACCCAGTCAAGGTGGACGTAAGACAGTATGCCCGTGTCACTCCTGGAACGACGTTCTTAGATGTGGCAAAGAGGGGTACTGCCACACAGAGGAAGCCGGGAAACGGAAGAGCGTAGTGAACCCTACACTGGGAGACTCCCTCAAAGTTCTTCTGTTCAATGCGAGGTCAATCAGGAATAAGTTTCTTGAACTCCGTGGTTTCGTAGCACAGAAGAACATGAGATGGTGGCCATAACGGAGTCGTGGATAAAAACCTCAACCCGAGATTTTGAAGGTGAATTCACGATTCCCGGTTACCAGCTCTTCCTGAAAGATAGGCCAGACAGAGAGGGTGGCGGTTTGATGTTGTATTTCAAGGATATTCTCAACTCGACGAATTGCAACATCGTATCTGACCATGAACTAGATAGGTTGTGCCAGATACAGGACCCTGGTGCTTTACAGACCCCCTGCCCAACTCTTTGAAAAGGTCATAGATCTGTACAAGCTACTAGGAGAACTTGTCAAAGACAGTGTATCGTCTATGGGGGATTTCAACACACAAGTTGACTGAGAAACCAGAGAACCCTGTGACGAGAACGCACTACTCCTGGAGTTCGCGAACGAGTTCCTGACTCAATGGGTGAGAGAGCCAACGAGAGGAGACAATATCCTCGACTTGGTTTTCACCTCTGAGTATGACATCGTTGAGGACCTCTCTGTTGGCGAAGTGCTCGGTGGCAGTGACCACCGACTAAGTAGATTTGTAGTCAAAGTCACCAAGGCAGAGCCTGCAACTAGTAAATCGAGGAAACTTGATTTGGGAAGAGCAGACTTTACAGGTCTACGCGCTGTACTGACTGACGCGAGGCTACAAGAGTGCGAGGCTGTTGATGACTCGTGGAACAGTTTCAAAACCACATTCATGAGTCTCCAATCGCGTTTCATCCCTCTGAAATGCCTCCCGTCAGTCTTCTGTTCAACCAAAGTGGTTTAATCGAAAATTCGGCCAACTGCTTAGGGAGAAGAGAAATGTGTACCGGCAATCGAAGATATCAGGTGACTTTGACGAATACCGGAGGCTAGCCAGGAGAGTGAAATCCAGCATAAGTGTGGCTAAGCGGTCTGAGGAACTCTGAGTGGGCGAGACTCTGTAAAGAGAATCCCAAGGAGTTCTTTGGACATGTAAACAGCCGTAAACCAATCCGTCGAACGATTGGCCCTTTGAGGAATGAGGAGGGGACATTAAAGCACTCAGATGCAGAAAATGCTAACCTCCTCAACGACTACTTCTCTTTAGTGTTTACTGAAGTGTGGTCCCACCCCCCAGCCAACGGATTCCTTCTCGGGGGGGGGGGAAGCTGGAGGATATGGGCTTCACCGAAAGAAAAATAGAAAAGTTCAGTGACCTAATGACGAATAAGTCGCCTGCCCCAGATTGATTTCTACCTAAAGTGTTGAAGGAAGTGCGCGATCAAGTGTCACGACACCTGAGCGCAATCTTTAACGTGTTAATCTAGACCGAATGCGTTCCTAGAGACTGGCGTGAAGCGAAGGTGACTCCCATCTTCAAGAAAGGAGACCCTAGCCAACCGTCGAACTACCGACCTATCAGTCTGACTTCAATAGTCGGTAAACTCATGGAAAGCATTATGGTGGACAAAATGACGTCGCATTTAGTCAAACCTGCTACTGAGGAGTTCCCAACACGGCTTCCGAAGGAAACGGTCATGCCTGACGAACCTTTTGGAATTCTTCCACTTCGTCTTCAGTGAGCACGATCGGGACAAGGCGGTGGATGTGGTCTACGTAGACTTTCAGAAAGCCTTTGATATGGTACCACACTGCCGCCTTCTTCGGAAAGTGCGAGCACTGGGCATAGACGAAAAAGTAGCAAGCTGGATAGAGAACTGGCTATGTGGCAGACGGGAACGGGTGGTGCTGAGTGGGTGCCCGTTACTAGCGGGGTGCTTCAAGGTTGTCCTGGGACCACTACTATTCATCATCTATGTCAACCACATGGACGGTGAAATGGTTGCTAAGATTTCTACCCTTTCTGGCGTCGCCTTCCCTGCTCGATTTCACTTCGGTTGTCCTCACTCCTTACATTGCTATCACGAAGCGGCGTTTTATCCCTTTTATAAATTCTTTCCATTTTTATTTTTAGGTTTATTGTTTTATCTTATCCTGTGCTCTCCACTGCCGCATGTCATTAGTTTATTGCCCCAGCTACCCTTGTTTTTAGAATGCAGTGCTGTATGCCCGTAATTTAAGTGCGCGTCTGTGTGTTGTATTGTTTTTTCTAGTCCTTTGCTTTTCCTCAATTTTATTGAGTGTCTCCCACGCCTCTTCTAACTTTTTTCGGGCGACCCTGTTCTAACAGTGCTGCCATTAAAAATCCATTAGGATTTGGCAGCTGCCACCTGGTTTTTTCCTTAAAATAAACTATGATAAATAAACTTTTGACCATGTATCGGATATTTATTGCACCCACTGTATATGCCGTGCATGGATTCCTTGATTCAGTCTCTAGAAAGTCACTTTGGTGATAATAACGCATCATATTTTTGCATTACATCCAAGAGAAATGAAGAAAATAGAAAGAGGGGAATTTAAGAACATCATTTCATCTATCAAAGAAATATACGAAATTGAGAATCTTGTTGAAGAAGCACTAGCGTGGTATGATGTGCAGAAACATAAGGGCCCACTGGATGACAACTCCCTCTCTCTGGGTATGATTGAGCTGTTGAAGAAGACCACTAAGTTCCTTGCTGCGCGCAAGGTTATCCTCATCGCACTGACTCTGCCTGCAACAACATGTACAGTGGATAGGCCTTTTAACACAATACGCAGGGTGAAGACCTGGTTGTCAACATGACCGATCAACGTTTGTCCGGCCTCTGTGTGCTCAGTGTCCACCGTGATAAAGTGAACAGCCAGAAAACAGAGATAATGAACAGGGTCATTGACAAGTTTGGAAGAGATCCCCGACGACTCCATTTCCTGCTCACGTAGTAGTAATAATAATACTTGAAAATAAACAGTTAAACAATGTCCATGGTATTTTATTCATTTTGTATTTTCCATAAATTCTAGGGGGACATATGCCCATCATTGCCCCCCTGTGGACGGCCATGAACAAAGCCAATGCTCACGACACGGCACATCTTCATATCCCCCTTCCCCCCTGCATTTTATTCTGCAGACGCCCATGAGCACAGTAGATATCTTTTTCTCCTTTGTGGCTGAGATTAAGTTTGAAGTTCGTCCCAAAGAGCTTGGTTGGCGAAGAGCAGATTTCGAAGAGATCCTGGAAGGAGCAGTGACAGGGGTATGTCCGATGGTTTTGAGAAGCTGGCCGAGGCCCCTGGCTGTAACTGGGGCGCACAGCCAGGAGGAAACGGAAGGTCGAGAAGAGACTTTCGGGTCGTATATCCGGATTCATGGGCCGAGGTCGCTTTCGATGTCTGACGAGTTGATCCAACAACCGCGGCTAGCGATGTTGGAATATCATCGGCTTCCATT
This sequence comes from Ceratothoa steindachneri, assembly GCA_963969495.1. Classification (NCBI taxonomy): domain Eukaryota; kingdom Metazoa; phylum Arthropoda; class Malacostraca; order Isopoda; family Cymothoidae; genus Ceratothoa; species Ceratothoa steindachneri. The sequence goes on along the minus strand of OZ018333.1, from coordinate 50,473,804 downwards.
GGATCATGATTAGGAGGGTGACTGGGTGGAGTAGGCGATCTGGGCAAAGAACTAGGCACTGGGTGGATTTCTGCTACCGTTTGGACCGTTAAGGGGCCTAAGTCCTGTGAAGGGCGGGACGGACTTGAGGGCAGAAAATATTCAACAACAGGAGAAGAGTCCGCCACCGAAGATTCCCGAGTCTCAGCCGAGTCACCTCCAGAGGCTGCCCGATGACCTAGTTGATGAGTCCTTCCTCTTACCACGGGGGTTTGGGTCCCAGGGCTGGGTAGAAAATTTATCACTGGTCGAGAGGAGAGCAACATTAGGTATCTCGGGGAGGATTTTTAATTTTTTTTTTAAGAGCCCATCTGGCGACTGGCATAAGTCGCCGGAAACACGACAGCCTAGAACTAGGCTACTTTAGAACAAGAATAAAACGTGAAAAACTTAAAAATTAGGAAGCAATTTCCAGGGGCGGGGGAAGGTCCCCCTCACCCCGGTGCATGAGCGTGCAACTTACAAAGAAAACAATAACACAAAAAATAGAAGTACTTAAAGAAAGGGGAGAAGCCCGGCCTCCCCCCAAAAGTCAACAAGTAAATGTGCACGAACTCGTCCCAAGCACAAGGGACAGGCGGTAGCAACCCCGCCCATCCCGGTACTGGAACAGGTAACGTGCGCGAAGATCACCCAGACTGGGACATTCGACAAGAATGTGCCGAACAGTCTGGGGGACAACGCAGTCGTCCCAATAGGGCGCAGGCGAGCGCTACATTAAATAAAGATGCGTCACACGAGTGTGTCCGATTCGGAGACGACATAAAGCGATCTGAAGCCGTCGCGGAATTGAGGGATAGGTCCATGGGAACAGTCGCGGCGCAATGGCACGTAACTTTAAGTTCCCTTCGACCGTCTCCCATCTTCTTTGCCAAGCAGTCCGAAGAGCTGCCCGTATTCCTGCCATGTAGTCTGTGTGAGGAAGAGCGAAACGCTGGTCCGGTCGCAGAGTCCTCGCGGACTCCTAAGCGTCTCATTCCCCGCAATTCCTACATGTCCAGGAACCCAGCAGAAGATAATCTCGACATCCGCCCGGCTCGCCAAAACCGTGGCGTCACGGATATCGCGAACTAGGAAATGCGGAGATTCCAATGCACCGAGAGCACTCAGGGCGCTTTGTGAGTCGCTATAGATCACAATCCGGTCTCCGAACCGGGCACGTCGTGTAATCTCCCGTACCGAGTGGTGTATTGCAACCAGTTCGGCCGTGAAGACAGACGCAGCGCCTGGCAGAGCCCAGCTGACTTCAAACAGAGGGGACACGGCGTGGAAGCGGACCCCCTCTTGGGATTTGGAGCCATCCGTATACATTGGCACGGTTCCATGGTGACACGCGGTGTGCTCCAAAAAGGTCGAACGCAATACTCCCGGCGCAGTACAAGCTTTGGGAGCAGAGGCGTGGCGACAAATAGCTAAATGCGTTACCCTCCAGGGTGGCTTCCTGGGGAGAACCAGGGGCGCCACCGGTTCGAGAGCAATATCTAGCTCTCGAAGAAGTTTCCTGGCCCTAAACTAAACCCAAAGGGTTTAGGGTATTAGTGGCTTCTCGCGGCGGCCTAGGCACCGTCGAGATCAGCTGCGGATGCAGTGAGAGCTGTTGGCGACTGAGGGAGGCGCCGGGCTCGCGCGTACAGGCAAGTGATGCACTGCACGCGCCGCAGAGCGAGTGGCATCTCTCCAGCATCGACCAACAGGCTCTCAATGGGGGAAGTGCGGAAGGCACCGGTCGCAAGGCGAAGGCCGGCGTGGTCAATCGAATCCACCTTCCGCAATAGACGCTCGGCTGCGGATGCATAAAATTCGCATCCGTAGTCGAGCTTCGAACGAACAAAGGATCCATAAAAAAAGTAGGGCGGTAGCCCTATCAGCGCCCCAAGCGCTGAACGTCACGGAACGGAGAATATCAATGGCGCTGGTACAAGAGACCCTAAGGCTGCGAATATGAGCCTCCCAGGTGAAGCGTCGGTCGAATAGAAGACCAAGAAAACAGTGCGATTCAACCACATCCAGGCGCACGCTATTAAGAAACAAACCTGAGTCGGGCTGGAGCCGTGGATGGCGGCAGAAGTCCACCACCCTAGTCTTGGCCAAAGAAAACCGAAACCTGTGCGCTTCGGCATAGCGAGAGACGAGGTTCAATGCATGTTGAAGTCGACGCTCCATATTTGGCATTTGGGCTGCGCGAAAAGAGATCGAAAGGTCGTCCACGTTAGAACGTAGCGAGAACATCTTCCGGCAGCACCGAGGTGATGCCGTTGATTGTCAGGGCAAAGAGTGTGACACTGAGGACACTTCCCTGCGGGACACCCTCTTTCTGCTCCTTTGGGCCGGAGAGGGCTCCCCCCACCCGTACGCGGAATCGACGATCTCGCAAAAATTCAGATATAAACATTGGGAGGCGTCCCCTCGCCCCCATTTTGTGGAATGTCTCCATGATACGGTATCGCCATGCGGTATCATAGGCCTTCTCCATATCGAAAAATACCGTGGCGTAGTGGTGTCTACGAAGGAGAGCCACGCAGACGGCATTTTCCAGTCGGAGCAGAGCATCCGACGTGGAGTGGAACTTACGGAAGCCGCACTGTGCAGAAGACAGATGGGCTCCGCTGTCCAGGAAAAAGACTAATCTAACATTTACCAATTTCTCCATCAACTTGCACACGCAAGAGGTTAGAGAGATTGGGCGGAAACCGGTTGGAGTAGAGTGATCTCCTCCCGGTTTGCGAAAGGCGAGCACAGTAGCGATTCGCCAGGAGTCTGGGAGAAGGCCTTCTACCCAGATCCTGTTGAACAAATCTAACAGAAAGGCCATGCCTCGCCCACCCAGGTGTCGAAGCATGGCGTACGGGACATCGTCCGGACCATGGGCGGTGTCCGCGAATGAAGCAAGAGCGGAACGCAACTCACTCACAGTAAACTTGTCGTTGAAGGGTTCTCCGCCTCTGGAGGGAAAGTCCAGCCGGCGGCCTTCCGCAACATCACGACGTGCATTGAATGCTGGCAGAGCAGCATCCCGGCTAGAGAATGCGGAAAGAGCGGTCGCTAAGGATTCCGCCACGGACGCGGGGTCCGAGATTGCGGTCCCATTCTCCTGGAGAACGGGAGGGAGGTCCTGCGAGAACTTGCCCCGAATCCTTTTGACTCGCTTCCACACCTCAGCTAAAGGGGTCTTCCCGTTAAGTAAAGACACGTATGCCCGCCAAGAAGAGCGGCGGGCGTGCTTCGAAATATACCGGAACTTAACCCTAGTCCCGACGAAATTCAGCGACAGTGAAATCGTTTGGACGGCGCTTATAGCGCATGTAGGCATAACGCTTCTGTTTGAGGTCTGTCTCACACTCGGCCGACGTGTCCTAGGAATAGTAGTCAGGCCCACGGCGATGAGGTTGCCGGAGAAGAACTCAACGGCCTCATCTACCGACCTAAACTCCTCGAATGAGATAGAAAATTCAGTCATTTTCTGAAATGCAGGCCACCGCGCCCGCGCCAAGCACCACCGAGGTGGTCTCTCAGGCGGCAGTTGCCTTGAAAATATTTGAATGGGAAAGTGATCACTACCATGGAGGTCATCGACCACCCCCCAATCAAAATCAGGCTGTGCATCCGAAGAGCACAAAGATAGGTCAAGGCAAGAAAATGAAGCGGTCTCGGACAGTGATGCGTAAACTCATCGACGTTTCGGACACCCATCTCAAGCTCTTCGATCAGATCGGAAAGGACTTGTCCCCTGGGATTTATTGAGTAATCTCCCCAGAGAGGATGCCTGCCTTTCCGATCTCCAAGCAACCGTGCCACGACGCGGCGGAAGTCCCCCGCGTAGAAGTCAGCTGACGGTGGAATGTACGCAGAAATGATAGTATACCTCCTATCCAGGTGCAGCTGCACAGCCACTGCCTGAAAGGAGGTATCTAAAGTGAAAGAAAGAACGGACATCATGCCGGGGGAAACCGCGCATCCCCCAGCCCGGCCATCCTGCGGTGGTGGGGTCGCAAGACTCTTGTACCCCGGGAGGGCGGGCAGGGGGCACGCGCCTAGCATTGGTCTCCTGCAAAAAGATAGCTAACGGGGAACGGGACGAGACGAGCCTCCGCAGCTCCTCCCAGTTGGCCCGGAGTGCACGGCAATTCCATTAAAGGAATATGCTCTCTAGGCCTAGCTCGGAGGAGACGCGGGGGCCCTCCTCGAATTGAAGACCCTCACGGGAATGGCCGTACGCTTCCCGGAGGCAGAACACCGGGCGCTGTTGGCCGGACAAAGCGCTGAAGGCGCTGTCGCCTTCGAGGACTTATTGGGGGAGGTTGGGCTCGCCATGCGAGTCTTTTCTTCCCTCCGCCTCGAAACCTTAGGAGGGCGCTGCGGCTTCGGAGGCGGGGGGCCCTCTTTTCGAGGAACCACTGTCTCCGAGCCACTCGCTCCACCTCGGGGCGTGGGCGAAGGAGCCGAAGCTCCTTTGTTGCTGTCCTCCTTTCGGGGAACAGCTTTAGGAACCCCCGAAGATGGCCTAGCGACCATCTTCAGGGGTGTTGCCTCCTGTGAGTCTAACGACTCGGTGGAGGCGCGTGGCCGTTTCGCCTTGCGGGAAACGGTCACGCTGGGGGAAGAGAGGGAAGCCCTGGTTTTAGCCGGGGCTGGGTATGAACCCTTTTTTCCGCCAGCTTTACCAGGGGAGCACCCGGGTTGGGTAGAGCCCGCAGAAGGGCTCCGAATGGGCGCGGAAACAACCGTGCTCGTTGGCCTGGATGCGCCAGGAGCAGAGGGTGCCTTTCTAACTACTGAGGCATATGACGTCCCAGGCAGAGCTGGGCGCGCCAGGACCAAGTCCTTAGCCTCGCGGAATGAGAGTCTATCCTGGGCCTGAACGGCCAGGATTTCTTTCTCCAGGAGATATGCACCACATTGCTTCGAAGAAGCAGGGTGCGGCTCTCCATTGACACACTTGGCCACACACGATTTGGACTTATCGTGTGCGACCTTGGTGCAATTTACACAGACTTTGGGTGACCCCGACTTTGCACGTCTACATGAGCGATTCGTATGGCCGAAGCGGTGACAGTAATAGCACCGCCGCGGCAGTGGCACGAATGCCTTCACGCGGTAGCGGTACCAACCGGCACGCACCGACTCAGGGAGCTTGTCACAGTCGAACGTGACGAAAAGTGTAGGGGTGGGTCTCGAAACCCCTCCCTGTTTTCTCATCACACGTTCGACCTTGACCGCCCCATGGTCAGCCAGCTCTAGGGTGATGTCCTCAATGGAGTAGTCAACGAGTTCCCTCGCATAAACTACTCCTTTCACAAAGTTCATGGTAGAGTGCGGCGTCACACTCACCGGGGTGCCATGAAGTGTCCGAAGAGCACTTATCTTGGCCGCCTCGGCGGGATTCGCCGCATTCACCACAAGGCTGCCGTCCGAGAAACGGGTCACCTTCGGCTCTCTACCAATTGCACTAGCTAATCCTCTCCTCTGATGGATCATGTTGCCCTTGGACAACATGGTGCCATCAGTGGAGCGAATAACGAGGAAGCGTTTGAAGCCAGCGGGCTCGATAACGCCAGGTAACCTCTGAATGAGGGGCCCCGATGTCATCGAGGCTCCGCCCTGTGCACTCTTGGTGTTAGTCTTGGTCAGGGGCTCCGCACACGAGGGGGTAGAGGGGCCGGATGTGCCAATCTTGGCTTGGTCGCCTACCAAAGTGGTAGCAGACCCATCCGTCCCCGCAGCCCCCGCGGATGGAGAGGAGGGCGGGGAATGAACCCGCTTCTCACCTCCGCCGGCAGAAGCCCCCAGGCCAGATGGACCGGCCTCAGCCAGGTCCCTCTCCGAAATGGAGAAGGTCCTGGTTGTCGTAGGGGCACCTGTCGGAGGAGATCCCTCCCCTCCTTTTACTGCCTCGGAGCCCTCAGCCATTTGAGGAGGACCTTGCATAGGGGCGGATTCGGGTTCGGTGCTTGGCGCCGAGCCCGAATTCCCCCCCATGGAAGGCCCTACCGTCTGAGGCTGGGTCTCCTCAAGGACCATGTCTATCACAGGAGGGGCCTCCAGTTGGCCATTCCCTCCCAGGACATCGCAGGTCCCCTTGGCAGTGTCGCCAGTCTTGTGTGGGGAGGCACAGGCCTTGACCCCAGCAAGGTTTAAAATTCTTGCCAGCAGGTCTTTTGAGGGAAGCGACCGGAGGGGCCTGGCTTCCCTCTCTCCCCTAAGGGGGTTTGCCCTACCGAGCCGCTTCGATGGGGAGCGGCTGGCTAAGGGCTGCCTGCTGGCTTTCTTGGCAGTCCCCTTGGAAAGAAAAGAGGGGACTGCGTCTGGGAAAAGGGAGGTGCCCGAAAGCACCTCCAGAGAAGGGGGTGAGGGGGAGTCCCCTGCACCCGTAGGCGAAGGAGAGGAGTAAGCCTCCTCTCCGCTTAGAGAAATATGGAGGGTCCCCTGTGCAAGCACAGGGGGGGACCTCCATTTTTTTTGCTGGAGCTGCCCGAGGGCGGCTCCGTTGATGTTTCAGGGAGAGTTGGGGGTTGAATTTTTTTTTTTTTGGTCTTCATCATTGGGCATGGTGACCCTTTTTTTTAACACGGGATGCAATAGCGCACACCTCTCGCAGTAGCCCGCACTGCGAGAGGTGCTTACAAGCCCGGCGCCGCCATTTGGGACCACCCCTCCCACCTGGTGGCCTGGCAGTCCATCGGCATGGCGGCTCCACCTTGAACACGGCGTCAAAAAATATAGATTGTGAAGAGGAGAGGAAAAGGGATGTGAGGAAGGTATGGGTGGGGATGAAGCAGGTTGTTAAAAACCAGCCACCCCAGACCGGAGCTCAGGGGTTAGGGAACATTGTCCCCCACCCCCTCAGCCCCGATGCGGGACGGTTGGCTGAAAGGAAGGTCAGCATCTACCCTGTGAAATTAGAGGCTGACCAGAGAAAGTTGTGGGAGAGGTTGTGTGAAAAGAGAGGAAACAAGTGTTTTGAAGGAAGGAAGAGAGGCTAAGCTGGGGCCGGACGGAGCGCTGGATCCCGTCAGCACGGCGGCCAGGATGGCAAATCGCCGCGCCCCTTACGGGGTCTGAAGGAAGGAAGAGAGGCTAAGCTGGGGCCGGACGGAGCGCTGGATCCTGTCAGCACAGCGGCCAGGATGGCAAACCGCCGCGCCCCTTACGGGGTATCTCGGTGCGAGATCGATTCTTCAACGGTATATAGTAAATGCTTCTGACACTAACGGTAGACGGGTGATGAGATGCTTATTGCATGTCGGAAATCGAACGGTGTGGTTGGTTTCGTCCAACGTCACACAAAACGTCTGAAAAGTGACGGCCAAGAGGTGAGGTTTTTGCTCGAGCACTTTGGCGAGCCTTCTCATGTCCAGACGCAGAGTCGCGCAAAGCGAGGACCTCCTTTTCATATAAGAATATTGGGCAGACTTTTGATGCAGCACTGTTGGCACAATCGCAATTGGAACAGCAAGGTGTTTTGGTGAATTCAGGGCCATGATAATCAGAACTACAATTCACACAGTAACGGGAGGGATGACAGGCACGACCTACATCTCCAAATTGATTACAATTGAAGCAAGGTCTGGATAGTTCGACGTAGGTGGCAAACCCGGATACGAAGGTACCCAGCTTTTATAAACTGGGGCAGTTCCTGACGTTCGAACGTTAAAATCAATGTGGCACTTGGGACTCTAATAGAGCCTACAGTTTTAGTCACCCTGTGTACATGTGTGACAAGTTGGGCACTAAGCTTTGACTCAAGATGGGCGAGGTCGTAGTCCCTTAATTCGTTTGAACGGACGACACCTTTGACAAAATTCAGACGTGGATGGGGTGAAAGGGTTACGGGAAATTCGGTAATCGAAGACAGATTTCGCACAGATTATGTTGAGTGAGATAATACCTCGACTACGATATCACCACTCCCTCTCGACCACATCCGGCGGGGTTAACCACAGCGAGACTGAAATGATTCATTAACGTCAAACACATCCACTTTTGAAAGTGGGGTGTCAGATGACGAACTCATGACAAGAAAGCGGGGATAGTCTAAATCTGGGTCCACATCGTTGCAGGGTGGGCAAATAAAAAAGCCCAGTTTTATTCCCGGGTTTTTAGGGGCTTTTTCAAGTGAAATTTGAAAAAAACAGGTTTGTTTTTTTTTTTCAAAATTCATATTTGTTTATAATTTCAACAAATATGTATCAAATTAAGGTTATTTCTCTGATACTGACTCATAATAATTCATCTCTCCTTCTACAGGTTATGGCTATCATGGGATATGGGTACCCCAAATTCTTGATCAGTGATCTGTTACTGTGATCTTTTCTTACTACAATATAATTATTAAACTAAGTAATTATTAATATTATATAAAAATAGAGATAGCTATTCTTTTTCTATGTTATTCTAATGCTTGTAGCATTTGACTTTTGAAAAAAAGCCAGAATAAAACCCGGGTTTTATTGGGCCTTTTCAAAGTTTGGGATTTTTTGCAAACCTTGCATCGTTGGCAAGGAATCCAAAGATCGAAGGAAGGCTGAAATGGAAGGTGAAAAACGTTTGACACGAGAATCCTTAAGAGAAGGGAAAGCTTTAGGTTTATATCTATCCATTGCAAATGGAAATAACTTCACATTCTCCCTCGGGACTCACCACCATGGATGCCTATAAGGGCTCGGCATTACTGTAACTCTCGATTCGGTTGCGTCCGGTATGTCTTCTTGGAGAATGGATACGGATCCACCACACCATCTTTAGAAACCTAAGAGGCTACCCGAGTTCTCCTACACACGGAGAAAACGAGCCAATACTGGGTTTCTCCTTTGGAATCGGCAGGCGAAGGCGGTGGAGACGCCCAACCTCCGACCTTCATGAAAGAACAATTCAGAATCAATCCGATAAAAAGAAGGAGAGATCAGGTAACCGCCAGAGCCACTAGATACGAGAAAGAAGAGGGGGGGAACAACTGGCAGTAAAAGAGGAGGAGGGGTATATTAAAAGTCTGGTTCGCAGCACCAGGGGGCCCCTAAGGGCCCCAGGATTGTTTTTCCCTTGCTACGAGAAGGACAGAGCCTCTCTGGGACCAACCCTTGGAGAAAGAAAAGGTCCCAGAGAGGGAGGGCGTTCAGCCATATAGGAAGTACAGCAATGAAAAAAGTTTGATAGCTTCCCACAGGTTTGGATATCTTTCGGGAATTTACTTTTGCAGAAAAAAAATCTTGCTATGATTGTTTGAAGAGCGACTTTAATTCGAAGTCGTTTTTAAAGCAATTAACACCTTGCATTGCAAAATCGGTTTGTACAAGCATCATGTATTTATTTCCATATTAATGAGATTCTGATGTCTACAGCTCATGTCCTCGTATAAAGAGTTCATTCAACTGGTCGCAATAAATCAAGAGGTCATCATCTATTATTGAGATGTCAGCCTCATAATCATTTTCTAGTATATCACTATTTGGAAGGTGAGATAGCTCTCGATAACCAATAGTATGTCTAAAGAGTGAAAGATTGTTGATGATTGTACAAATAACAAACTAATTATGCTTTGATAAGACTTACAGCACGTCTTGCCATTGCAAATTCAGATCATTGAAAATATTGAATAAATGTTAAGGAGTCAATGCCACATTTACAAGCTAAGAGTTCGTCAATCAAATAACAGCTTTTATTCCCATGGAAAAAATGTATGGTAGTGTTGAAAAAAAGGATAAAATCGCTTCAAACAGTTTCCTTTGGATAACCATCTCACTTCTGTATGTAAAAGGAAACTAGCAAATTCGCCATCATTGCTGTTTGAGAGGTTGAAAGGTTTGGGAGTTAAGGGAAAGGCATTTTATTTTATTTAATAGTGATAACAACAAATGATTTAGTTTAGTTTAAGGAAAAACAAGATGGCAGCTGCCCAATTCTAATGGATTCTTAATGGCAGCACTGTTAAAACGGAGTCGCCCGAAAAAAGTCAGAAGAGGCGTGGGAGACACTCAATAAAAATGGGGAAAAGCAAAGGATTAGAAGAAAAACAGTACAACACACAGAGACGCACACTTAAATTAGGGGCATACAGCACGCATTCTAAGTACAAGGGCGGCTGGGGCAATCAACAAATAACATGCGCCAGCCGCAGGGAAGGGCACAGGATAAAAGATAAAACGATAAACAAACAAAAATGAAAAGAATTTATAAAAGGGATAAAACACCACTTCGTGATAGAAATGTACGGAGGGAGGACAACCGAAGAGTGTCTTCTGATAAAATAAAGAGAAATCGAGCAGGGAAGGCGACGCCAGAAAGGGTAGGAAAGCACGAATTTCGAAGAGAAGCAAGGCGGGGACAAACTACTAAAATGTGAGACACAGATAGCTCGCCACCGCAAAAGGGACAACCAGGGGCCACTCGACCTCCACCCGAAACTAAATAGCCATGGGTGAGTCGCGTTTGCCCAATTCGCAACCTGCAAAGACCAAACTCCCAAGACCGGAGTCGCTGAGAGCTAGAGGACCAGGAACGGACAGAGCGTTTAATGAGGGACAGCTTAGAAGAGGGGAACGAATCCCATTCTCTCTGCCACAAACAAAAGACATACGCTCTGATTACGGAGTAGGAATCCCTAAAGGGCAGAGGGGCTGCATCCGGCACCTCGAGGGCGACCGCGCGGGCCAGCCAATCAGCCGCCTTGTTGCCCGGGACCCAACAGAACGCCACCCAGTAACGGGAGGCATTTCTGACTAGCCAGGAGCGAATCCATAAAACCAAAGGGTGTGTGGACGTAAAAGAACGAACTGCCTCCAAAGCAGGCCGGGAATCGTTGAAAACAATAAAATCTGAAGAATTGACGGATAAAATGAAATTAAAAGCCAAAAGAATGGCCATCAACTCCGCGGGAAAAACGGATGCTACAGGAGGGAGGGCGGACCGAAGAGACTCCGTAGGACACCGCGGCTGCCCCAGCACCGAGGTCCGACTTTGAGTCGTCAGTATATATAGGATGCTGGTGAGCATGAGAACACGCATGTCCAAGAAACAGGCACTTTATTAGACGAGGGTCAGTAGACCCTTTCTCGAAATGCCACAAAGCAGTAAACCCAAGAACTTAAAAACGGAGACATATTCAATCTCCGTGGTATTCAAAAAGAGGGGAGGGGGACCGAGGACACCACGGCCCCGATAAAAATGCATGGCCTTCGTTTTGGTGACCGAAAAACGGAAACCCTTTGAGACAGCACGATCCGATACGGGATCAATTGCCAGCTGTGATCGACGGGCAGCAGAAGGCAAGCGGGGAGATGAACAAAACATCGCCAAGTCATCCACGAAGAGGGAAGCCAAAACCCCCTCCGGAAGAGTGGACACCAAACTATTAATGGCAACGGTGAAACATGTCACACTCAAAACACAGCCTTGGGGAACACCCTCCTCTTGCATCTGCAACCCTGAGAAAGCATCCCCAATACGGACCTTGAAATTACGGGACGATAAAAATTCTTGAATAAAAACCGGTAAAAAGCCCCTCATACCCCAATAATATAATTGACGTTAAACACCATATCTTCAGGTGGTATCGTAGGCCTTCAGAATGTCGGAAGAACACCGCTAGCTGGAGGAAAAAGCCCGTAAAAAGGAGTCTTCCAAACGAATGAGGTGGTCAAGAGTACTACGACAGCTGCGAAAACCGCAATGAAATGGACAGAGGAGCGAGTTGGACTCCAAAAACCAAGTGAGGAGAACTTGAACCATCTTCTCGAATAACTTACTGAGGCAGCTCGTAAGAGCAATCGGGCGATAGTGACTGGGGTCCAAACCGTCCCTACCGGGCTTGAGAAAGGGTACAACAACCCCCACACGGCAGGAGGACGGATAGATTCCTTTGTCTCAAAGCAGGTTGCAGAGGTCAACCATAAATAACTCCGAGTGGGGATGGAGACGACGGAGAAAGTCGTAGTGGATGCAATCATCACCAGGAGAGGTGGAGCAACAGTGAGACAAAGCATCCCGTAGCTCATATACGTAAAAGAGAGCATTATAAGAATAGGTGGCGCACGTGATAAAATCTAAAAGGCGAGATTCTATGGCCCCTTATGATCGAGAAACCGTCGAGGATAGCTACCAGCACTACTCACCGAAGCAAAATGGTCAGCCAGAGCTTCGCTGACCAACCGGCCATCGGACACAAGCGAGCCTCCGATGTCCAGCGTAGCGACCACGGATCTTATTGACCCGCTTCCAAACCCGAGTCAGTGGCGTGGACGAAGAAATGGAAGATACGAACCGGCGCCAAGACTCCCGGCGGAGGGTCCTTTGGCGGATGGCACGAGCTCGGTTCCGATCGACCCTATTCGAGAGGGTCGGGTTCCGCCTATAAGGGCAATGGGACAACTGATAGGCAGAAATAGCCGACGCGCAATCCTTCCACCACCAGGGAACGGTGGAGCGCCCCGCAACAGGGCATCTCCGCGGAACGAAGCGCTCAGCAGCCTCTAAAATATAAGACCGCTAAATCTACGGTATCGAAGGAAACCTGGGAGGCATCAATAAAGGAAGCCTCCCGGAACCCAACCGAATTTGCTCGTCGCAGATCCCAACGAGGAGGGAGGGAAAGGCACGGGCCAGAAAGGGCGGCCGACAGGACTATCGGGAAGTTATCAGTCCCGGAAAGGTCGTCTCGAATCGACCACCGGAAGTCGAGGAAACAGTCGGGCGAACATAAGGACAAGTCTACAGCACTAAGCGAATCTGTTTGAACATGGTAAGAAGTAAAGTCGCCGGAATTTAAAAGACAAAGGGAATCGGATAATAAGAGGGACTCAACCACTCAGTCCCGATGATTACGGGCCGCATCACCCCAAGATGGGTGACGAGCATTAAAACCACCAAGTAATAAAAACGGGTAGGTAACTGACTTTTGAGCTATAAAAGGTCAGACCGACTAAACCTAAAATCTGGGGGGATGTACATAGAACAAACGGTTAAAAGCTTGGAAATAAAAACCCTCGCAGCAACAGCCTGCAAGGTAGTACGGAGGGGAAGTGGCGCAGAGAATAGCGAAGAGGAAATTAAAAGCGAAGCACCACCATGTGACACGCTCCCGGCCGGGGGGATGGAATTAAACACCTGGAAGTGCGGAAGGGCCGGGAAGGGGCGAGCCACAAGCTTATTTTCTTGCAAACAGATAACCAAGGCCCGAACGCTAAAAAGCAAGAGCTGGAGTTCCTCCCACTTGGGGAGAACCTCTAGACAATTCCACTGTGGGATGACAGACATTATTGTCGTCTCGACACTAACGTTGGGATTCTAGTGACAGAAACCGTCCAAGGTTCCCGACTACTAGAAGGCCCAGAAGAGGCAAGCGACAAATTGCGATGAGCCGGAGACGCACCTGGCTCGGACTTGGCAGCGTGAACGGCGGTAGGCGACAGCTGAGAGCCAGACCGAACCCCCAACCTGGGTCTCATGGCTCGGAGGAAAAGGGAGATCGAGCAGAGAAGGACGAGAACTACGATGCGAAGAAGATGGAACATAAGGCGGAACATGGACAGAGGGTGAGAAGGGAACAGGGTCAGAGTATAAGGAGGGAATTGGATCAGATGGAGGAAGTAGCAGGGTCAGAGGGTGAGGAGGGAACAGGTTCAGAAGGAGATGAAGGAACAGGGGTAGGAGGCTTTTTTTTAAATTTGTTTTTTTTTTTTGTCATTTGCACTTTTTTTTTTAATCTAGCCTAGCATTGGGCTATGCATGATTTCTGCATCTTGTGCACTAATTAGCAGTCGCCAGATTAGTGCAAAAAAATAAATAAAAATAATGTCCTTTGCCATTTCATGAATTCTTCTTGGCACAGAAATATTGCTAAGTGGAATCTCTAATAATTCCACTTGGGAAACGATAATGTACTATTGTACGAAGGGCTTCCTCTCTAGCTAGCAAAATGTAATTCTTTAATCCGCTAGAAATGTCTCCTGGAGTTCCTCACCCCCCTTCAGGACCACCACCCATATGACTGCGTGGCCATTCATTTCTCTAAAAAGAGAAATTTAAATAAGACTTTTGTATAAGATCGTGTTTCACTTAAAAAAAAAACGGGAATGTGAATGTTCTCGCGGTTCTTCGCCCATATATATTTTTGATAAGAGAACCATATTGTAATCATCTGCGAGATTTTGTTATTGTTATGCTACTCTCAATTAAAACCAAAAGCTTACCCGCATTTTTGTCTTCTTTTCAGGGAAAGTGATTGCGCTGTGGGCGATAGAGCACCGCGTGTTTGCCTACAACAGTTTCGTGAAGATTAACGAGGGTGTTAGTAATTCAGCGCGAGTTTCGTCGCTCCGCTCGGAGCCATGGTACTGAACTTGACATCGAGAATCGTTCGTTAAGGCGTATTTTGCATGAAGACCTGCACCTCAGCTGGAATCAATTTTTGTGGCAAATGATACTCATTTTGTTAATGAGTGATGAAGCACATTTTCATCTCAATGGCAACGGTGAATAAACAAAATTGTCGTTATTAGTTCTTCAAAATCCGAGAGAACTGCCCGAAAGACCACTGTATAGCCCCAAAGTGATGATTTGGTGTGATGTTGGAAAAGCTGGCGTCATCGGTCCTTATTTTTTTGAAGATCATAATGTAAATGTTGTTACTGCGAACTCTGAACATTAAATCAAGATGATAACTTATTTGTGCCTAAATTACGAAGCAAACGTATTCCTATCCGAAATGTCTGAGTATCAATGGACGTTCTTCACCTTCTCTTCAGTGACCGCCTCATTTCCAGCTTTGCTGACACTCCTTGGTCCCCTCAGTGCCCTGATTTGTCCATGTGTGATTATTTCTTGTGGGGAAACTTCAAGGCACGTGTGCATGATCATAAAGAGGCTATTCGCATGGAATTCAATCAAATAGACAGAGCAATGCTGAAAAGAGAGAAAGCCAACTTCCAAGAACGCCTTCAGAAATGCAACAATGAAAATGGACACCACATGAAACATGTTTTTCCATATTTATTTTAGCACAATATGAACACATTAATGTCAATAAAATTTTTAGGAAGCAAAAATTAATGCTGGTTATTTTTTTCAAAAACGTACGTCCTTTCATCAATATTCTAGATGTTTCCAAACCAGCTGGTAGTACGGCATCCATGGATGTTGAATCGCTCTTTACCAAGTTCCAGTGGATGGAACTGTAAACCTTATCTGCAAAAAAATGATCATACTGAAGAAATAACACCCCTTCCAATCCAAGAATCAACTACAGCAATTACTACTGGCATGCACCAAAGAGGCTCTGTTCTCTGACCGTGATGGATACATGTGTACGCCCAGATCGACGGTATAGCTATGGGTTCCACACTTGGCATTCAATCTGCCAATTTTTACGTAGGATGCACAGAAAATGCGATTTTTTTTTTTAAATAATCCCACTTTATTGATATTTTCTTTGACATGAAGAACTCTGCATACCTACATTCGCTCATCCCGACCTTTAGAAATAATTCATCACTCAACTTTACCCAGGAAAATGAAGATCAGTCTGCACTCCCATTCCTCATCCTTTCTTTCAAGAGCGCTTCGTGACCGAAGTGGATACCAAGGCTACAAATTTAGGTTTTTGAAGAATGGTTTCTCAGTGCCCTGATAGCTATAAAAGATCGGTGATCAGCGATTTCGTAAACAGAGCATTCTCACGCTCCTCTAATTGGATAACGATTGATGCTGAGCTTAGGCGAGTAAACCAGCTTCTTGTGAACAATGGCTACTAACAAACTTTAATTGACTCAACCGTTAAACGTAAGATAAACTCTGTCATCCTTCCAAAGGTCAAACCAGAAAACCCTACATTGATAGACATATTTTACCAAACAAAAATGAATACAGGTAATAAAGAAGATGAGATGATTCTTAAAGCCATTATACAATGCAACATTTCCCCAAGTAACCCCAACCACAAAATAAACTTGGTCATAGATTACAAGATCATAAAAACACGAGCCATCATCATGAAGAACGGCCCCCTTCCAAGAGTCACCCTATTGTATGAATACTCGTGCAATGTCAGTGACTGAGTTCACCACAACTCTAAGTACATGGGATGACTTCCACATTACCGGGCAGGTTGACAATGTACCTCCAGGATGGGGCTATCAAATGCCACATTAAGCACATCATACATCATTCACAAGAGAAATGCTAGTCAAGAACATCTCCATTATTTTCTGTGATTCTGACCGCCAAAGGCTCTGAATGGTTGAGGCGGTTATGACCTCCCATTGCAGACCTTCAATTAACATACAACTTCAGCCAGAAACTATCTTTCCACGAGTCGCCGCCAGAATCTGCAACGCCCCCGCATTGAACCAGAACTCACCAAAAAATTTGCATCCTTTTGTATATTATTAAGATTACAAAACTCTTAACATTTTGTTTTTAAAAATAATAATCTAGTCTTAAATTCTCCGTTAAATTATACACAAGAAACTAGCCTTACATTTTTGATAGCTGATTGGTCAGTTATCTCATGGCTATGTTTAAAATATTTCCTATATATATTACCTTTAATATCATTTTACCATTCTGCCTGAAGATGAACTACTACTAGTTCGTAAGAAATCTAGGCAAAAAAGTCAAACCTATTCCAAGTAATTTTCCATGCTAATTATCAATTGAAATTATAGTTAAAGCTATAAAGAAGCTGCAATTTCCTTCATAAAAAAATGACCTAGTTCCAATATATATATATATATATATATATATTGCAATTGTACAATCATAATTATGTGGTTAAGAAAGCAATGTAGCTAACTAAGCTTTTCATTAATTCATTCATATTATATATATATATATATATATATATATATATATATATATACATATTTATATATATATATATATATATACATATTTATCCAGCATACAAGAAAAAGAAAGAGAAACCAGAATAATTTTTTCTTCAAAAAAAGTTCTTTTCTAATTTCAAAAAATCTGTACTGGAGTTGGGATTCAAACCAAGCACACTGAGGCAACAAGCAACATCTTTGATGTCAATTAAACTGAGCCTTTAACCACTTAGCTACGTGGAAGACCAAAACATCTTACGAATAGACAAGCTTTTAAGGCACACTTCACAAGGTTGATCAGGACTGTGAAAGAGAGAAATTAATTGGGATTTCAAAGGACAAAGGAGAAATTGAGTTAAACACACAGTGAATATATAATGTATATCTCTATGAGCGCAAGAGAATGATGAAATCAATCCAACATACAACAAGAAAGAGAAAATGGAATATTTTTCTTTGCAAAAAAGTTATTTTTTTGAATTAGGAAAAAACTTTTTGCAAAGAAAAAATTATTCCATTTTCTCTTTCTTGTAGTATTCTCGATTTATTTCATTATTCTCTCATGCTCATGAGATATACATTATATATATATATATATATTGATGAAGATTGCTTCTAGAGAGCCTAATTCTAATATTTAACAGAAATCCCAGGGTAAAGAAATTAGCTGATGTCATTATTTTTATTTAGCAGCAACATTTCAATCAGAATACGGTCATCTTCTTTGGTGTACAAAATAAATACATGAACAAAATATTAAGAAATGTTGAGTACAATTCTAAAGGTAAAACTTTGATAGCTAGTTATAGCTTTGAATAGGAGACTTAGGAGTCATTAATTTTTAGAAATGGAGTTTAAATTTATACTAAAATAACAGAAGATTTTAAAAATATTTAAATTAGTTAGTGACTAAAGTTATTAAAAATTTTATAAGTTAGGAGAGTTTTAATTTATAAATCCAATATCTATATAAAACTATATAAAACACAAACCTAGCCATACTATGTATGGTTTACACTATCCTCAAAGTCACCGAAGGCTGAGATCATCTGACTATTTCCTCGCTTATGCTCAGAAATAGCAAAGGAAGCAAGGAAAAGTGAAAGTTCGAAAATCATGATTTTTTTTTCACATAACATCACTTATCGCAATATTCTCTGAAGAATTCTCACTACAAGCACAGAAGAAGCTATACTAGAAGAAATATATGTTTAAAGGATTGATTTGAGATTCCTCCTGTTTCCTGTGAGCAAGGTAGCCTCCCCAAAGGGGACTGCTTTTCCTCTTACTATTGGACCTTTTTTTTAACCATCTTTTAACTTCTACTAATTCTAATTAGTGCTATATAACTTGGTCACTGGCAAAGTCTGAGAAGCAGTTAGTACTAAGGTATAGTGAACCCCTGCAGGAGACCCTGTTGGGGCCAGAAAAGGGAGGTCGATTAGGGGCAATGAGCGCAAACCCAACTGTGGACTGCTGATAGGGCTAAGCTCAGCTAGGTAGGGTGACCAAGGAGAGCGCGATACTTGGAAGGTAGGAGTAGGATATATAGAGGGCTCTCCCACATGTGGAGCAAGATAATCTTTCTCTTCCAGAGTAAACTACTAGGAGCCCTACATTAGTGGGGCACACTAGTTAGAAAAATGGACTACCCAAGGAATTTAAAAGACTGCCTCTCCGACTTGTACTGAATGGGAAGAAAAGGACATCGCAGCAAGTAGTCCCCAAAAATTTCATGGACCTCTCGATAATACTAATTAAATGTATAGGAACCCCTAATGGATTCACCGTGCTATGCCCCAAAGGAAAGGAGGGAGAACAGCTACTCTCAATGGAAGGAAGCATTACACTGAAAAAACTATACCTTAAAGCCGAAACCACGCCACAAATCGCGGTAAACAAGAGCTTCATCTATAGAAAAGTGGGGGCATGGGTGGGATGTCACTCAGGTGAAGAAATTAAGGAGGAAATTATGGGCAAACAAAGATGGATTAAGATACAGATGATATAAGTTTAAAAATCATACCCATGCATTTAAGGTAGTGTGCAAGAATATGGAGATGGTAGCTAAAGCCCAAGAAAAAGGGCTGTTAGCTTTCAGTATGCTGATTCCCCCTGATAACATACAAAGGGACACATTTGTGAATATACAAATGTGCTTTAATTGCTATGCCATTGAAGACCATACTTCGGCCCAACTGCCCAAAGAAAGGACAAATTATTTGTTCTGAGTGCACTAAAGAGGGACACAATTTTAGGAATTGCATTAAATTACAAAGAAGTGTGTTAACTACTGAGAAGCCACCAAAAGATGGCAATGCAATGCCCTTAAAGAAAAGAGGTAATTAAAGGAAAAGAGAGGGAATATCAAGAAAAGAAGTTCATGGGAGGCAGCACCTCTTATGCAGCAGCAGCAGCAGCAGCAGCAAAGACACAAGGAAAAGCACAGTAGCACTACCCAACATCTAAGGAGGCATGTTTGGGAAAATATATACATGTAGGATCCCTACAGCCCAGAACATATGAGAAGACACTAAACACATTATTGAAAGCTAATGGATTGGAACTGATAATCATTCTTCATGAAGTAAATTTGTCAGCAATATTAAATATGCAGGCGACAGAGGACACTAAAGAGAAAGCTCAGAAAGAAGAGGAAAGCGACAGCGAAGAAGGAAATTCTGAATCAGCAAAGAAGAACCTAAGAGGGTTACGAGAAAAACCCAAAGAAGGAAGAAATTCAAGTCGGGGAGGAGTCTGAGTGAGACCACACAAAAGATCTCACCTAACCTGGCTCCCACTACTACAAGAAAAAACACAAACCAAAGGGACCAGGAAGCAATTAAAGAAACGGAAATAAGAACCACTTATTTCTATGGATGGATTAAATGATCAAATGGACAGCAACGTGAAAAAATCACGATTTTCCAACTTCACTTTTCCTTGCCTCCTTTGCCAGAAAATTTTAGCAGATTAGACCCAGACATTATCTTAATTTCAGATCACAGTCAACCTAGAAAATGAACTATTATTATATCATAGCCGTAAACCCCACAGGGCAAGCTCACGACAGAGCTGCTATAGCAATTAAGAAAGACATTGAATTCAGAACTCGTGAAGATCTGGATGAATCTTACAGCACATTTGAAGTAAGAATGGAACTAATGAACATCATAATCGCAACAGGATATCAATCGTCTAGGAGAGATCATTTCCCTATTAATAACTTCATCAATATCTTCAATAGCAGAAATCTGGTACTATTCATGGGCGAGCTCAACTCTCACTGTCAAGTGAGAGGATACAGAACAAAAAACAGAATAGGAAGACACCTTGAAGCGCTGCTCGCAAGAGCTATATGGCCCCCCGAGTACCCAGGGGATGACCAAAATTTCTTCCTCTGAGAAGTCTGAGGTATAACACTCAACTAAAGAAAAGAATTTTCAGATTACTTTGTATTGTAAAATATAGAAATATCAATATAACTGTATAACAATAACATAAAAATAGCATTATAAATATAACAATGGAAAATATGATATTCGCAATTTATTATTTCATACAAGCATCAACCTCCCGTTTCTTTGGGTAAATAGGTTGATTACACTGATTATTTTAACTTCAATTCATTCTGAACAGTGAGTAGTGCCAGGCAGTTCAGGCGTTCTTGACCTATGGTATTCCTTAAATATGTTTTCAGACCCTTCAGGGTTGAAAATGAGCGTTCAGTTTCTGCGTTTGAGATTGGGATCATAATCAGAACTTGGAGGAGCTTGGCCAGGTTAGGATACATTCGATCCTGGGCGTGAGTAAGGGCATCTCTGATGGAGTCAAACTTGACTGTTGACGATAACCAGCGCCCTATTTCTTCAAGGCCTCAATGTCAGCCTTGTAAACTTTTTCCGCACTCATTAAAGCAGCAAGATCTCCATTGATGCTGCTGAGCAGATGTTTGAGATACGCCACAACTTCATTAATCGTGGCGTATGCTGAAACTAGATCAACTGTAGGAGACTGCAGGGCTTGGCTTGGGAAAATATGGTCAATACCACACTAATTTAGGGGGGGGGCTTCAGCCCCCTTAGTCCCACCCCCAGATGTTGGGTTCAAGATCGATGTTGAATTCTTCACTCTTCTTCGCTTATGACTGGGACCACAGCCACAAAGCTAGATATTTGCCTAGGCAATAATCATCTCCCTTCTAACTATTATATGAGACCGGAAGATATACCCTGTATAGATCACACAGCAACTGTTTTCACCATTAACCAACAACTGATATAAATCCCAGGAAAGGTAAGAAAAGCCTCCTATAGAGCAGACTGGGAAAGATACAAAAGGGCACTAAATTCATACGAACCAGAACCATTAGAAGAAGCAACATTAAAAGAGATAGATGGTGAATTAGAAAATACAAGGAGCTCAATGCAAGCAGCAGACGAAATAGCCATCTCCCCAAAATGCTACATGACAATTAAGATATTCACATGGACACCCAAAACGGTACAGAAGCACAGATGACTAAAGGAAATTTTAGAGGAAATAAGAAGGAATGGACCAATGAGGGAGCTACACACTGAAATGAGAAGGATAAACAGAGAACTGAATATGGAGATATTAGAAAAACAAAAGGAACACTGGAATGTAACAGTCCAGAAAATTGACAATGATCCACTCGTAAAGGAATTTTGGAAGAAGGTAAACCAAATGAAAGGCAAAGCAGGAGCAAGGAAAATGGTACTAAAAGACAACCAAGGAAGCAACATAGAAGATGAGGACATGATAGGATGGATATTCAGGGACCATGGAAAAGGATAATTAACATAAGTGAAAAATACTGAAGAATTTGACGTCAATTTTGAACACATCATTGAAGTACTCAATGAGGAAGCAGATAAAACATACCCTCACCCATCTGCGAATGCAGAGAGAGACACCTTCGAAGGTACAGATGCAAAAATTGCTGTGCAAGAAGTCAAAACCACAATTTCACAATTCAAACAGAAGGCACCAGGAAGATTAGGACTCACTAAGGAGCACTACGAAGAAGCACCCCCCAAAATACTGGAGGGAATTACATCTGTATTAAATGCTAGCCTTAGTACTGGCTAGTTCCCAAATGAACTAAAGGTCGCAAAGATGATCTTTATCCCCAAAGCCAGAAAACCACCAACAAGAGTGGAAGGTTTTAGACCAATCTCTCTATGTGACATCATCAGAAAGGTGTTTGAGAAAATAATAAATCATCGGCTAAGTGATCACCTGGAAGACAACAACCTTCTGACAAAATCTCAATTTGGATTTAGAAAAAAGGAGCACGGAAATGGCCCTCACAGTCATTACCGGAAAAATAGCCAAAGCAAAAAAAGAGAAAAGGCTAGCTTTGATATCAACTGTATGGGCATTTCAAAAGCATTCAACAGAGTTTGGGTTAGGGGAATGCAATTTGAAATACTACAATTACGTATGAACAACAAAATCGAAAGACTAATCTGCAACTATGTGACAAAATGATGGAAGCTGGCCTACCACAGGGAGGGTGCCTGAGTCCTTCACTATACTCAGTGTATAGCCCAGACATCCCATCACATTTATGGATGGGTTCCTCAATATACAATTTGCAGACATCACACAAACCGACGTCTACTCATACAGGAACCCAGACATTCAGGCAAGATTAAAAGCAGAGGAAATAAGAAGGATTAATGTATACGAAAGGCAATGGAAAATAAGTATAAACAGAAATGTTTAAAATCATGCCAATCTACAGGAGGAAACTCAGAGACATACTTATCAAGGAGAGAGATACATTAATGAAACTAAAGTACTAGGACTAACGATTACCAGGACAGAATACTTCAAGCATGTTAAAGAACAAAGTGAAAAAAGGAAGAAGGGGACTTGGTCTACTATACAGGCTCAAATCACTTAACTGGAGAAACAAGAAAAAAAAAATTCCAAGTGATCATCCAGTCAGCAGTGGTGTATATCCAGTGATCCCTATGTACACCATTTCAAATAGTAGAATTATTGAACTGCAGAGTATTCAAAACAAGGCAGTAACAGTAATCACTAACATGAGAAGAGGAGACAGAAGAAGACAACAAGACTTACATAGACAAGTGAAGATGAAACCACTTAACAAGATATTAGAGGAAAGAGCCAAGAAACTGATTGAGAAAATGCAACAGGAAATAGGAGGGCAAATCACAGATTTGATAACCCAAAGAGAGAATGGGAGACCACATCGCATCTTCCCCACATATACAACAAGGATCAACCTAGAAGAGGAAGAAATTTTCACATAATAACTTGGAAAGTTAAGAAAACTTATAAAGTAAAAACAACGAAAGGGAGGAGAAAACTTTTACCAGTAGTAAAAAATTAACAACAACAATAACGGTTTGAATGCATCATAACAGAACAATATAACAAATCACAAAACAACAAAGAAGGATAAGCTTGAGACTCAGGCATGGCATCTACTGACTAAAACTATCGACTTTCAAAACCAGGACATTACTAAAATGAAAAAGATTAGCATGACCCCCATGCCCCCTAGGATTCAATTGCAACCCTACTACTTTTTTCCACTTCTCCCTACACTTTTCTTCTATCCTTCACATCTAAAGGGCTAAACACTGCATATGGGGACAGAGGCACTATAAAAAGAATGAATAGTAAAAGGATATATTACATACCATGGTTCAGAGTCCACATAAAGCTGTAGGACCACCGATCAACTAAGTCAACTTTCAAGTCTAGTACGCTATTTCAACCTTTTACTCTTCCTCTCCCTCTCTATCTCCTGGCCTCCTCCTCACTCCGTGAGGGCTCTGGAGGGTGGAGAGGAGGCCTGGGGGAAGGGTCTCCTTCCCTCTGCTTCTGGTCATCTAAGGATGCCCAGAGTAAGAGTGGGAGGGGGCTGTCAATCTTTCTGTCTCTCCTTGCACCTTTCCTTTCATTCATTCATACACTCAAAATCACCAAAACTTCACATCAAAGCGTCGAAAGAATTAAGGCAAAATTACACATAAAACTATGTATAAAATTACAACCTTAGCCATAGTGTGGGTTGAATGATGTTCAAGTTGACCCGCCAAGCTGAGCTCTGCAGCACATATACAAAAACAATTTAGCTAAGTAGCAGGGGAACTGATAATAAATCACCATTTAAGTCTGGGGAGAGCTGTTTAATATACTGTTTTCAAGATTCAAAGTGTAATCAGGCATTTATATGAATTTAAAATTTTGAAATCTTCTGTAGAGATATCACTTTTACATTTTACTGCGTGATCTCTGAATTTTTTTGGTTCAAAGTATCTTGCCTGTTCGATTACCTATGCCCATATGGGAGGAGAATTTTGCATTCAAAGTTCTCACAGAGCTACACCCAGGACATTTAAATAAGTATATTATCGAGCTCCTAAGACTCTTTGGAATTGGGTTCTATATTGTAACGAAAGCTTGTATATTTATTTTTTTAACAAAAGCAATTTGAAATTGTATTTGACAAAAATAATTCCTTAATATTGTGTGTAATTTTTGGCTAAGGACTTTGTTATAAATACCCAGCTCTGGTATAATCAAATAATGCCTGTCTTTTGCCACCGTTATCTCAGGGTGGCCTGGTTGTTGGTACACTCTACTTAAAAATATGCGGATTAACTTTTCAACATTAGATGAAAAACCATTGTGCAAGAAGAAGGATTTTTGGTACTAAAATTCTTTGTCTATAGGAATGTAAGATGAACAAAGATTGTATGCTCGGTGAAGAAGGGTCTTAATGGACGAGAGTTTATATTTCAAATATAAGCTACTAAAATTTTTTAATCCTAACCTGTAAACTGATGTTTCTAGACTAATTTGATTTTTCCTTATTAAAATGTCTAAAACGGGAAGGGTGTTATCACTTTCAGTTTTATATAGATATTGGAATCATAAATTAAAACTCTCCTAACTCATAAATTTTTTAGTAATTTTAGTCGCTAACTAATTTCAATATTTTTTAAATCTTCTGTTATTTTAGTGTAAATTTAAACTATTTCTGAAAATAAGTTAACTCTAAGTCTCCTATTCAAAGTTAATACTAGCTATCAAAGTTGTACCTTTAGAATTGTGCTCAACATTTCTTAATATTTTGTTTGTGTATATATTTTGTCGGTCAAAGATGATGACTGTATTGTAGTCGAAACGGCACCGCTAAATAAAAAGCATGATGCCAGCAATTTTCTTTGCCTTATAATTTCTGTAAATGATGACCAAAATGCCTAAAATGAATGAATGAATTTTTTTACTGACCTTTATAATGACCTAACATAACATAATTCAATGGAATATTAACAAGGTCTGTTGACCAAAAGTCGCATGCTTTCACTTATTCTGATTTATGACCTTACGAACATCAAAACTTTCAATAATTCCAGGACTAACTTTGCGGAGACCTTGGCAATTATATCATTCAAAAGAGAATGTAAAACAACATAAGGCTTTAAAATTTCGTTAGAATCATCCAAATAGATATGATGCTATTGCCAAATAATTCAACAACTAACCTTGGGAGGACCCTAAGGCTGCAAATATTAGCCTCCCAGGTGAGGCATCAGTCAAATACAAGACCAAGGAATCTGTGTGAGTCCACTACTTCCAGGCACACCCCATTTAGAAACAAGTCTGGGTCAGGGTGGAGCTGTGGATGGCAGCAGAAAGTGCGCCACCTTAGTTTTGGCCAAGGAAAACTGAAGCCTGTGCACTTCGGCATAGCGAGAGACGCGGTTCAATGCCTATTGGAGTCGATGCTCCAAAGTTGGCATCTGGGCCACGCCAAAAGAGATCGAAAGGTCATCCACGTAGAATGTAGCGAGAACATCTTCCGGTAGCACCGAGGTGATGCTGTTGATGCTCAAGGCAAAGAGTATGACACTGAGCACACTTCCCTGCTGGACACCCTCTTCCTGCTCCATTGGGCCAGAGAGGGTTGCCCCACCCATAAGCGGAATCGACGATCCCGCAAAACTTCAGATATAAAGAATGGGAGGCATCCCCTTACCCCTATCATGTGGAGAGTCTCCATTCAGTATCAGGGTCCTTCTCCAGATCGAAAAACACCGTGGCATAGTGCTGTCTACGAAGGAAAGCCTCGCAGACGGCATTTTCCAGTCGGAGCAGAGCATCCGACGTGGAGTGGAACTTGCGGAAGCCGCACTGTGCAGAAGACAGATGGCCTTCAATGTCCAGAAAAAAACTAATCTAACATTTACCAATTTCTCCATCAACTTGCACACGCAGGAAGTTAGAGAGATTGGGCGGAAACCGGCCAGGGTTGAATGATGTATTAACCAATAGCTAACAGTGGTCCAGAAGCTGTTCCCAACTCACCTACTGGGCCGCTTTGATTGGCCCTGGCCATTATCACTAGGTGGAGTGGTATACACCTTCTCGCAAGCTCTTGGGAAAACCCCGACCAAATCCTACATGTATCGTGGTAGGCAGTTCAGGAGGATGGATTCAGTTTGGTGACTGGCTTATGAACAGTTAGGGTCCCCACGCCTAACATCTTTACATCAGAGTGTTCAGTTCTGTGATCCACATGATCACCAGGTCATGATCAAAGAGGTCCATTCGCAGGAGAAGGGGCCAACAAAAGGTGATTGTAAAGGGATGACAGAAGGGCAGGATCACAACAATGAGGGAGAGTTGGTACAGGAGACGGAGATTAGGGGTTAGTTTTTTTTCAATTGAGCCAATGGTTAGATAGAATATTGAACACACTGGGATGTTTTTTTTACAATAACTATTGTTATATTTATTATTAGGTTAATGGGGTGGAAATTTCTTATAACTGAGCCAATGTGAATACATTTTGAAGATAGAGGATACTCCTACCTTAGTATTAACCAATAGCATATAATTCAAGGTCATTAGAGGTGGAGCCAGACAGGCTTTACCTAAGAATGTCTTTTTGCAAAGAAATGGTGCAACTACCAGAGACTAGTCAGCATTATTAAAGAATTTTGGTACTTCAAAAAAAATTGTTTGATGGTGCCATAGGAGTTAGCTGAAACACTTTCCACAGGGTGAGCAAGAAGGGAGTTGGGAAAAATGGAATGACTGCATCAATTACTCCAATTTTAGCCTGGGAAGGTAATGTACATTTGTGCAAAGTTCTGAGCTCTTAATTTCATGCCTATCTGATAATCCTTTAAATATCATTATTATTAACATTACTATTATTATCATCATCATTTTCTAGTAGTTAGTTTAATTATAGGTAAGGATGTAATCCTAACATATTAAACAGGAAGGAAATCTCAAAACAAATATTTTCTTTGGAAGAACCTCTGAGATAATCTTGACACCAAACTTTTTGGATGACATTTCAAAACATAGGTACTAACCAACCTTTTATTCTGATGACCTACCTCTCAAATAATCGTAGCACCAACCTTATATTTTATTATGATGCTCATAAAGACCATTAAATTGAAACCAGTGAGCATAACAGAGTGACAACGGCAATGAGACCAAGGTGAAGTGATTCTTTGTCCTGTCCAGAATTCTTCCCTTCATTTTTCTTTTCTGAAATTCAAAAGGTCATTCATTACAGCACATCTGGCATGCAGAAATGATGGGTGCTTAATAGGGCATAAAGAGGTTTGGGTAGTTTGAGGACTGATCCACACCAACCGAGGATATGCTGGAAGCAATGCATGACATGAAAACTATAAGGTCCTCTACTACACAATGATTATGCCAGAGTTGAAATGATTTTTTCTTAGTAAAAAATAATATATTTAAAGATGAAAGATGCACAAATTATACTCTCAGAACTTACAAGAAAAATGAATGAATATTTTAAGAAAACCCAATCAACAATGTGCTTGACTGCCATTGGATGGGGAAAATTTTAGAATCCTCTTGATTCAGAAACTCAGAGTAATGAGGAGAGAACAAAGATTCAGATACACTAATGAATCATGACATGCTGCGGCAGCTATAGACAAATGCTTATGAATTAATTATAAAAGATATTTAAAAATTTCCATTTTCTTAAGAGGGTCCTCCAACTCAGTAGCTGGCTTCAAGGGAATAATCCAACAAAATGAATTACAACCCATTTCTCAGCCTATATAAAAAAACAACAACTAAAAACGATAAATGGAAATAACAAAATAATAAAGCAACTAAAACAACTACAGACTAAAAAAAAGCAAAGGCCTCCTCCAGGAAATGTAGGGGTCCACAAACCAGTGTGTATGAATCCGTCCCATTTACAAGGTACAAGCAGTAGTGGCTGTACTTGTCTCAATACCAGGACAGGTAATGTGCAGGAAGATACCTTACAATGAGATATTCAACAAGAATGTCCCAGACAGTCTGGGAGACTAAGCAGTCATTGTAGTAAGGTTCAGGAGAGCAGCCAGCCAGGTGGCACTGGAGCCTGTGGAAGTATCAGATAAGGTGGGAGAAAATTACCTGAAACCTCAAAGTGGGGTAGGGGGTTAATGGGAAAAGTTTCTGCATGATGGCATGCATCTTTAAGTTCCCATTGACCATCTCCCAACTTCTTTGCCAGGCAGCCCTGATTCCTGTTATGATGTAAGAGTGAAACTCTTGTCGAGCACTCCAGTTTTTGAAGACTGTTTGGCACCCTCATTTCATACAATCCCTACATGGGCAGGAACTGGGCATAATACAATCTTGACATCCTTAAGGCTTGAAGTATCTGTGGCATCGGAGATATATATGTAACTCCTATATCTATCAACCACATAACCAATCACAACACCACTATCATTTCCCTCACCATCTTCACAGCACAGCATATGCACAATGGAAAGCTTGTATCCACATACCCACGAATGAGCGCCCTCCCACATTGGGGCCATAAAGGGTTTCACTATCACTGCTCGGTGTCCCTCTCCCCTTCCCCAAAAGGAATGGCCTTTGATGCCTCACCAGCACAAGTCATTCAGATCTTAATGTGAACTTCTTTATCCATGAGTGAAAGATGGCTGACACAACAGTTCTTGTAGTGAAATTCAAGGATGCAGATTGTAATGTATTTGCAGCACTGCCTCGGGTAGTATCAACTTGAAACTCACAATTTCAACACCGCTAAACTAGGCCGCCCATCATTTGTATTTAGCTCAACTTGAAATGAGCTTAAAAATATAAATGCCCTCCATCAAAGTCAAGTGCATTGCAAATAACTTGTGGAAGAGAAAGGTGCATTGAAGTGAATCAATGGAAGGAAGGGTTGGGAAGAGCACTTGAAATAATGGAATTAATGTGGAAGCATATGGAGAAATTTTGCTTCCACAGTCTGTGCCAACCAAACATACAGCTTAAAGTGGGGAGCTAACCAGAGTGGGGTTAAGGAGTTTAAAGTGGTAATCCAATAGCAGGGAGCTTCTTTTTTTTTGCCCATCTGGCAACTAACTTCAAGGAAATAAGTCATTGTAATTAAAATTGTAGCCTAGTAGTACTAGAAGACTATTCTAAAATTTTAAAAAAGAAAAAACAAACCCAAAACAAAAGAAGAATCACATTCCGGCATCAAGGGGAGGCCTGTCTTCTCCGGTGCAGGAACATGTGACCAACACCAAATAAAATGGAGGAGGCCAGCCTCCTCCAAAAAGTCAGATAGTCCACAAGTATGTGTAAACAAACCAGTCCCGAAAACAAGAGAAAAGTGGAAGTGCCCCCACTCATCCTGGTACCGAGACAGTCAATATGTGCATAGATGACTCAGACTAGAACATTCAAATGAACAGTAAGGGGAAACAATGCAGTTGTCACAGTAAGGGGCAGGAAAAAGCTACATAAAATGGCAGTGAGCCTCGCAGTGTGCCCAGTTATGATGACAGAAAGCACCTGAAGACATGACAGAATTCGGGGTCAGAACCCTGCAAACAGTCGCAGAGTGATGGCACGCAACTCTAGGCTCACCTCGGCCATCCCCTATCTTTTATACAATGCAACCCAGAGGGATGCCCTGATTCCTACCAAGTAGTCAGTGTGAGAAAGAGCAAAATGCTGGTCTGGTCGCACAGTCCTCCCAGACTCTTTGATGTGCTTATTTCCCCACGTCCAGGAACCCAGCAGAACAGCCTAGCTCACCAAAACTGTAGCATCATAGATATTGCGAACCAGGGGATACAGAGATTCAAATGCCCCAAGAGCACTCAGGGTGCTTTGTGAGTCGCCATAAATCACAATCCAGTCTCTGAAACAGGGACGTTGCGCTATCTCCCATACCGAGCGTGTATTGAAAACAGCTTGGCCATGAAGAAAGATGCAGCGCCTGAAAGAGCTGGCTGATTTCAAACAGAGGTAATACAGCCTGGAAACCAACCCCCTCTTGGGACTTGGATCCATCCGTATACACTGGCACAGTTCCAACATGACAAAAACTGTGCTCGAAAAGGGTGGTATCCTTGACAAAACCAGGGGCGCCACCAGCCCGAGAGCTATACCAAGCTCTCGGAGTTTCCTAGCCCTAAACCCAAAAGGATTAGGGTATGACTGGCATCTCTCGGCAGTAGAGGCACATTTAGGACACACATCTACAGCTCATTGATCAGGCTGACAAGGACCTGATCCCTGGGATTGAGAAAATAGTCTTCCTAGAGGGGGTGTCTATCTAATGTTCAAATCTCCAAGCAGTAGAAAAGACCTGGTAACAGCGACACAATGCCACAGTATTCCTCTGCGTCCAAGTGAGCTGATGATGAAATGTACAGAGGAATAGCAGCTACACTGCTACTGCCTGAAAGAAGGTATTTATAGCAACGAGAAGAACGGAGACCATGCGAGATCTAAATCACGCATCCTCCTGCCGAGCTGATTCCGTGGTGGTATTGTCTCATGCAAAAAGATATGTAACAGGAAATGGGAAGCAAGCCTTGGTAGCTCCTCTCAATTGGCTTGAAGTGTGCGACAATTCCTTTGTAGGAATATGCCTCCCAGGACTAGCTCAAAAGAGATGCAAGTGCTCTCTTCTATGAGAAGACCATCACAGGAATGGCTATACACTTCCAGGAGGCAGAAC
Organism: Ceratothoa steindachneri; assembly: GCA_963969495.1. Taxonomy (NCBI): domain Eukaryota; kingdom Metazoa; phylum Arthropoda; class Malacostraca; order Isopoda; family Cymothoidae; genus Ceratothoa; species Ceratothoa steindachneri. Next base: position 50,442,898 of record OZ018333.1, on the reverse strand, counting down.
TCTGGGCGCTGTTGACCGGACAATGCAGTCTCCTTTGAGGACTTATCTGGGGAGGCTGCACATACTTTGAGTCTTTTCCTCCCTCTTTGGCAGGCAGGTGTCCCTCCTTTGGAGGATCCATCATCTCTGAGCCACCATCCAGCCTTGGGTAGGTGTGTAAGAGCCATATCTCCTTTCATCTTGGGCTAATGGGCCAACTTCAATTGGGAAAGAGAGGAGGGTGGGCACACCAAACCCCAGCAAACTCAAAAGACACAACTACAGTGGGCCCTGCTATCCATTGCCCCACTAATGGGGTTGACCCTATTAAGCTACTCCCACCAGGAGTGGTAAATATTTGGCCACCTGCCTACTCTCTTGGCAGTACCCTGTGATAGGAAATGGGGTACTGTTGCTGGTGGAGAGATGGTCGTTGTTGGGTGCCTCCAAAGAAGGGGGTGAGGGAAGCTACGACACCTGTATATTTTGGAGGGGAGTACACCTTCACTCAGGTGAAAGAGGTTTGGAAGGGTTCCTGAGAAAGCAAGGGGGCCACCTCCTTTTCAGAGGAAGCTGCTCAAGAGTAGCTCCAAACATGGCAAAGAGGAAGCCCCTTTGGCCTTTACCGCATGAAAATGCTGAGATAGAAGCTCATGCAGTGGACTAAGCTGTGCATTGTTGTACCTCATCCCCCCCCCCCAACACCTAAGGAGGATGAGGTCACACCTGGGGGTGGATCTCATGCACCTGCAGTCATGCGCTATTCCCTTCTGTTGTAGCCATAGTATGTCTACAAGATAAAAATAAAGGCAAATACATCTCTCAATGTCTTGGGAAGTTAAGAGATAAAGCCTCCATAACATCCTTGTGTTTTAACCATAAAGGACGGTGCCGGTGCAGCCACCTTATATGAGTAGAGCCATTGAGCCAACACATCCTATGCCTAATACTTGCCTTAGCCAGTGTTTCAACCCTCACAGCAGGAAGTGACCTCATGGTATTACACCACCACTTGACTAAGGACCCATTAGAGGATGAAAATAGGCCAGGTAGCAAGAACCTCTGTGGAGAGATCAAGTTTGGAATGGGGTAGGCGGGTATCTAATAAAGAGTAGAGATAGGCAGGTAATCTAATGAGGGGAGGGGGAAGTGATCACCTATTATTATAATACCCTGGTGCTAGGTGATCTCAGGATGGCATGCATTCCACTAAGGCACCATGGTATTATTATAATACCCTGGTGCTAGGTGATCTCAGGATGGCATGCATTCCACTAAGGCACCATGGCTAGTGGATAGAACTCTGTCCAGGTGGGGACAGTCCTCCTGGTACACAGTGTGGGTAGAAAAGGTTGTGGGGATAGCGATAATAATAAATAATAAGACTAAATAATAGGAATGATAACAACAATAACTAATAATACTAGATAAAATAACCCTGAGAGAGGGTGAGAGAGAAGCACACCACGTTTCCCAGGCCACATCACAGAGTTCAAATCAATTCAGTGAAAGGGCTTCCCTAGGAGGAGGTGTAGCTCCTCTGAGTACCAAGAGTAACAGGTACCCCTCTCCACTAATCAAATAATTTAAAGTGGTAATCTAACTGCAGTGGGGTAAGTGATCTTAAAATGGTAAACCTTTTCCAGTGGTGTCATGGAGCTCAAAATGGTAATCTACCATCGGTGTGGCATGGAGCTTAAAGTGGTAATCCAATAACATTGGGGTCAGGGAGCTTGAAGTGGCAATCCAATATCAAAGAGGTCAACAAGCTTGAAGTGGTAAGCCAACTTCAAGCATCAGTGGGGTCAATTTAAAAAGTGATAAGCCAACTTCAAGCATCAGTGGGGTCAATTTAAAAAGTGATAAGCCAACCTCAGTAGGGCCATACAGTTTACAGTTGTATACCAACCTTACCATCTTCCTAACCAGAGGTCGCCAGAGTGTTTGGTAGCTCCTGCAAAGTCAACCAAAGTCTGGTCCCCACCCTATGACTATACATAACCAGTGTGGTTTAAATCTGCTCTAGATGATCAGTATATTTATTCCTCAGAGATGTAAGGGATCTATAGATGACCTAGGCCCTGCACTAATCAAATATTTAGCTAAATTAATAACAGAGGCATTGGGATTTTTTACCCCAAAACAAGTAAAGACATGTGTTACCAATAATTTTTATGTGGTATTCCATCTGTTTTTCGGTTTCTCCACCAATAGTTGCTTCACATGATATGATAATTTCATTCTCAAAATCATATGAATTTATAACAAGGCTTCCTTTGATTGTCCCTTTAGCAAACTGAGGAAAGGTTGTGATCTCTGTTTCCTGCAAAACAAGATGACATTTATAGATTCTCTGCAAGCAAACAAATAATTACTGTTCCAAAGATATCAAATTTAAAGCAAAAAACAAAACAAAATAAGGATAAATTTAGCAGAAAGTCTGCAAGGAGAGATGTGTAAAGAAATCCGAAAGCTAGATAGCATGCAAACTTTGGCCGCTTATAAATGCCATCTGGACCATATGTGTCAAAATGGGGTAAAATGTTACTTTCTACAGAGAAATAATGTTTAATTTGCAGAGGCCAACTTTATATACAATGTATAAATAATGAAAGAAATACTTAAAATGGGGCAGATAATTTTTAAAATGAAAACAATAACAAAATAGCAAGTTTATTTTAAAATATGGAATGACCATCTATTTGCTGGGTATACGCCATCCATGGCATATATCCATGGGAAGAATACCATCCATGGCATGTGGATGTTTGAAATGTAGTTTAGGCCTTCATTCAGCTTATGATTTTATGATGAGATGTGTATTAGTAGGACAAGGGAGGTAGGGATGTGGAGTCTATGTACAATTTGCCTCATTTTCTTTTTTTAGTGTTTTTATAGTGTTGTGTCTGGTAGATGGTTGGGTGATTTTGGACAACTGACTCATTTTTGGGGGGATGGCGAGGCAGAGTTAGAAGCGATTTGATTTGTGGCTGATTATTTCAAGGTATTTTTTGCAGTTTTCTTGGTGTTCGATGAAGATGCGAGGATTGATTTGTCTGAGTGTATTTCTTTCTTTTATAAGGCTGTCAATTTCTGGTGTGAAATTGGGATTGAAGCTTTTCCTATGTCCTTGAAGAATATATTTCTTGCTTGGAAGAATGGAATTGCTTGAGTGTGAAGCTGGATAGGGTATTTTATAGATTTGTTGTGAATTTAGTTTACTTGGTTCTAGAAGTAGTGTATGCTATTTTGTTTAAGCTGTGAAGAGGTTTGGTGAGTTGGAATGTAAAGAGGATTGGGATGTGGTTGAATTGGAATGTGTGGCAGGCTTGCCTGGTCATTCGAATATGGAAGTGGAATTGTGGTTGCATAGTGGAAGTATTCTTGTTGGTTGGTATACACTATATATTGTTCAGTAAGTTGTTTGATGATGCTGGGGTGGTTCTGATCCAATATCCGATAAGATTAACCAGTAGTGGTGGAGGAAAATGAAGTGCCCCCCGTAAGAAGAGGTTAGAGAACTATGAGAGTGGTACTAGATGTTGAAAAGCATGGTGGATAGTGTTAGGAGGAGGTAGGTGGGATGTAGATGTTGATGATGTTTTGTTGATCTTTAAAGCAACTGATTTGAGTTTAGTTGTGTGATTATTTTGTAGCTTTCCTGTGTCACTTAACATAATGACCAATACTAACCAACCAAAAAGAACACCCCACAATCTCACCTGCCCAGACATAACTTTCTACTCCCCTCACTCTGATACTAAAATCACCTGGCTAACCTTCTACACAGTCCAATCAGACCATCTTGTAATTCTCATCACATTCCAACTCACCCAACCAATCACCAGTTCTAATAAAATAACACACACTTTATAGCTGTTTTTTTAGGAGATTTAGTATTAAACTTTTCATTCCATATGATTACATATGCAACCCTGTTTCATTAAGACTTTGTGGAAAGTTTCAGTTCCCCTTTTGTTTGAGTACAAGAGCCTTAGTGTATAAACATGCGTAAAACATCAGTTGCCTTGATGTTATTAATTGCAGATTACCTTTCTCTGCTCCCTCCAACCGCTTGGGAGATTAAGGGAGAAAGCCTATGATCCTACCAGCCTCTGCTGCAGGACCACACTTTCTGTAAAGGTGTCCTGAGGGAGCAGGTTGGAGTCAAGGGGGGCTATTGTTCTGTGGGAATTTTATAGTAACCTCCCCACCTCCCCCATGCTAGTGGTACATATAACAGCTAGGAAGTGGAAATTCTCCTAGATAAATTTACCATCAGAGTTTGTTATACATTTCTTTGTATAAAAGAAAATTAGGGCATGAAAGCATTAATAAGTGTATCTAGAATCAAAAGTATTACTACTTACTTTTATTGGTGATCCAGTCCCAATTTTCCATGAGTAGTCTTCAATTTCATTTGCACGCTCAATATCAGACACACAAGGTAGTTCAACATCTGTCCCTCTTATAACTTCCTTCATTTCTGGAGGGAATATCAAAAGAGATGGGAAATTAAAGTAGTTTTTCGCACTAAGAAGCTAATGAATGTATAACATTTATCTCATTCATTTAGTTGCAGGTCATCATCAATGTAAACCATTTATTGACATAAATGCCACTCTTTTATACCCTGTTAAGCACAAAGTTTCCTTTCTTCCAATAGCAATGAGGCTTCATGTGCTGTAGCACCTAGTTCAGAATGAGTGTAGATCAGTAGTAAAACTGCTACCATAAAAAAACACCTTGTTTACTCAGGGTTAATTCTGAACAAAGTCACAAGCCCCCTGCCATATCAATGATTTATCTCTCAATGTTTGTTCCCTTTCTATCAAACACTAACAATCCATCTTTTACACAGTTTTCTAATGCTTCAATGTAGACAAGTACATGCAAAAATATTCTCTTCACAAGTCTATTCTTATCCATTCTTCTTACATCACCTCAGAATAATGTAAATTACAAGCTCATTCACATAATATACCTCTACTTTTCTTAATCTCAATCAACCTCTCAGGATATCTATTTATACTTATCTTATTTTTATGCACTTGTGAAAGGGTACCTACAACCATATGAACAGGTGACAATTTTATATAAAGATCAAGAGTTATCCCCTCACATCCAATGAATGGAGACTCCACAACACTATGTCAACACAAGAGTGGAATATTTGAGAAATAAATGCATCAGATAAGCAATCGTAAATAAACCAATTCAGTTTTGTTACAAAGTGTCTTGTCAAAACTAAATAACCAATTAATTACTTTTATTCAACCTGTATCAAGGTAAGAATCCTGAAAGAAAGGAAACTCAACAAGAAATAATTTGGTAGATGTACTGCCACTATTTTTCACCTTTTTAAGAGATGCATTCTTAACAATAAATCATTATAGGTTGACAATAAATGAACTAAATAAGATAATTAAGAAAAGCAAAAGGGCAGTCAAATTAATTTAGCTCAAAATAATAATAAAGATCCAAGAAACTTCTTTAGCTATTATAAAATCAATAGCAAAACTAGCAGAGATAAAATAGAGCTTAAAAAGGGTTATAAAAGAATCTGATGAGGAAATAGTAGATGTAATTAAAGAACATTTTGCTTCAGTATTTACAGAAGAGAATCTCACCAGCTTAATTTATGATAGTTCTAGGTCAGAGGAAGAGGTGTTGAATACCATTTAAGTAGATAGAGAAATCATTAAAGGGCTTATAAATGAGTAGAAAACTATTAAGGCATCTGGCCCAGCTGATTCATTCTAGGTTATTTAAAGAAGATATAGAAAGTATTGCAGTAGCTTTTAAGAAGATATATACTAGATCACTGGAGTTTGGGAAAATACCTGAATATTGGAAAATAGAAAATGTAGTGCCAATTTATAAGAAGGGAGGTAAAGAGGGGCCAAAATAACTTTTAGACCTGTAATCTTAACACCTATTGTTTGTATAATTCTTGAGGAGATAGATAAGAAGGGTATTTATTTCTGTCCATCTATATAGATGAAGTTTAAAAGTGATGCTCAGCATGGGTCTAGAAGTGGTAGACTGTGTTTAACAAACTTAATAGAATTTATGAGTTATGTAACCAAACATTTAGATGCGGGAGAAAATGTTGATGCAATTTATTTAGATTTTAGCAAAGCTTTAGATGAGGTTCTACACAAGAGACTAGTGCACAAAATAAAACTGCATGGGATATGTAAGAAAGCTTTGAATTGGATAGCTCATTTTTACATTTTTTTGTAGGAAGCCCATCGGGGGACTGCCTGATTGAGAATAAGTTGCTGTACTCAACACACTCTACTACTAGGCTATATTAAGAAACAAGGAACAAAAAACAAGAAAACAAGGAGCAATATTTAAGTAACAAATAATGTTAAAAAAGACAAGAGGTAAAAAAAATAACAAGAAAACAAAGCAAGAAGGAGGCACACTCTGGCATGAGGGCTAGACCTGCCTCCCCCCCCCCCGATGCTGGAACATGCAACCTCCTTAAAAAAGTCAAATAAAGGGAAGAAGACTGAGTAGCCTCCTCAAAAAGTCGTACAGTCCAGAAATCAGTGTGCATGATTATTATTTTTCATTGTGGTAACCGATCTGGCGACGGCTACTTGGGCATAAGTCGCATACACCACACGGCCTACTACTAGTCTATATTAGAAAACAAATAACAGAAAATAAATAATATGTAACTAACAAATAACAATTAAAAATAAATGAGAAAAGGCAAGAGGACAAGAAGGAAGCATACTCTGGCGTCAGGGGTATGCCTGCCTCCCATCGGCAAGGAACAAAAAGCACAAAAAAAAGGTAAAATAAAGTGGCGCCAAAAAGTTGTAAAGTGCACAAGTCCATGACCGAGTACAAGAGACAAGCGGTAGCGACCCCGCTCTTCCTTGTACCAGTAACAGGCACACAGATCGCCCAGACTCGGACATTCAACAAGAATATGCCAAACAGTCTGTGGTACAACGGAGTCTTCACAGTAGGGTGCAGGCGAGTGCTCCATCCAATGGCGGTGCATCCCGCGAGTGTCCAATTCGGAGACGAAAGAAAGCAACCTGAAGCCATTGCGGCATTAAGGGGTAGGTCCATTGGAACAGTCGCGGCACAATGACACGCAACTTTAAGTTCCCATCGACCATCTCCGATCTTCTTTGCTAAACAGCCAGGAGAGCTGCACATATTCCTGCCATGAAGTCGGCGTGAGGAAGAGCGAAATGCAGCTCCAGTCACCCAGGCCTACCAGATTCTTTGGCAAATAATGGACTGTGCACAGTACAAAGCGAGTGGCATATTCCCAGCATCGACAAGTAGGCTCTCAATGGGGAGGGGGGGAAAGGACCTGGCACCAAGCAAAGGCCAGTGTGCTGGATCAAGTCCACCTTCTGCAATAGACGCTCAGCTGCAAATGGATAAAACTCTCATGTAATCGAGCTTCGAACGGACAAAGGATTGAGAAAAAAGTAAGGCAGTGGCCCTATCAGTGCCCCCAAAAGGTTGAACGTCACAGAACAAAGAATATCCATGGCACGGGTAAAAAAGACCCTAAGGCTGCGAATATGAGCATCTCGGGTGAAGCATTGGTCAAACACAAAACCAAGGAAATGGTGCGATTCAACCACTTCCAGGCGTACCCCATTGAGAAACAAGTCTGGGTCAGGGTGGAGCTGTGGATGGCCGTAGGAGTGCACCACCTTAGTCTTGGCCAAGGAAAACCGAAACTGGTGCGCTTTGGCATAGCACGCCGCGGTTCAATGCCTGTTGGAGTCGATGCTCCAGAGTTGGCATCTCGGCCAGCCAAAAGAGATTGAAAGGTCATCCACGTAGAGCGTAGCAAGAAAATCTTCCAGCAGCACCGAGGTGATGCCGTTGATGCTCAGGGTAAAGTCTGTGACACTAAGGACACTTTCCTGTGGTAGACCATCTTCCTGCTCCATTGGACCTGAGAGGGCTCCCACCACCCGTACACGGAATCGATGATCTCGCAAAAATTCAGATATAAAGATTGGGAAGCATCCCCTTGCCCCCATCATGTAGAGGGTCTCCATGTACCATATCGCCATGTGGTATCATAGGCCTTCTCCAGATCAAAAAACACCATGGCATAGTGCTGTCTACAAAGGAAGACCTTGCAGATGGTATTTTTCAGTCAGAGCAGAGCATCCGATGTGAAGTGGAACTTGCAGAAGCCGCAGTGTGCAGAAGACAGATGCCCACCATTGTCCAGAAAAAAGGGGTTAATCTAACATTTACCAATTTTTCTATCAACTTGCACATGCAAGAGGTTAGAAAGATTTGGCCTAAACCGGCTGGGATAGAGCCATATCTCCCCAGTTTGCAAAAAGCAGGCACTGTAGCGATTAGCCAGGAATCTGGCAGGAGACTATTTGCCCAGATCATGTTAAACAAATCTAACAGAAAGGACATGCCTCGCTCACCCAGATGTCGAAGCATGGCATACGGGACATCGTCTAGACTAGGGGCGATGTCCGCACACGAAGCAAGAGCGGAACGCAACTCATGCAGAGTAAACCTGTTGTTGAAGGGTTGTCCGACTCTGGAGGTAAAGTCCAGTCGGCGGCCTTCTGCGACATCACGACATGCATTGAATGCTGGCGGAGCAGCATTCCAGCTAGAGAATGCAGAAAAAGCGGTCACGAAGGATTCCACCATGGATGCGGGGGCCAAGATTGTGATCCCATTCAACAATGGGAGGGGGGTCCTGCAAGAACTTGCCCCAAATCCTTTTGACTCACCTCCACACCTCTGGGAGAGGGATCTTCCCCTTAAGTGAAGACACGTATGTCTGCCAAGAAGAGTGGCGGGTGTGCTTCGAAAGGAAGCATCCCTTCCTTTCCTGGTTTATAAAGAAGTATGATTGCTTCCCTCTAATTGGGAGGGAAACAGTCTTTAATCCAGATATAGTTAAATATATTGAAAAGATGTGAAATGAGTGTTGAATGCATATTCCTGATCATATCATAAGAGATACCATCAGGATCAGCTGCTGTGGATCCACATCTTTAATTGTTAGGGCTGGAAATGTCAGCAAATGTCTTTGCCAGGACATTTGAAATTCTGGACAAGTCTCCCAAAAGCTCGCCTGCTTCAACTATATTAGGGGCAGAGAAACCACTTGCTCTGCCCATGAGCTTTTTCACTCTGTTCTAGACTTTGTCTGGTGGAGTTTGGTGGTTGATAGAGTTGATGTACCCTTTTAAGGCAATTCGGCGAGCCTGGTGGAGGGTACACTGTGTACTGCCCTTGCTCAGCTATGAGCATACTTGTTGATGGCAGTAGGGTTTCGATAGTAGTGACAACAAGCTCACTTACACTCTCTCACCAATTTGCTGCATTCCTCAGACCAAAAAGGAAGATGGGTCTTGTGGGAAGCAGTTTTGGAGAGGGGCATGAAATAATTTGCAGCCTGGTTGACATGATCATGGAAGTTCTGCAGGACCATGTCAATATTGCCCTGAGGCAAGTGTTCAGAATGGTGAGTGCCCAGGCATGAGGTCAGAACAACTGTGAAGTGATCGCTTCCTCTCAGATCAGGATCCACCGACCCAAGGTATTCTGCTCTATAGTCTGAGGAACAAAGTGACAAATCCACACAGGTAGAGGTGTTGGTCTGAACATGGAAGGATATTGGAGTGCCATCATAAAATAAAGACACATCCAAGGTCTCCATAAGTCTCACAATCAGATTTCCCTTGGAGTTGTCATCAGTCTCCCCAAAGGTCGTGACTTGCATTAAAGTCTCCAACTAGTAGAAAAGGGGGCGGGAGTTGGGAGATGAGATTGGCTAATTTGTTAGCCAAATCTGAATCAATTATGAGGCAGCATTGGCAAAAAAACCCAAATTTTAAAAAAGCCCAATAAAACCCGGGTTTTATTCTAGGTTTTTTAAAAAAAACAAATGCTACAAGCATTAGAATAACAGAAAAAGAATAGCTATCTCTATTTTTATAAATTATTAATAATTACTTAGTTGAATAATTATATTATAGTAAGAATAGATCACAGTAACAGATCACTGATCGAGAATTTGGGGTACCCATGTCATATGATAGACATAACCTGTAGAAGGAGAGATGAATTATTATGAGTCAGTATCAGAGAAATAACCTTAATTTGATACATATTTGTTGAAATTATAAACATTTGCCCACCCAGTGAGCAGACTGTGTATAAACAGTTGGTATACACACGAATCAGGATTGCTAAGTGAGAACAGTCTTCACAGACAAAAATAGCCGAACCATGAAAGGGTTCTGGTGGATTCTTAAAATATCCCACATAGTGAGAGATATTGGGTAATCAACAAATATTCAAATGGGTCTCCAGTAATGCTAAACAACTAGGGTTGTAATCATGAAACAGGAGTTTGAATTCTTCCCATTTGGACAAGATCCCTTGTAGATTCCAATAAACAATTGGAAACATCATATAAGGGTAATTAAATTTTTCTTTGCACCTGGTCAAGGTGATTTGAGTTTTGAACCTTTTTGATTTTTATGTGTAATTAATACTTGAGGCATAGGCAGTTTGAATGTTTTGGGGATGGCACTTTTATTAGAGGGCAAAGAACCATCCGTCAGTTGTGAATATGACAGGGTGGTTTTTGCTAGCAAAGATGTCTCCAAAGATATTGGGTCTTCTGTACTAGCAGGTAGTAATGTTGAGAGAGATGGCACCGAGTCATTCTGAGAGGTGGTTGGTGGGTCAGCTGGGGTGGGTGAAGAAACCCCAGAAGGCTGTTTCACCTCTCCTAAAAGGGCCACAGCCAAAGTTGGATCAGGAAAATTCTGTTCAGCTTCTTCTGGAGTTAATGATGCTATGGATGTAATAGGCTGTCTAGTTGTGACTGATGGACTCAAGGCAGATTCAGTGGGAGTAGGGTGGATGTCCAAATGTGAAACAACGAACACCACACGAACATCCTCGGAATCTGCCTCTATGTCTTCCGGACATGTCAATGGTTAGTTAGATGCTCATGGAGGGGAATCTGAAGAATGGCAAGTCCTCTTGTACCTTGGTTTAGGAGAAGCAGGAACCTCCCTAATAATTGGAGAGGAAGGAGGAGCATCATTCTGAGGCAGAAATTCTATTGGGGCATCTTGATGGATATTGTGCAGCCGTAAAAGTGGAGGTCTGAATGGTCTCTGCTGTCTGTTACGGAGTGGTCTGGTGGCTCTAAGAGCGTCCACAAAACTCACTCCTGGTTGTATGTATAATTCTTTAGCTCTCCTTCTAGCATCATTCATGCTAATTCAGAATTTATTCTGAAGCGCAACAACCTCTCTCATACAAGAAAAGGTACACTGCTAGGTGATTGCCACCACAGTTGGCACAAGGGGGGATGAGGGCAGTGTTCCATGGAAATCAGAGGAACAAGTGACACATACCCTCTCCTGTCTGCACTGCTTACTGACATGCCCAAAACATTGACAATGAAAGCACCTATAGGGATTCTCCAGGTAGGGCTTCATGGGAATACACAGATAACCAGCCTTGATATACTTAAGGAGTTCCAACCTATTGAAAGTTAATATGATAGTAGCGGAAGGAACCGGTCCACATCATATTCAATAAGATCCCCGGACCTGATAACTCCCTTACAGGTGTTAAAGGTATGATGGGCTAGAGGAGATATTGAATGAGTCTAAATCTATGTTAGCGAGTATAAATGGGATAAGTGTGCAATTGGAACAGGAGTTGATGAATGCTATGAAAGAATGGGAAGGATTGATGAATGAAGTAGAGAAGCTGATTGAGGATTTGATTGAGATTGGTAAGGAAGTGTCAGAGCTGTGTGTGGATGAAAAGCATGGAAAAGGGGACATGGACAGACATGATGAAGAGACAATTGTCAGCCCTGTGACTAGGATGAGAAGCAAAGTGAAAGAGTATGACTGGGTGATGCTGGAAGGGGGGTGAATGAGTGAGGCATGTTTTTGTGAAGATAGGGATTGAGAAATGGTGAGGTGAGACAAACTTAGGGTGAAGGGCTGTAATAGTCAGGTTGAATCTGCCTCCCCTCACCTACCCAAATGTCTAATCCCTTTCTTCATTTTCAGGGTGTATGGAGCATAGAGGATGAAGAGAGAGGTTGATCCAGGTGAGGCCCTCGATAGACTTCAATCATGCCTCCCATTCATCTCTGTCTCTTCCTACAGGCGGAATTTTCAGCAATTTAAATATATTAAGTTAAATGTAAAAACATTAAACTTGTGATTGATCATAGAGAGAATAGTGAAGAGTAAAGTGAACAAACAATAGGTGAGGGTAGCCTGTGTGTGAGTAGGTGATGTTGAGAGTGTAGCAGTGAATCTGTAACTGAAGATGCCTTCTCCTTTTCAGCTCCTTGGTACCAGCTAGTCTATTGACATCTGGTTTGAGAGACAATGGCAGCCAGCCTTGACTCTCACTCACATTCTCAGTTAATGTGAAAGGACTGTCCGAAAGTGTGAGTCATTGAAAGTATCTTCCTGTCTCCAACAAATGGTTGGAACTCACACATCCCAGTCCCTTAAGATGGAATACCATTAACTCTTTTGAGACTCCTGGGACATATATGTCCCAGAAGGTTCTACGCTTGTGGGGACATATATGACATTGACTGTTTTCATAAAGTCTACTGGGATGTGTCATGAGAAATAAAGTGAATGAAATTTTCCCGGCCTGAGAAAATTAGTCTACATTTCATGACTGAACAGGAATGTTGTGTAAGTGGAATGGTGGGCTAATTGTGTTTTTCTTCAACTGTAAGTAAATTGTCACTAATTTATCATATATTATAGATTTATGATGGATTATTATGTGAGTGTATAACGTTAGGAAACTGTAACTTTTAATGTTATTTTTGTATGTTTCGACAAATCTGGGACAGCCTTGTTCATAGAGACATTTTCAATGGGATCATATTATCCTGATAGGCTTTTTTGTCATATACAGTACTGGAAAAATGTATAGTCATGGACTATATTTCTTTCCAATTTCATAATGAGCCTATGTATATCCTCTGCATATAGTTAGAATATTGTGTAAGCGTTTCTGGCAAATCTGGCATCTGCTCTTGACTCATTGACATCACACATTTTATGCTGAGTTGTCTTGGTGACTTCGGCCTGTTAGATTGTGTTTGCACACTCTTCTGTGTTTTTTTTATATATTCAGTGGTTCATTGTACTATTTCCAGTGTGTTTGGGGAAAATGGGGAAGAATAAACCCCTCACAAGCAAAATATTGGTACCCAAGAAATTGCTGAGTGTGTTCGAGTTTGTAGACGTTCTTTCCCTCCTTTCCTTAAGGGGGTTGGCTCAATCATGCCACTCCCACCAAAAGCAGTCAATTATGGGCCACCTGCCTTTCTTGGTAGTCCCCTTAGAAAGTAATGGGGGAACTGCTGCTGCAAAGAGGGAGGCACCTGAGGGCACCTCCAGAGAAGGGGGTGAGGGGTTCCCCTACGCCTGTAGGCAAAGGAGAGGAGTAAGCCTCCTCTTCGGTTGCTGCCCTCAGGCGGCTTCGACAATGGTCAAAGGAAAGGTAGGGGAGTTTGTATTTTTTATTTCATCATTGGGCATGGTGACCCTATAATAATCACAGGATGCAAACGTTCATCACTCCATGCAGTAGCCCACTCTGCGAGGGGTGAGTATGGGGCCAGCAGAGCAAGCTGCCACCATTCAGGGACACTCCTCCTGCCTAGTGGCCTGGCAGCCCATCAACATGGCGGCTACACCTTGGGCACGGCATAAATGGATAGAGATTGAAGAAGAAAGAAAGTGGAAATGAGGATAAAGCATGTTAAAAACCACCACCCTCGACCAGAGCTCAGGGGTGAGAGGAAGCTGGCCGGCATCTACCCTGTGAAATTAGAGGCCTTCGCCTTGCGACCGGTGCCTTCCGCACTTTCCCCATTGAGAGCCTGTTGGTCGATGCTAGGGAGATGCCACTCACTCTGCGCAGCGTGCAGTGCATCACTCACCTGTACGCGCAAGCCCGGCGCCTCCCTCAGTCGCCAACAGCTCTCACTGCATCCGCAGCTGATCTCGATGGTGCCTATGCTGCCGACAGACACCAGTCATATCCTAAGCCCTTTGGGGTTAGGGCCAGGAAACTCCTTCGAGAGGTAGATATAGCTCTCGGACCGGTGGCGCCCCTGGTTCTGCCCAGGATGCCACCCTGGAGGGTACCACATTTGGCTATTTGTCGCCACGCCTCTCCTCCCAAAGCTTGTACGGCACCGGGAGTATTGCGTTCGACCTTTTTGGTGAACACATCGTGTCACACTGGAACCGTGCAAGTGTATATGGATGGCTCCAATTCCCAAGAGGGGTCGGCTTCCACGCCGACCCCTGAATCGGACATACTCGTGTGACGCATCGCTATCTGATAGAACGCTCGCCAGCGCCCTATTGCAATGACTGCGTCGTCCCCCAGACTGTTCGCCACATTCTTGTTGAATGTCCCAGTCTGGGTGATCTTCGCGCACGATACCTGTCCCAGTACCGGGATGGGCAGGGTCACTCCCGCCTGTCCCTTGTTCTCGGGATGAGCTTGTGCACATTGACTTGTGGACTTTTGGGGGGAGGCTGGGCTTCTCCCCTTTATTTAAGGTTCTTTTTGTTTTTCGTTTGTTATTGTTGTTTTGTAGGTTGCACTCTCCTGCACCGGGGGGAGGAGGCCCTTCCCCCGCACAAATGCAGTCGTGGAGGGTGAAGGAGGACTTCTGCTGCTACAGACGTCCTCATGAAGAGAGAATTGGAGAAGGACCTTCGACTGACAGCGCCCAAATTAAAGGAATTGCATCCGGGACTGTATATATATATATATATATATATATATATATATATATATATATATATATATATATATATATATATATATATATATATATATATATATATATATTCTATAGGTTTGCTTCTAAGAAGGCTTATTTTGAGGTTGAGGATAAATCCCAAAATGAGACATGTAAAATTTCTCATTTAATTAAGTACAACGTTTCAGGTATCTTACCCATCTTCTGGTCTATAAAAGAGATTTAGAACACGTTTAAAATTACAAAAATTATAATGCACACAAAGATTAAAAATAAATTATTTAGTTAATTGAAATTAAGGCAAATCGTTTGAAAGCTATTGAAATTTAGATATGGATCAATTATGGGTACTTTAAATATGCATAAATATAACACTAGTTGATGCAATTATTGGTTGACACAGATATTAGTCACTAAATGAAGCAGCAATAGTAATAAATTATTTAATAAATTGAAAATGTGAAAAAATCATTTGAAAACTTGACACTAAATGTAGATGCTATAAATATGGATAAATATAAAAATATACTAATTGGGGCAATTAATTGGTACACAAATATATTAGTCACCTTTAGTGGACGGCAAAAGCGGAGAGACTGAGGAAAGATTATAGAGGAAACCGATTAGAGATTGTAGGTTTTGAAAATATTTTGAGTGGTTTATGAAATGAGAAGGTGAAAAGCAGTTGAATCAGAATTTAAACTGGGATTTAGTTGTTTTATAAATAATGATTCGAGAATGCGCAGGGAAGTGGAGTCCTTTGCATGTCCTATAATTTGAAAGTTTTTGTGGGAAATTTCTGTCTTACATTTAATTGAATGATCTCGAATGGGAGAAGTTTCTTTATTGGTCAAGGTGGAGCCAGTGCGAGAGCTAATACCAAGATGAGAACAGACCCTAGCCCTAAGTGAGCGAACAGTGCTGCCAATGTAGATCCCCTGGTGGCACCTGGGGCAAATGAATTTATAGACAACTGAACAGCTCATTTCAGGTGGGATTCTGTCTTTAGTTCTGAAAAATTTTCCAACATGAAAGTTGTTAAGGAAAACTATTTTGAAGTTGGTATGCGTGTAAAAAAAAAATATATATATATATATATATATATATATATATATATATATATATATATATATATATATATATATATATATATATATATATATATATATATATATATATATATATATATATATATATATATATAGCCATCACCTCTAATGATTGCAGCCGACTGCAAGCTTTCTGTACTGCGGAGTGTTGGATTTTGGCAGGTGTAAATCCGTTGTAATTAACCTTGGGCCACAAATTCTTCCAGCTTGCGTTAATGGTGGCAGGCTTCATTTCTTGCAATGCCTTCTGGATATTTTGGAGGTATGTAGCAATTGTGTACTGCCGCCAGTATGCCTTCAAGTTAAAATTTTTGTCTTCGTCCTCTTGGGCGGCATCCACAGAAGCAACCAGGTTCGCCAGGACATTCCTCGTGTATAGGGCTTTGAACGCCCTGATAACCCCCTGGTCCATTGTTTGAATAAATGATGTAGTGTTGGCTGTAACCACTCTCTTCACTGACTTATTAAAGGTGATGGCAGCCGTCTTCCTAATGTTTGCCTCGTCCTTCTTGATGTAGCGAATGGTGGATTCGTTCACGCTAAAATGGCAGGTGACGGCAGAGAAAGTTCTCCATTCCTTCAAAATATCCAGAAGTTTCACCTTCTCAACGATCGTCATCATTTTTCATTTGCGTTTAGCTCAGTACCAGCCTTGAAAGAAGCAGCCTGCTTGGGAGCCATTACATGGGGCAAAGTTCAACTCAAAGAAACAAAAAAATCACACACAGCACAGCGTAAAGTAGTACAGTAAACCACTCGCCGAGAAAGCTTGAAGCGAAATGGCCGCAACAGGAAACAACAGGATACTGTATGCACATCGCATTCTAGATGGGTTTTTTTTTTGTCATGTAAGTTACAAGTTCAAATACCCCTGTATATACTTTTTTGCTATTTTACGCTTGTTTTGTTGTTCCTAGACTAGTAAATAATATTTATTATTAATATTTTAATGGATTTAATGACAAATTTTAGGTGTTCATATATCGCAATTTTTCTAGAATTTTCCAGAAACTCCGGGATATATTTTCCATATAAATATTTTTAAAATCTGCGAAGTCGTGAATCCGCGATAGTTGAACCGCGAAGTAGCGAGGGATCACTGTATATAATTTTTTTGGAATCAATAAATAATATATCACTGCCTATATACACCTTATATACGTAGGTACCTACCTTATATAGAAAATCTTGCCAAATCAATGTAACATGAAAAGCAGTATTTAACTGCCTTTCATTAATCCTTAACTAATTAATGTATGATTTTAGATACCAATGTCATTTATGTCTTCTATATATAAATTAAAATAATTTCAAGATATCTTCTAAACTATCTACTTAATATTAATTGTGAGATTATCTGCAGATCTTAAAACAATTTACAGGTGTGTAATTTTATTTATTTTTTATAATTTTGAAATACCTAATGATTTTTATACAGCTACCTACCTACCAAATTATTATTTTATGAAAAAGATGAGAATGATTTATTGCTTATTAGGCATCTAAAATGAACATCCATTAATTAATAGTGACTTCTGATTGATCACATATTTTTACTATGCCAAGCTATTTCAAATGAGAGAAGGCAATTTTCACCAAATCCTTTAATTTGATCAAAACTGAATGTACCTACAGAATATAGGTAGCTATACCCTCCAAAAATAGGTATGGATGAAAGATTAAACACCTATTCTCAGCAATGCATTATGATGTAGCCATTAGCTAACTTAATAGCTATTAGGGTTGAAGCGCTGGACTGAGAAAACATGGAAATAATTAAAAATAATGTTGATCATTGAATAGGGACCTACTCTTTTCTTGTGTTTTGCCTACTTCTCTGCTAATTTATGAAGAATCAAATCTTAAAAAGCACTAATGGAAATGTTTGTTAGTTATAAACCAGTCTACCAACTGACAGCCCTTTGCACCTAAACTTTGACTAATTTCTACCAAGATATAATGCTTTGCTTACCAATTTTCTAGGACAATGCAATGATTAAAGCAGCTATATTGATATTGTATATTGGCAATTTTAAATATAATTTCTTCAATCATTTATATGTTTATTTTAATTAATTTATTGTATATTGTTTATAAACAGTAATTTACTATTTCAATCTTTTTCAGGCTTTGTTTCATTAAGATGGCGAATCAAAAGTACTGCGGCAATCTGTTGAAGATCCATAAATCCCTGCAAAAGAAAGAGCTAAGAAATGTTTCTGCTCAGCTCTTGCAAAAGTTCTCATCTCTTCTTAGCAAAGATGATAAGCTTTGTTCTGTTTGTAGGAAGAAGCTTTGAGTTACTAATGGAGCAAAATACTCCAGAGGAGTCTATAACTTCAGCATCTGAACAGCAGTTCAATGAGATGCCTAGCCAAAAAGAGGATTCAGATGTTGTGGAAGTCGAAGTTGACTTACTGAACCAATCATTGTCTTTCATTGGTGAGAGCACCTTTGATAAAAGGAAAGCCAAAAGGAATCTGACTTATGTACCTGAGAAAAGGTTAAAAGTTGAAGAATTTGTTAGGAGAAAGATGTAACATGAACTGTATGCCAGAAGTCATCCAGTCTCTAACGGAAAAATATCGGCAATCAAGCCGTACTGATCAAATCAGAATTCTAACCATATTTGCAACGAGTATGAGCATTAGAAAACTCATCAATGAGTTTGATTGCTCTCAGAGAATGGACGTACAAGCTCACCATATACTAAAGGAGAAAGGAATGTTAGCTTCACCTAACCCTAAGCTCTGCAGAGTGCTTCCTGAGAAACTAAAATCTTTAGTCCTTGAATATTATTGTAGTGATGATATGAGTCAGGTTTTACCAGGAAAGAAGGATTGTCTAGTAGTGCAAATTGAAGGGAAAAAGCAGAGGTTAGAGAAAGGACTCATTCTCAACAATTTGAAGGAACGTCATACAGTTTCAAAGTGAAGTACCCTACAGTAAAAGTATCATTCTCAAAGTTTGCTATGCTATAGCAACATGAGTGAGTTCTTGTGGGAGACAGTGGAACTCACTCAGTATGTGTATGTACAATACATCAAAATGTAAAACTGATGATGGTTGGATCCAAGATGTCTGATATCACTGATCTACCCTCTTACCATCACCTAGTTGCCTCATATGTAATCCAGCCCATCCAGCATGCTACATGAGATTGTGCGAGTACTGTCCACCTGTGGATCAACTAAAAGCAAACTATTTGGATTTTATGAACAGGAGAATGTGGATAATATTGAATTAAAACAGTGGACATCAACTGATAGATCTGAGCTGGTAACCATGGTATTATCGCTTGATGATTTCATGCATAGATTTTGTGATTGTGGTGAAACTTTGTTGCAACATGATTTTGTTGCAAAATCACAAGCACAGTACTTGGAAACTGTGAAAAACAATATTGCAGATGGTGAATTTGTAGTAATTGGTGATTTTTCAGAAAACTATTAATTTGTAATACAAGATGCAGCCCAGGGATATCATTGGAATTGTGCACAGGCGACAATACATCCTTGGGGGTTTTATCACATTAAAGATGGAAAACTCTGTCATGATAATGTGTCCGTGCATCTATTTCAGCAAATGTTGATAGAGTATCTGAAATCAGTATTCAAAACGGTAAAGAAAATTTACTACTTTTCGGATGGATCTGCAGCACAGTATAAAAACTGTAAATCTTTCCACAATCTTTGCTTGCATATAAAGAGGAATATGGTATAGAAGCAGAGTGGCATTTTTGTGCCACTAGCCATGGGAAGGGCCCATCAGACGGCGTAGGTGGCACCATCAAAAGAGAGCTTGAGAAGACCCTATGACAAACAGATTGTATCACCAAGGGATTTGTTTGTATTTGTTGAAACTCTCAGGAATATGAAGTTTGAATATGGAACTCAAAAGGAATATGAACAGGAGGAAGAACTTTTGAAAACCAGACCTGCGACCAAAACTATTCCAGGCACCAAAAACTTCATTCGTTGATTCCAATATCAGTCACAATCAGTCTATTTCATGTCCAGTGTTCAATGGAAAACTTGCAGGCTATGTCACTGTGATTTATGATGGACATTGGTGGCTTGCTTGCATAACCGAAGCTTTTCCAGTCACAAGAAGTGACTGTGAAATTTCTTCACCTGCATGGACCCTCTCACAGTTTTTGCTTCCCTGAAATAGAAGACTCTTGTACTATGGACATCTCTGACATTTTGGGGTCAGTAGAACCAAAAACTGCGACAGGAAGAAGCTACACGATTAGCAAGAAGGAGTCTGATGCAACAGACAAAGTGATGGCTCTGCTCAAATGAGTACCTAGGTATTTATTAAATAATGTTTGTCTAAAAGTTTTTGTTTAAATTTTTGTCTTAAATAATCTTTTGTGTAATGTTTTGTATTAAATAACATTTTGTATAGGTAATAAAAATTGTAAATTTGTAATATTTGAAAGGTATTAAGTTGTTTGTCTCGCATTTCTGAAATGATAAAAAATCTCTTGTTTTATTGAATCTAAGACTGAAAAAGGCCGGGCAGCCTAGGAAGGGGGAGAGGTTGTGTTTGGAAAGACTGAAATATGATGACTGTGTCAAGATACATCAAACTTTCTTAAAATCACTATTTACTAACACTGTCTGATGTCATAAACAGCCCCAGTAGAGCAACATGACTGAAAATACCACCCACCTGATGGTATATAAATGCCTATGGATTCAAAACCCATGGAGATCCCATTTTTATTTTTCCTGGAGCTATGGAGGATAGATAGAGCTAACTTTAAAAATTAGAGAGGGGGAGGGATTGAAGTTGCACTTAGGCCAGGGTCAAAGGTCAAAGAGTTCGAAAAAGGGGCATGGCAAAATTTCTCCTAGGAATGTCATTCTTCTACCCATTTGAAAGATCTCTTTCTCCTTAGCATTTTGGTACCAAAATCGTTCTGATTGGTTAACTCTAGCCAAAGTTATGACCTCGCAAACTTTTTCAGTCAACCAGTTTGACCAAAAATTGACTTGGCCATAAAAATGGCCATGGGTGACCCAGAGCGATAAAAATCGCTATGTGATGTTATCTCACCAGACCCAACTTGCATGGAAAAAATCATCAAAATCCATGACCTAGTGTCAAGATTTTGCCAAAAAGTGTGTACACTTCACGTAGAATGCTCCAGTTGGTAGATTGGTCAAGAAAAAAAGAAATGTCAATATGAGGTGGAAGTGATGAAAAGGAAAACTCAGAATCTGTGTATCACTTGAGAGGCTAAAATGAAAAGAGCCTCCACAGAACTAGAGAAAAAGGCAAATTCACAGAATTACACAAATATTAAACACACCCTGTTGGAAAAGAAATGCATGGATGAACAAGAGAATAACAAAAATCAAGATTATTTAGTTATAAATAAACTGATATAACACTTAACAATAAAATAAATTAAATTGAGTGAAATGTTGTACATAATTGCACTATTTTAAGCAGCACTGTTGAAACAGTTATTTCAGTTATTATAAAGTCCAGTTATTGGGGCAGTATAGTTGTGATAGAAATAACAAAGGTGAAAAATTAGCCAAATTTCAAATATATGAGCAATAAATGCTGAGCAAATCTGCTGGAAATGGAACTTAAAGACAATCAATTCCTTAGGGTGGCTGCCCAAACAAACTCACTGGCCATAAAGGGGTCTTCCAAAAGATCCAACACTTCATGTCATTATTTTGTTTTAAGTGTGAGGGTGTCAGGTATATGGTAAATATGAGTTAAGCAATGTTTGGTTCCTAGTGATAGTGGGAGATGTTTGTATTGGTCAGGCTAATGCAGTATTCCTATGTTTATATTTGGGTGGTAATCATACTAGAGCTTTACTAGGGTGACTGTAATATATGAGATAATTCTTCTGGGTTGATATCTCATATTGAGGGAGTGGTTGTATACTATGCTGTGAACGGTATATAGGTTGTTTTGTAGGTAATGAGGTTCTAATTACATGGTAATAGGATTGGCCAGAGAGACATTATAGAATTATAAATTAACTTTTCTTGCCTTAATCAATTTATAATAATCAAATTTTACTTACCACTTTGATGAGATTTTGATATCAAGAAAAATAATAAATATAAGCAATGCCAATTGCTAATCAATGAAAACTTTATCATTATGAAAGTGTAATTTTATATAAATTTGCAAATAATATCACTTATTTTTAAACCTGAATACACCTTTAATAATAACTTCAGTTCATCGGATAAAGCCAAGATGTGTTAAGAAGAACCAGTATATAACTTCAAATTAAGCTGAAAAAATAAATAAATAAAAAGGAGCAAAGAGGAATATAAGAAAATGATTTTCATAGTAAGAATTTCCACTGCTAACTAGTATATTGTACCATGTACCAATCACTTATGAACAAGACCAACTGGCCATCAAGGGCCAGTCCTCAGGATGGGCAGTATTGTATCTTTTGACACCAGGAAGTGATAATGGAATCTTTTATGACCCCCCTCCCTTTATTCTAAATGGCAGTTATGTGGATATGAGTACCTCATCAGCAGGGTTTCATGATCAAAGAAAAAAAAAGAAATGGATTTAGCCCTGATCACCATTAAGGTAAGATGCATTTTATTTCTCAGTTTCACACTACTGATTAAGGGGATACCACATTCAATTTTTTAACTTTATACTACGTTAGATTATCATATATGAAATTAAAGATCATCAATTAATAAGCCATTTTATTCCTGCCAAAATCATAATAACATAACATAATTTCATGGATGACAAAAGCCACAAGGGCCTATCAAAGGTCATCCGCCTCCGTCAAAACCCACCCACAAAAAGCACCATCGCTGGGGAAAGACAAAATCCAAGTCGCCCACAATATAATATAACAGATGACAAAAGCCACAATGGCCCATCATAGGTCATCCAAGTCAAACGGCCTCTTTTTTAAGGCACCCAAACTCTCAAGAAAACTACATCCAGAGGATTGCATCCAGAAACAAGGGTATCACCAATCAAGGCTTGTAAAGAACTAAATCATGCAGCTATAAATATATACAAACAATATTAATATATACAAAACTTAGGAACCATCACAACCTTCCCTCCTCATAAACTCATCCAACCTACTCTTAAATACATATAAATTTGGACACCTACTACCCTCCATGGCAATTTGTTCCAGAAGTCTACCACTCTATTGGTGACCTCTAGTCGGATTACCATCATCTAACTCAAAAAACTTGCTAACATCCAATTTATCTATCCCAGAAAAAATTTTAAACAGCTCAATCATATCCCCTCTCACACACCTTTGAAAAGAGAACATATTTAATAGCCTCAGTCTATCTATATATTCAAGGTGCTTCAGGGAAGGAAAAATCTTTGTTGCCCTCCGTTGCACTGACTCAAGAAGGTTAATATCGTGTCTAAAATGTGGGGACCATGCCTGTATACAGTACTCTAGATGTGGCCTAACATAAGAGTTATAGAGTTTAAGAATGACCTCCTTACTTTTGTAACTGACATTTCTCTTAATAAAACCCAGCACTCTATTTGCCCTATTTCTTGCTTCAATACACTGCTTAGAAAACCTTAATGACTTATCTATTACTACTCCTAGATCTTTCTCATCCTCTACTGAGCTCAGCCAATGCCCATCCATTTCATAGTTAAATTCTCTATTATCTTTTCCCATGTTAATAACTTTGCACTTATCAAGGTTGAAAGTCATTTGCCACTTAGGTGCCCAGGATAAAAATTTATTTAAATCCCCCTGCACTTTAATTTATCATCAATATCTTTAACTACAGCTGCTAATTTGGTATCATCCGCAAAAATTGACACTTGATTATTAACTGCCTCCCCAAGATCATTTATATAGATGACAAATAATAATGGACCGAGAACTGATCCCTGAGAACATATTTAATAGCCTCAGTCTATCTATATATTCAAGGTGCTTCAGGGAAGGAAAAATCTTTGTTGCCCTCCGTTGCACTGACTCAAGAAGGTTAATATCGTGTCTAAAATGTGGGGACCATGCCTGTATACAGTACTCTAGATGTGGCCTAACATAAGAGTTATAGAGTTTAAGAATGACCTCCTTACTTTTGTAACTGACATTTCTCTTAATAAAACCCAGCACTCTATTTGCCCTATTTCTTGCTTCAATACACTGCTTAGAAAACCTTAATGACTTATCTATTACTACTCCTAGATCTTTCTCATCCTCTACTGAGCTCAGCCAATGCCCATCCATTTCATAGTTAAATTCTCTATTATCTTTTCCCATGTTAATAACTTTGCACTTATCAAGGTTGAAAGTCATTTGCCACTTAGGTGCCCAGGATAACAATTTATTTAAATCCCCCTGCACTTTAATTTATCATCAATATCTTTAACTACAGCTGCTAATTTGGTATCATCCGCAAAAATTGACACTTGATTATTAACTGCCTCCCCAAGATCATTTATATAGATGACAAATAATAATGGACTGAGAACTGATCCCTGAGGAACCCCACTGATAACATCGCTCCACTCTAACTTTACACCATTTAGTACTACCCTTTGCATCCTATCTTTCAGCCACTCAGCTATCCAATTTGAAACCCCCCCCACAAATCCTAATCATTTTTAATTTATTAACTAGTCTCCTATGTGGTACTTTATCAAATGCTTTACTAAAATCAAGTAAATTACATCTACATTCTCTCCCTTATTAACTTGATTTGTTACGAACTCCAGAAAGTCTAGTAAGTTAGTCAAACATGATCAACCTGATCTAAACCCATGCTGAGCATCGCTGATGAACCCCTCCCTCTATAGATGTTGGCAAATCCCTTTTTTAACTATTTTCTCAAGAATTTTACAGACTACAGGAGTTAGGCTAACCAGTCTAAAGTTATTTGGATCCTCTTTACTACCCTTCTTGAAAATGGGGACTACATTCGCTCTCTTCCGATCATCTCGGGTATTTCTCCATATTCCAGTGACCTAGTACACAACTTCTACAGAGCTATTGAGATACTTTCTACCCCTTCTTTAAGTATCCTAGAATGAATATTATCAGGGCTAGAGGCCTTGGTAGCATCTAACTCACCTATTAGTCCTTTTATCTTCCTCCAATCCACACTAATGGTAGTGAACACCTCTTTCCCTGACCCATGAGTACTATACATAAGACTATTTAGTTTCTCCTTTGTAAATACTGATGCAAAATGACCATTTAGTACCTCAACTATTTCCTCATCAGTTTCTCTCACAACCCCTTCATATTTGATAGGTCCTATTTTAACTTTGCCAGACTTGTTATTAATTTTATAGTAACTATAGAACTTTCTAGGATCTTTGTTGATAACCTACAGTGCCATTTTTGAGATACAGAGGGTTCTTTCAGAACTCCCCCTCCCCTTGAAACCTGATATCTAGGATGTCTACTTGTTTGGTGATTTTGAATTCAAGGACTTTTTAAAAAAATAATCAAGGACTGGTTTTAACTATTGCTTTTTTCTTTAAATTATTAGTTACACAACCCTTCTATGTCTTATTATATTTATGAGACATCATTTTTTTAATTAAATAATTTCTATCATCAAAAAGTATCCATTTCATGAAAATTTAGTAGCTACATTTGGAAATGCTTCCATTTTCAGGTATAAAAATATATTTTAAAGCATTTATTTTTACTCAGCCACACAATTACCTAAATTATACTAAGGAAAAATATCCATGACTTTTTCCACGCTTCATAACATAGAATTTTTTGTTTCAAAATGACCCCCGGACACTGAATCATGAAACATTTAGGAAAAAGTATAAAATATTTCAAAACAGAATGAACATTCATGATTCAGAGGTTACCTTTTAATTTTATTTAATTATGTTTGATGGTTATAATTTCCTTATCAAAAAGACTCATTTTTGCTTCAAAATCCATTTTTATTAGTCTTTGTTTCTAATCTTTTTTCTTTAATCAGAGCATCAGTTCATCTTTTCTTGGCTTCCATGTCTGTAAGACTTTTGTCCTGCTTCCTTTTCTTTTCAGAATCTTCTTTGTGCAGGCGAGAAGAATTCCTTAATGCGTGCATAAGTGACTTAGTCACTTTAAACTCAGTTAAAGGCTTCTCAGTTGCAACCAAGACATCGTGTATAACTCTCTGAGCAATCATAGACTTCTGTTGAGGATTTTCGACTAAGATTTCTTTGTTAATATTTAAATCCCATTCAACAGCTGCTTGTCCATGAGTGAGGCACAATATCTCATAAATAAAGCTCTTGAAAGGGGAGGTTACCTTGAAATTTGCTACCTGGAATAAGTGCTCAAAATGAGCATCAAGATGAGTTTCTCTGGAAAACTTATTAGTTGATTTGCAGATATTATTGTCAGTGACAAATCACTTGTACTCTGTTTTGATATCATCAGCCGCTTTTCCAGAGTTTTTCTATAGACACAAGTTCTCTCAGAAGGATCTCAATCCTGGACTCGTACTTGGATGCATTCAACATCACATTTGGAATCAAACAGCTAAAGCCTTTAACAACTAAATATTTAAGAGGGCTCCTCTCATTGATTTTTTTTTTACTACAGCTATGAAGAAGTTCACTGCTTCCTTCCGAAACTGAAGAATGTCAGTGTTGGTCAGATGTTCTCAAACTTTTCTAATCTCTTCTTTAACAGCAAAGCCGAGATCCACTTTTTTAGCAAGTAATTGGTGAGACGGATTGGTTAAATCTAGACAACTCAGCTGCTTGAAAGATTTTCCCTCAATTAAATCTTTCTTGATAAAACGTAGCAAGAGAGTCGACAGCATAGCACACAAATCCTCGTAAAGGAATGGCATCATTGGGGAGTCAGTCAGTTTGATACCGGACCAGAAATCCTTCCAATTCCGATGAAATCTTCAGAAAAAGTGATCTTAGCAGATAGACACTTATTGCACAGAGCCTCTTTAGTCATGGTTCTTTGTGAGTATTCTTGATTGTTTCAACAAACATCTTGACTTTGGGGAGAAGACTAATGACCCTTTATGCAACTCTTGTGTTTTCTACCCATCTTGTTGAGAAAAATTTAAATGGGGAATTGGATTGATGAACTTCATTTGCTTGCAAAAACAATGTTCGTCTCATTGGAGAATCTATGAAAACATAATATAATGTAGACAAAGATTTGACAACATTCCAAAAAATGTTCTCATCAGCAAACTTGAGGCTGCCAGAAACTACATGCAATGAACATGTGCCACAATCAAGTAGAGGAGGAGAATTGCCACTTCTTTCAGCATTCAGAAGCCGCGGGCCATCCATTGATACCTGAATAATTTTTGATTGGATGAGATTGGATACCCCTTGATAAAAAAAGCTTCTAGCAAGTCTTCAGCTCTTCCTCTGCTCAGAAAAACTGAAATAAGATATCTAGTAATGATTTTATTCCCCTGCATGAAACAGACATGGATATCCATCTGACCACATTGTGTGATTTTATTAAGGGACTTGTCAAGTGAAAGAGTAGAAGGAACTACCAGCTAAAACTTTGACCAATTAACCAGCAAAATGAACAGAAATACCATATGTTACCATGTATTTAATCTTGTCTTTGGCCAGATGCATAGATTTAGCAATATCACTATCTGGAAACGTTATAGGGAACAAATCTACCCCTGAAGCCCCAGTTTGCAATACTGAATGAGTCATGACTATGTAAAGACACCAGAGAACCAGCCTCAGTAACAGAACTGATTATGAGACATCTCTGCATTGGGCTGGCTGATGTGGACAGCTCTGCTGTTGGTTGTTCAAAGGCTTCTTTGCTTGGATTTTCCTTAGCCTGGGAAGCAATATGTGAAGAATGCTGGAAGAAGCTTGGCATTTTTTATTTTAAGAGCGTATCTGGTGACTACCCACTTGGGCACAAGTTGCCGCACTCACTACAGCCTAGCACTAAGCTACTTGAAAATAAGAATGAAAAACAATAACAACAATAATAAGGGAAAATCGTAATGAGGAAGCAAGCTCCTGCATCGGGGGGAGGCCCCCCTGGTGCAGGAACATGCAACCTACAAAGGAAAAAAAAACACTAGTTAAATAAATGGGAGAAGGCCAGCCTCCCCCCAAAAGTCTATAAGTCCACCAGTCAATGTGCACGCACTCGTCCCGAGTACAAGGGACAGGTGGTAGTGACCCCACCCCTCCTGGTACTGGGAAAGGTAATATGCATGAAGATCACCCAGACTGGGATAATTCAACAAGAATGTGCCAAACAGTCTGGGGGATGAGGCAGTCATCACAATAGGGCGCAGGTGAATGATCCATTAAATGGGGATTGATCACACAAGTGTGCCAGATTCGGAGATGACAGAAAGCGACCTGAAGCCACCGCGGCTTTGGGGGATAGGTCCATGGGATCAGTCGCGGCACAATGGCACACAACTTTAAGTTCCCCTGGACTGTCTCCCATCTTTGACAAGCAGTCCGAAGAGCTGCCCGTATTCCTGCCATGTAGTCTGTGTGTGGAAGAGTGAAACGCTAGTCCGGTCACCCAGTCCTCGCAGACTCTTTGGCACCCTTGCCAGCGCGCTCATTCCCTGCAATTCCTACAAGTCCAGGAACCCAGCGGGAGATAATCTTGACATCCACCTGCCTCACTAAAACCATGGCATCACAGATATCGTGAATCAGAGGGTGCAAAGATTACAATGCCCCGAGAGCACTCAGGGCACTCTTTGAGTCACTATAAATCACAATCCGGTCTCCAAACCAGGCACGTCACATAATCTCTCATACTGAGTGGTGTATTGCCACCAACTCAGCCATGAAGACAGACACAGCACCGGGTAGAGCCCCACTGGCTTCAAACAGAGAATACGGCATGAAAACCAACCCCCTCTACGGACTTGGAGCCATCCCTATAAACTGGAACGGTTCCAGTGTGACATGAGATGTGCTCCAAAAAGGCCAAACGCAATACTCCCAGTGCTCTAGAAGCTTTGGGAGCAGAGGCGTAGCAACAAATAGCCAACGGTGGTACCCTCCAGGGTGGTATTCTGGGCAGAACCAGCCCGAGCGCTATATCTAGCTCTCGAAGGAGTTTCATAGCCCTAAACCAAAAGGGCTTAGGGTATGACTTGCGTCTTTTGGCGGCATAGGCACCATCAAGATCAGTGATGGATGCTTTGAGAGCCGTTGGTGACAAAGGGAGTTGCTGCACTTGTGTGTACAGATGAGTAATGCACTGGGCACGGTGCATAGATAATGGCATCTCTCCAGCATCGGCAAGCAAGCTCTCAATAGGGAAAGTGCGGAAGGCACTGGTCACCAAACAAAGGCCAGTGTGGTAGATCAAGTCCACCTTCCGCAATATAGACATTCGGCTGTGGATGCATAAAACTCACATCCATAGTTGAGCTTTGAATGGACAAAGGATCAATAAAAAAGTAAGTCAGTAGCCCTATCAGCATCCGAATGCTGAACGTCAGGTAATGAAGAATATCCATGGCGCGGGTACAAGAGACTCTAAGACTGCGAATATGAGCCTCCCAGGTGAGGCATCAGTAAAATACAAGACCAAGAAAATGGTGCGATTCAACCACTTCCAGGCGCACCCCATTAAGAAACAAATCTGGGTTGGGGTGGAGCCGTGGATGGCAGCAGAAGTGCACCACCTTAGTCTTGGCTAAAGAAAACTGAAACCTGTGCGCTTTGGCATAGTGAGAGACAATGTTCAATGCCTGTTGTGAGTTGACGCTCCAGTTGGCATCTGGGCCACGCCAAAAGAGATTGAAAGGTCGTCCACATAGAGCGTAGTAAGAACATCTTCTAGGAGGCACTGAGGTGATGCCGTTGATACTCAAGGCAAAGACTGTGACACTGAGGACACTTCCCAGTGGGGCACCCTCTTCCTGCTCCATTAGGCCAGAGAGAGCTCCCCCCCACCCATACGCGGAATTGATGATCTTGCAAAAATTCAGATATAAAGACCGGGAGGCATCCCCTCACCCCCATCGTGTGGAGGGACTCCATGATACAGTATCGCCATGCGGTATCATAAGCTTTCTCTAGATCAAAAAACACTGTGATGAAGTGCTGTCTATGAAGGAGGGCATCGCAGACAGCATTTTCTAGTTGAAGCAAAGCATCCGATGTGGAATGGAACTTGCAGAAGCCACACTGCAACAGAATACAACTGGCCTCCGCTGTACAGAAAAAAAGGCTAATCTAACATTTACCAATTTCTCAATAAACTTGCACACGCAGGAGGTTAGAGAAATTGGGCGGAAACCAGCCAGGGTAGAATGATCTCTCCCCAGTTAGCGAAAAGCTAGCATAATAGCGATTCACCAGGAGTCTGGGAAGTTACCCTCTACCCAGATCCTGTTGAACAAATCTAACAGAAAGGTCATGCCTCACTCACCCAGGTGTCGAAGCATGGCATACGGAACAACGTCCGGACCATGGACGGTGTCTGCACATGAAGCAAGAGCAGAATGCAACTCACTCAGAGTAAACCTGTTGTTGAAAGGTTCTCCACCTCTGGAGGTAAAGTCCAGTCGGCGGCCTTCCGCGACATCACAATGTGCATTAAATGCTGGCGGAGCAGCATCCTGGCTAGAGAATGCGGAGGAAGTGGCCACAAAGGATTCTGTAATAAACGCTGGGTCCGAGATTGCAGTCTCATTCTCCTGGAGAATGGGAGGGGGTTCCTGCGTGAACTTGCCCCAAATCCTTTTAACACGCTTCCACACCTCTGCTAGAGGGATCTTCCTGTTAACTAAAGACACGTATGCCCACTAAGAAGAGTGGTGGGCGTGCTTCGAAATATACTAGAACCTAGCACTAGCCCGACGAAAATCACCCACAGTGAAATCTTTGGGTGGCCCTTATAGCGCATGTTGGCATAACACTTGTTTGACGGCCGTCTCACACTCAGCCAACCACCACAGGAGTGGTCCGCATGCAAAATAGACAAACGTTGTGGGAATAGTAGTCAGGCCTGCAGCAATTAGGTTGCCGGTGAAGAACTCAATGGCCTCATCTACTGACCTAAACTTCCTGACTGAGGCCGAGAATTCAGTTATTTCCTGAAATGCAGGCCACCGCGCCTATGCTGTAGCGGGCCGAAGGCAACACTAACCCCGCATTCCAACCTTATCCTAGAATTTATGAACCTTGAGAACCCCGAGGAAGAATTGATACGATTTGATATAGAGTCCTTTACTTTATAAGAAAAAATTACAAATATAATTATAATTTAAAATTTACAAGGAAATAATACAGGTGCGCACCCAAACAATTAACCTATTCTGATTTCAATTTCAAAAGAAAAGTGTGCACACTTCAAAATGAGGCCAAATTCCCCAATCCAAACAAGATACAAAAAAAAAATTATAACGGCCGAAGAGAACAAATTTACACAACTAAATGAAAGGGGGTACAGAATCATCACTTGTGCGCTGTGGGGGGTGGTAGTAGGCCAATAAAAGGGGGGCACACTCATCAGCCAATGCAGGTGGGCAGTGCAGGTGGCAAGCGAGGTAAGAAAACCCCCCCATCTCAGGGCTGGGCATAGCACTCACCTAGAGAACCCCTCTCGCAGTCTATCCAAGCTTCCACTCTCTAAGTGAACATCCAAGTACGCACGACCAATTCCAATTTATAACTTTTATAATTCCTAAATATTTATTCTTATATTTATAAAATATTTAAACAAACTATATCTCTGAAAATGGAAAACAATCGGTTAACATTATTTGTATTAATAATATGAAAAATTGGAAGGTAAATAACAAAATTGTCTACCCACACACTCACACAGGGGTAGGGAAAGATATATGTAAAGGAGGGTGGGAGAATGGCCCTACAGACACACACACACCGCTCTCCCACACCCCTCATTGCTTAAGCCATTCGACCACAGTCACACACAATACCTTTCAATCACTCTTCACGGTACCACTTGTGTTCAATCGCACCCATTCACTCTTCTACTGGTCCCTGGCTATGCGTAGCAATCAGTCAGGGTTGTTTGTCAGTTGTCTTGTCAGTCTCGGTCGCCTCATCACTATCAATCATATCATGCGCTATACTCTTTGCTTTCATTACTAACTCGCTAATCTCTCAACAGAACTCTTTCATACTTTTTTGTTCAGAACCTTCATTCTTCATACCTCCATTCATCATCTCACTCACAGACCTCATCACACTCAAAGCACACTCTTGCAAAACAGACAGGTCACTCGCATCCCCTATATTCTCAACAGGCATACCAGAAACCCCTTTGACTGGTTCCCATCAGAAACCTGAAAAATCAGCCACTTCATCATTCACTACATCAAACTCACTCCTACTATTACCATTCATAAAACCCCCAAAATCAGCCACACTAGGTTCATTCTGCCCAAACACACTATCATTCATACTGTTCCCAAAACCAGAAAAATCAGGCACAGGCAGCTCACTCACTTGTCTACTTACACCAGCCAAATTCTGGGAGTTTTGCAACTCCGAAATCGAGATCACCCTTACTGAGGGCTCCCTTTCCTTCAAATATTATTCGATACACATCCTCCCTTTCATACTCGGTCAAATGTCCATCCAATTCCACCATGCTATTCAATTCATTATACATCCATTCACGTCTTTTCATTTGCAACATTCAGCCTGACATCTGTACTATCATCCATACCTACCTCATTGACAGTGGAGAGGTGACCCAGTACATCTCCGACTTGGATCCCCCTCACCTGTCCTTTACTTTAAATTCAAATAATAAATCTTACAAAGAAAATAAGTAGCTAAGGAAGGAGTATTACAAGACAGATGAAGCTTCATTAGGAAAATATCTCCATAAATTAGAAGAAAGAATATCTGAGAGACCTATAAGTAATATGACAGATTTTAATGAAATAATTAAAGAAAAAGCAGATGAAACAATAAAAGCAGTGTCTAAACGAAAAATATGTGACCTTGGAAAATTCAACCACCATGGATAACAGACAAAATAATAGAGGGAATAAAATTGCATAGGAAGTTGAACAAAGAAAAGAGAAAATGTGTAAATGAGCCATCAAGGTATAGAGTTGCATTAACAAACTTTACAAAACAAAAGGAGATTGTAAAAAATGTTATATACATGCAGACAACAGAGTATGAAAAATAATTGACTATAGATATAAAACAAAATGCCAATAGAAGTAATATATACAAATATATAAAGAAATTGCAAGATAAAAATTTAATTGTAGAAAAGAAATTGAAATTTAGGATAAAAATGAGAAAAAATTGGATAAAGAAATTGTAAGTGATAAAAAAGGAGAGTTTGGGGATAAAATATATAATAAACATAAAAATAAAATAAATAAAATCTGGAACACAAAAGTACAATCAAATTATACAAAAAGTCTTGATGAAGTAGATAAAATAAGAGTAAGTACACATTGCTTCAATGAAATAGAACATGATCCCACTATTGAAATTCAAGAAAACCTACTAGAATACTTTGATTATTGTTTCAAAATCAATAATAATAATATAAATAAAATGAATAAAGATGCAGTAAATGAATCAGAGGTAAAAAAGCAATTAAAGAAGCTAAAAAATAAGAAAGCACCAGGCACAAACTACTTGAAAACAGAGTTGTACAAGGTGATAACAACAAATAACATTTGTCTAAAGACACTAATAGATTGCTTAAATTATGAAATAACAAATGATGAGAAACCAGAAGAATGGAAAAATTCAATGACAAAATTTATACCTAAAAATAATAAACCTCAACCAAAAGATTTTACACCAATAAACAAACATATATAAGATCTTTATGTCACTTATAAAAAATAAGACCATCTCAAACTAAATGGTGAAATGCTAGATACACAGGGAGGATTTACAGCAAATAGGCGTATAGAGGACAATCTGTTTATGTTAAATTATTGTATCTCAGAGGGTTGAGGGTTATAGAATGAAAAAACCACTATGTGATATCAGTAGACTACTCTAAAGCATATAAAGAGAGAGAAATTAATTGAAGCTTTAATGTACTATAAAATAGATGCAGAAATTATTAAAAGTATCACAGGTATATATGTAAATGATAATACAAATGTTAAAATTAATGATTTAAATATCAAATTTAATGTAAGTAGTGGTAACATACCAAATTACAAAAGAAAGAGAAAAAAAAGATTGGCAGTACGCCTGAAAAAGTAGATTTTTGTGTGTTTATATTTCATTCACCTGTGCCTAAATATTCATGCGCATTTGAATCCTAGTTCAAATATACCCGGCACCATTTTTTGTACACAAAATGCCCGAAAATAACCAAACAAAAAATGCTGTTTACTTACTTTATTGCAGTGGGTATACTTCTGAAATAGTGATGAGGAAAGCGTGGAATCTTTCTTTAATTCCTGTTTTGGTAAAAGGGAATCTTTTGCAGAAAATGGTGGTTTCTTAAAATAATGGCGATTACTTGAGTCACATTTATTTTTAGAACATCTAAATTCAAAATTATCGTTAATCTCTAATGCCTGGCCACAAATCTTGCAATCAATATTAATCTTAAGTAAATTATGATTGTCTAAAAAGATTAGCAATTTATCTCAATCCGAAAATAAAGCACAAAGTTAGACAATAGACAAAGGGCAAATTACACATAGGAAAGGCATATTCAAACTGAATTTACGGCCTCAAAATCGTCTTTCCTGCACCCAAAAGGCTACACAAAAACTAGTTCCTTTAAATGATCTAGTTAAGTATATTTAAATGTATAAAAAAGGTAATAAAAATAGTAAAATGGGGAAAAATATATTGACAAATAAAAATTACTCCAAATGAGGATAATAAAAAGATATTAAGTGAAAAACAAAATAAAAATTCAATTCAGTCATTTCTGACGTCAGATCCCACCCCCACCCCCATTATAATTCGCAAAATGATTTGGTTAAATCATTCACTTCTGTAAACGTTAGAACATTATTATATAAACAATTATGATTATATACTGGGGGGCTGTGCACCCCAGACCCCCCCCCAATTGATTGAAAATCAGGATCATCATAGGGGAGTCTTCCTGCAGTGTTTACCCCCACACGAGCAGTCTCCTTAAATTTACTCCAAAAATGTGAAACATATTGGAACACAGACAAAATAGTTTACGTCCCATTGTTTGGGCTGCCAATGTACATGTTTACCAAAAAAAAACAACAAAAGCTTCAAAAATGACAAATTCCAAATTGTAATTTATTTCTTTGCTGATGATGGATTGATTCTTGCTCATAGCTTAAATGATACCTTTGAGAATATAAAAACAATAGTTGAAGTGAGTAGAAGATTTGGGTTAGATATAAATAAAGATAAAAGTACAGTAAACCCTCGATATAACAAACTATATGGGGCGGGAGAGTCGTTCATTAAAGCTGAAAGTTTGTTAAACCAGATGGACGTTAAAAACAATGGAAATAACGAACCAAGTTTGTTATGGATCTATAATACAAATGTAATTACTAATAAAGTTAAGTGGACTACACAACATAGTATTGATACGAACCTTGTACTGTAGGAGACATATGACACACCAACACTCACTCAGGCTGGTCATAACGCTTGCCTGTTAAACCCAATGGAGTTCGGCCAAGAAATTTGGTTCGTTATATCCGAAATTAGTTAAATCGAGGGTTTACTCTAATATCATAATATTCAACCAAAAAGAGAAACCAGATGAAATAGAAAATATAAATGTGGTTAATAAAATAAAATACTTGGGTGCAATGGTGGATAATACAAGAAATTGCTTTAAAACTCATAAAACAAAAATGTTAAATAAAGTTCATAAATTTTCAAATATGATATATTCAATAATTGCAAAATGCTGTAATAAAGTAATGACAGGGAAAACTTATTGGAAATCAATAGCTCTTCCATCATTACTCTATGCGATAAACTTAGTTCACATAAATGAAACAGAAATAAATAAGTTGCAGTTATTGAGAACTCAGTTTATCAAAGGATTCTAGGGATGGCAAAATACTCACCCATTTGTACTTTAAGATCAGAAATAGGAGCATCAAGTATGAAGGAAAGAATTATGTATGGAAAGCTAAATTACTATAAAAGCATATTGCAAAGGGACAATAAACTATTAAAAGAAATAATAATTGATAGTAAAGAAAAAGGACAAAATGGGTGGGTACAATTCATAAATACCTCAGTGAAATTAACATTGGCTATGGAACATATTTGGGTATTGATAAAGAGCTTCTCAAATCCAAACTGAGAGATTAGGATACAAAGCAATGGCTGTTAGAACTCAATAGTAAAAGTACTTTAAATATCTATAGAGAGTACAAATAGGAAATGAAAATAATTTATGATAATAAATTTGTAAAAGCCTTTGCCACTGTCTTTATCAATGAGGATCCAGTCAACCCTATGTCCTACCAACACAGTCAACACAATCTCCAGCATCAACATCAGCATCTCGGATGTTCAATCCCAACTAACCAGGCTCAACACTGAGAGTGCCATGGGACCAGACAATTTGTACCCAATGTTCCTCAAACATTGCTCTCAGTCACTTGCATACCCATTTTTCTGGATATTTGAAAAATCTTTAAAACAGGAACTGTTCCCAGTGCCTGGAAACACTCCCATATTACCCCAATTTTCAAAAAAGGATCCTGCACTTGACAGCTCCTGTTTCAGTCAACACACAAAAGATTTCTTACCAGAGAAAAGTCATCAACATTGTCACCCTTTACAGGAGTTCATCAAATCTAATCTACAATATACATAAAATGCATCCAGAGGATTATGTCCATTCATGCAACCGCAAAATATAATCTCCCCACTCCTTAGAAAAATATATACATATGTACATAAAAAAAGGTCAGTCCCATCTAGCAGCTTCATCCATATATTTATCCAATCTATTCTTAAAACTACCCAGAGAGGAGGCTTCTATCACATGTCTAGTGAGCCTATTCCATTCATCTACCACACGATTTGTAAACTAATTCCTCCCAATCTCCTTCCTGAACCTATACTTATCAAGCTTAAACCCATTGCTACGTGTCCTGTCATGTTCACTAAGTATAAGAACCTTACTACCCAGATCCCCTTTATTATATCCTTTTACCCATTTGAAGACTTCAATCAATTCCCCTCTGACTCTTCTCCTTTCCAATGTATGTAGATTTAGTTTTCTGAGCCTTTCATCATAAGGTAAGTTCCTTAGCCCACCAATCATCTTTGTCATCCTTCTCTGCACAGACTCAAGCAAATCAATATCCTTCCTATAATATGGTGACCAAAATTGTACTGCATAGTCTAGATGAGGCCTAACTAGCGCCAGATACAGTTTTAGAATGACTTCAGCACTCTTATTGCTTACACTCCTCCTAATGAATCCCAATATCCTATTAGCTTTATTCTTAGCATTTAGGCATTGCTTTCTAGGACGAAGGTCTGAACTTACCAAAATACCCAAGTCCCTCTCACAATCGGTCCTCCCTAAAATTCTCCCATTTAATTTATAACTATTCAAAGGATAATTTCTACCTATACTAAGTACACTACATTTGTCTATGTTAAACTTCATTTGCCATTTCTCGGCCCAATTGGACAGAATGGTCAATTCCTCCTGCATTACAACAGCATCAGAATCAGCCCTAATGGCCCTACCTAGCTTAGTATCATCAGCAAATTTACTCAGGTCACTACTTATACCTATGTCAAGATCATTAATATAAATTAAGAATAGCAAGGGACCCAAAACAGATCCTTGCGGAACTCCACTGCTAACACACCCCCACTCAGATTTAACTCCATCTATACTAACTCTTTGCTGTCTGTCACCAAGCCATGACTGAATCCACCTAAATATACTGCCATTGATCCTGTGTGCTTTAACTTTGCTCAGAAGCCGTAAGTGTGGCACTCGATCAAAAGCCTTACTAAAGTCCAAGTATAAAATATCATAGTTTTCATCATTATCTGCTGCTTCATACACCTTACTATAAAAAGACAGCAAATTAGTCAGACAGGATTTACCCTTACTAAAGCCATGCTGTGATTCTTTTATCAACTTATACTTATCCAAGTGATCTCTAATATTCCTTGCTATAATAGATTCCATCATTTTCCCTACCACTGATGTCAAACTTACTGGTCTGTAATTAGACATATTTGTTTTATCCCCTTTCTTAAATATAGGTATCACATTGGCTTTCTTCCATGCCACTGGCACAATGCTACTCTCCAATGATTTTCAAAAGATGCAGGCTAGGGGCTCACTTAACACATCCTTACATTCTTTCAAAATTCTAGGAAAGACCTCATCAGGACCGGGTGCTTTACTACTTTTGATTTTATCAATTTCCTTTATCACTATCTCCTTTGTGATCAAGATATCCTTTAATTTCTCTTCATCATTACCCCGAAAGATCATTGACACCTCAGATATATTTAGAGTATCCTCCTGTGTAAATACTGAGAGAAAAAAGTCATTTAGCATTCCAGCCATTGAGTCCCTATCACTCACTAATTCTCCATTGGAATCTATAAGTGGGCCTATTTTATCTCTAACCTTAGTTTTGTATAATTGATAAAAACTTTTAGGATCTTCCTTTGCCCTATTTGCCACTTTAATTTCATAATTTCTCCTTGCTACTCTAACTAACTTTTTAACATCTCTTGCTAGTTCATTATATCTCTGCCTTAAGTGATCCTCTCCATTTTTTATTTTCCTATAAATGCCCTTTTTAATGCCAATATAATGCTTAATTTTATCTGTCATCCATTTTGGGTCATTATTTTTAGTCCTAATCTCCTTATATGGAATGTTAATCATCTGACCTGTAATTAATTGCTCAATTATTCTTTCATACTCCTCTTCAATTGTAATCTCTTCCTCCTGAGGTGTCTCTTCCTCCACTAACTGATATCATTGAATCTATTCCTGATTTGATTTCATTGCCTGGTTTCTGTACAACTGCCTCCAGGTAAGTCCTTAGCCCATTATAATTTGCTCTTCTAAAGTCAGGAATTTTAACATTGTTCATGCTACTATCAATACCATTCCATTTCATCTTGAATCTAATTTCACAATGGTCACTATTACCCAAATTTCCTCCAATCTCAGTATCCTTAATAACTTCTTCCCTATTTGTCAGAACTAAATCCAGTATATTATTACCTCTAGTGGGTTCGTTAATAATCTGCCTCAGAAAATTATCTTGGACCACATTCAAAAATTCCTCAGCCTCCTGATCACCCACAAGAGCTTCCCAGTCTATATTTCAGTAATTAAAATCGCCCATTATACACACATGCTTACTTCTACATGCCCATTCTATCTCCTGCCACAGAAGATTTGAAGCTTCCTTACTAAGAATTGGTGGTCTGTATAATAATCCTATGACAAGCTTGTTTTTACCTTCCTTTACATTTAGCCATAATGACTGTGTTATAATCTAATTTAATTGTACTGTTTACACAACACTGGAGATTATCTTTAATATAAATAATAACCCCTCTTCCTCTCTTCCTATTCCTATCTGTATGGAACATGTTAAAGCCCTCAATCTCAACCTCAGGTTTAAAGTGATTACCTGCCAAATCAAGCCATGACTCTGTTATCGCAATTATATCAAAATTCTCTTCACTCGCTAACGCTCTTAAGAGATCTATCTTATTCCTTATACTCCGACCATTTGTGTAGTATATTTTTAAGGGTTTTTTATTATTCCCATCTTCATTGCATCATGCTTTTTTATTCCTAGTTATCTGCTCGTTCACTTGTGCATTAGTCCCCTATAATGCATCAGTATGCCCTCCCCCCTAGCTATTCCTCTATCTCTGCATCCCTTCCATTTCCTACACCTGCCCTCTATTCCTGTTATTCCCTTACCTCTAACAGCTTCTAGTTTCCCACCCATAAGGACCTAATCACACTATCCAGCTCCCCCCATAGAACCTCAACACCTGCCCGACTAAGATGGAGCCCATCCATCGCATACAACCTCCTATTCCTGTAAAACCCACCCCAGACATCTACAAACACCAATCCTAACTCCTCACACAGTCATTTCACAAATTCATTCAAATCAATTGCACGCGACAACCATTCTACCCCCACATCCAATCTCGGAAGCACACCAGAAACAACACCTTTTACCCTGCTTTTACTCATCCTTTCAACTCACCCTTCAATCGGACACTTGCATCTCTTCTCACTTCAAACACCAAATCATTCAACCTCTTACATTCCCCACTCAACCTCCTAACCTCCCCTTCCAGAAAACACACACAGCATTCAGTTACATTCACTCTCCTTTCAACTCCACATGCATCACACTACTTTCAAACGGCATGGTTTCACCATCTATACAAACAGCCATACTCTCAGAAATTTACTAAGGAAAAAGTTAACACTCACTAAAAAAATTCTTGCTCAGGATTGCTGCCAGTTATCTTCCCAAAAGTATTAATCACTAATGTATTTATTACACAGTGATTGATGTATTAAATAAATACAAGAAAAACTACACACCCAAATCAGTATTATATCCCAATCTTACAATGAGAATCAGGAGCTTCCTGTAAGACAACCTTCCAGAACAAAGCCAGACAGCCAACTGCGAACAATGCCCAGTTTGGGTTCAGAGCCTGCAGATCAGTATCAGACCAACTGCTTCTAACCTACAACCAAATAACTCTATGGTACGACCCATACAGTTGACTTGATACTGTTTGACTTTGTGAAGGCCTTCGACTGGGTTCATCACCAGACACCACTAAACAAACTTAACTGTATTGGCATCGCAGGCAACCTATTTCAATGGATTAAGAGCTTTCTTTCCAATAGGTCCATGAGCATGGTCATACATGGAATCCAGAGCAATGCCCTACTGGTCACTAGTGGTGCGATGCAGGGCTCTGTCCTGGGCCCCTTACTATTCATACTCTTTGTCAACAACTTATGCGCCAATCTAACTTGTAAATACATGCTATTTGCAGATGACCTCAAACTATATTTCCAACACCCACTGTCAACCTCCCAACCAGTCTCCCCTGAATTACAATACAACATTGACACCTTATACATCATTGCCTCATCTTGGGGTCTAAAGTTTGCAGCAAACAAATGTGTCCACCTCAAATTCCAGCGCTACTCTAATGCATTCCCCCCAGTGCCTACCATATCGATGGCAAAAATCTTACTACATTCAAATCCCACAAAGATCTTGGTGTGATGGTGGACAGCAAACTGAGATTTCACTCACACATCAGGGACACAGTCAACAAAGCAGGAGGAGTTGCTTCAAATCTCCTTAAAGACACAGTATGTCGCACCTCTACATTCATGAACAACTTTTTCATCTCTGACATACGACCAATTGTTGACTTTGCCTCTGTTGTGTGGAATACAGGTTTCCTCTGCAACCTAAGACTGCTGGAATCTGTACAGAGACGTTGGACCAAACAAGTCAAAGACTTAAGTAATTTCTCTTATATTGACCGGCTAGCGACTCTGAACCTCTTCTCCATCAAGGCAAGACTTCTGAGGAGTGACTTGATCCAATGCTACAAAATCTTTAATAACTTATCACCCATCAAACCCACTGACCTATTTACCATGGCTCCACACCAGGGGATGAGGGGCCACCCATATAAAATATTTGTCACCTACATCTCAACAGAAGCCAGAAGACGGTTCTTCACATGTAGGGTTGTCAAACCATGGAATGCCCTACCTAATGATGTAGTCTGCTCAACTTCACTACAAATGTTCAAAGCTAAACTTGTACAACACCTACATGACACACTATAACCACTAATCAGAGCCTTTTCTACCTCAATTCCCCACTCTTTTCTCCCTCAACATTGGTCTGCTAGCTCAAGTGGAAAACTAGCTTTATGAATCCATCAACTCATTGTCGGACACACTATACCAGTCACACCAATCTTAACCAATCACCTATTCTATCAATTGACTGGCGTGTCCATTTAAACTATTGGGCTGCTTGGTCGTTGGCGCTATGCAATGCAGTAAGGTAGCCCTACCAGGTGAGTACAGCAGCCTCAGTGATTCTCTTTAAAGCTAGAACAAACACCCTGCCATTAAATGACAGAAATAAATTTAAAAATCAGAATACAACCTGCAAGCTATGTCACCAGGAATTGGAAAATATTCAACATTTTATATTGATTTGCCCAGCACTGCACGAAAAAAGAGTTAAAATAAATGCTTTTAAAACTAAATATATAAATAATAATGATAAAATCATGAAAATTTTTATTTGATAAAAATCTTAATAGATTACAAGAAAACAAATATGAATTCCATAACCTCTGGAGAGAAAGAGAGAACAAATTAAAATTAATCTAGTGTATATAAATTATAGTATAAAGGTAGAAGGCAAGAAGAATATTGACAATAGCATGATAGCCATGCAGCGTACTGTAAAATAAATGTATATATATTATTGCTGAAGAGGAAACAGTCTGAATATAAATAGACTATGAAATAAGTATCCTTATGCACAGTAATAATGACAAAGATTAAAACTAAATTTTGCTAAATAGTGACTACAAATGGAGTATTAGAATAATTATATCCGATAATATCTGTATATATATATGTGCCTATGGCTGTTAATGTTTATATAGATAGAAATAAAGGTAATACTTCAGATTAAGGGGCGCACGGTAGGTGGCGCTGTTAGTTGGCTACAATTTTGGGCTACAATATATCTCTTATGACGTCAGACGGTAGCTTCAGATGTGACCAATCACGGTGTTATATTTTTTTGTTGTTTTGGGTATTTGTAACTTTTAGTTTGTATTATTACTAAATATCTCTGCCTCTACTTGTTTTTTCTAAGTTAGGTAAAGTTTCTTGATGTCTTTTATTTTTTTTTGTTTTGTTTTCAAATTTTTTTGTTTGCTGAGAATGATAACAGCTTCTTACTGGCAACGTCGTAGCTTATAAATAAGACCCGTTTTGCAAATGTTTTTGTTTCGTTATGGTCTTTTCGTGCTCTCCATGTGCTTCTTTGTTATTCAAATTCGGCTTTATTTTGTATAATCGCGAAAAACTTTTAGATTATTTAGAGGCGCATAAACTAATCAAGAAACCTATAAAAGTAAGTATTGTTTGTCCTTAG
The DNA here is from genome assembly GCA_963969495.1 of Ceratothoa steindachneri. Lineage (NCBI taxonomy): Eukaryota > Metazoa > Arthropoda > Malacostraca > Isopoda > Cymothoidae > Ceratothoa > Ceratothoa steindachneri. The sequence continues at coordinate 50,399,837 of OZ018333.1, read as the reverse complement.
GTTACCTTTTTCTGCCAGTAAAAAGCTGTTGAGGAAAAAAACAGTAAATTCAAGGGGACTGCGGGCAAACCACCCTGCGATGATCCTGAGTTTCAATCTATTGGGGGGGTCTGGGGGGCTGCGCCCCCCCCAGTATATACTCATATACAAAAAAATATAACGCCGTAATTGTTCATATCTGATGCTACTGTCTAACGTCATAAGACATATATTGTAGCCAAAAATTGTAGCCTATAAACAGTGCCACCTACCGTGCACCCCGAAACTGAAGTGTTACCGAAATAAATATATACCTAGGTTGATGATGAAGTGTTACTAATCTAACACAAAACAGCTTAATAAATAAAAATATATTTATTCCCTCTTTGAAAATACCATAAGAGGTGGCAAAGTCAAGGCAATACCTCAAACTATCAACTGAACTGAGGAATGAGTTCAGAATACCCCCCAAAGTTAACCCTCCATCCCCATATAATCATCTAATCTGCGTTTGAATACATTCAAGTTTGGACTGTCAACCGTCTCAGATGGCAAACTATTCCAGTAATCTACCACTCTATTGATGAAAAAATATTTTCTAACATCCAAGCTGCACCTCTATTTGTTAATTTTTAAGTGGTGACCCCTAGTCCTATTACTACCTTCCAACCCAAATAACTTGCTAAAATCCAACTTATCCATCCCAGAACAGATTTTAAAAAGCTCAATCATATCTCCCCACACACATCTTCTCTCAAATGATAACATATTCAGTATCCTCAATCTATCTTCATATTCAAGGTGCTTCAGGAAAGGTATTATTTTTTTTACCCTCCTTTGTACTGATTCTAGCAGGTTGATGCCATGTCTAAAATGTTGGTCTGAAGCTCGTAAACGTTTCTTCTCTTCAAATGTTTGAATCCAGACTGCAAGTTTTCTTACACAAGGAACTATACTCCTTGTAGCAATCAGTGGTAAATATGTAGACAGGCGGCCCGGCCAATAAGACGTACTATTTTTGTCCCTGTTCCAAAATGTTTCACGTTTTTGGAGTAGATTTAAGGGGACAGCTTGTGTGGGGGTAAACACAAGGGAGGGGGGGACCACACTATGAAAATCCTGAGTTTCATTAAATTGGAGGGGCTCTGGGGGGGCACAGCCCCCCAGTATAGAATCCTAATTATTTATAGAATGTTCTGATGTTTACAGAGATGAATGCTTTAACTACATCATGTCAGCGCCTTTAATCGTTTTGCGAATTATAATAGGGGTGGGGGGTGGGGTATGATGTCAGAAATGCTTAATTTCAATTTTTTTTCCACTTAATAGTTTTTTATTATCCTCATTCGGAGTCATTTTTATTTGTCAATATATTTTTCCCCATTTTACTATTTTTATTACCTTCTTTATATACATTTAAATCTATTTAGCTGGATATTTTAAAGGGAATAGGTTAGGTGGTGAGGTAGGCCAGTTAGATGTTTCAGGTTAAGGTAGAGGGCCGGTGGAGGAGGTAGGATATGATAGTTCTAGGGATAGTGAAGTTAGCCCCCTAAGATTAGTTAGAAATTGGCCCAGTGAGGATGGGGGACAGTGGAGAGTGGTTAGGAAATGTGTAGCTAGGGAGGCTTCTCCTGTTCTTTGTGAGAATAGGGTTGCCTCTGTTGAGGTGGTTAGCCAGGGGGAGAATAGGTGTGTGAGTCAGAGGGACACAGAACCTATTAGCTTGACTAATAGATTCAGTGCCCTAAGAGAGGAAGTAACTGGAAGTGATATGACTGATGGGGGTGGGGGTGGGGGTGGGGGTGGAGGTAGAGTGACTGGTAGTTTGAATGAGAATAGGAGTGGGGATGGAGTTAGGTCTGTGGGGGTTAGGAATAGGAGTCTGACTGAAGTGCTTGTGATGGGTGATTCGCGAGTTAGATATTTAGATAGGAAGTTGAATGCAAGTAGACTGAATGGTTTGAGGGTGTGTTTGTCGGGTGCTGGAGTGAGAGATCTGTCTGATAGGTATGAGGAGCTGGTGTCTGGCTGTGCAAGGGATGCGGTTGTGATTACACATGTAGGAGTGAATGATGTGAAGAAAGTGGGTGCATGTGAGTTACGTGAGAGGTACAAGAGGTTGATTGAAAAGGTGAAAGAAAGTAGAATGAAAGGTGTTGTGACAGGTGTGCTTCCAAGAATGGATGTTGGGGTAGAATGGATGTCTTCTGCGATTGGGCTGAATGAGTATGTGAGGAAGATATGGTAAGATGGAAGGTGTCATGTTTGTGGATGTGTGGGATAGGTTTGTTGGAATGAAAGAAATGTATGCGATGGATGGACTGCATTTGAGTAGGAGGGCGGTAGATGTGTTGTGGGAGGAGTATGATCGTGTTATTAGGTCTTTGCGGGCGGGAAACTAGATACTAATAGGGGTCAGGGAATTATGAGAGGACATTATAGTACTGAAAGTAGAATGGACTTGGCAGATAACAGAAATAGGTTCCAAGGCGATAGAGGTGAGGTCATTCAGGTTGGAAGAGGTGCTTCAGGGATAGGGGGGTTAAATTGTTTCTATACAAATGCTCGTAGTCTTAGAAACAAGAAGGATGAGCTATTTAGTTTATTAGCCATGAGGATATAGATATATTATGTGTTACTAAATCATGGATTAATGAAATAGAATTTAGTGATACTATAAGTGAATTTGATTTACAGGGCTATAATATGTACATTAGTCAAAGGACAGGTAGGATTGGTGGAGGAATAATTATCTATATAAAAAACAACATTGTTTCAAGTTTAAATACTTCAATAAAGCAGGATGGACTTGAGTCACTTTGGATAGATATTAGGTTCAGAAAAAATAGAATGGTGCATTTGGGAGCTTTTTACAGACCACCTGGGCAGACTGATGATATAGATGAACTAATGATAAGGGAAATAAGTAAGGGATGTGAAACAGATGCAGTTATTATTGGGGACTTCAACTTAAACTCTGTGGACTAGGAAAATATGATAGGTAGGGATAGAACAAGTGGCAGGTTCATAGAATGCTTTGAGGATAAATTTTTTAATCAATTTGTTAATGAGCCAATGAGGGGGGACAATATATTAGATTTAGTACTTTCTAACAGTGATCATTTAGTTCAAGAATTGACTGTTGGGGAAGCATTGGGAAATAGTGACCATCAGATAGTTCGTTTTAACTTGGGAATTGAGAAGGGTAAAATAACAGAGAATGCTGTAAAAGTTCCAAATTTTCATAAGGGAGATTATGTAAAACTTCGAGGCTTGCTAAATTTGGTAGACTGGGATGTAGAATTCAGAGGTAAAAATGCTTAGGAGAATGACTGAGGTGATTGTGATGGGTGACTCTCAGATTAGGTATTTAGATAGGAAGTTGAGTGAAAGTAAATGGAAGGGAGTGAGAGTTTGTCTGCCGGGTGCTGGTGTAAATGATGTGTGTGAGAGGTATGATAGGTTGGTGTCTGGGTGTGAGAGGGAAGCAGTTGTGATTACACATGTCAGAGTAAACGATGTAAAGAAGGTGGGTACTTGTGAGTTACGACAGCGGTAAACAAAAGCTGATTGAAAGGATGTGTGAAAGTAGAGTAAAAGGCGTTGTTTCAGGTGTGCTTCCGGGAATGGATGTCTCGTGAAATGGGGTTGATGAATATGTGAAAGGTTTGTGCGAGGAGTCAGGATTGGTGTTTGTAGATGTTTGGAGTGGGTTTTATGGGAATGAGGGTTTGTATGCGATGGATGGACTCCATCTGAGCCGAGATGGGGTTGGGGTTGAGGTTTTGTGGCGGGAATTAGATAGTGTTATTAGGTCTTTAGAGGCGAGAAACTAGGTTTTGATAGTGGTCAGGAAAATTTAATGGCTCAAAGTCAGGCAGGCAAAGGAAGCAAACACAGATTTGTAGAAGGTAGGCAGGCTAATGGAAGTGCTTTAGGGTTAAATTACTTGAGAAGTGATAGTGGTCAGGAAAATACAAGAGTACAGGGTGGGGAAGGAGAGAAAGGAGATGCAGAGGAGATAGGCCCTCAGGTGCTTCAGGGATAGGTGGGCTCAGTTGTCTCTACACAAATGCTCGTAGTCTTAGAAATAAGAGGGATGAATTATTTAGTTATATCATTCATGAAGATATAGATATAATATGTATAGTTGAATCGTGGGTTAATGAAAATATATTTAATGATAATGTTAGTGAATTTGAACTAGAAGGTTATACTATGTACATTAGTCAAAGGAGAGATAGGACTGGTGGTGGGTTGATTTATATCAGAAATAGCATTTCTTCAAATCTAAATAACTCTATAAAGCAAGGAGAAGGTGAATCATTATGGATAGATATTAAGGTTGGTAAAAATAGGAAAATACACTTGGGAGCTTTTTATAGACCACCAGGACAGACTGATTAGGGAAATAAGTAAAGGATGCAAAGAAGATACAGTTATTCTTGGTGACTTTAATTTAACTTCTGTAGACTGGGAAATATGATAGGAAGAGACAAAGCAAGTTGTAAGTTTAAGGAGGGTTTTGAAGATAACTTTTTTACCCAATTTGTTAATAAGCTAACAAGGGGTGCCAATATATTAGATCTAATTCTTTCAAATGATGATCACTTAGTTCAAGGATTAGGTGGGATATAGAATTCCATGGAAAGAATACTTGTGAGATGTGGGATATTTTTAAGAGAGTCCGACGAACTCCTGTAAAGTGTGACAATGTTGATGACTTTTCTCTGGTAAGAAACCTTTTGTGTGTTGACTGGAACAGGAGCTGCCAAGTGTAGGCCATGAATGGTCTTTTGCAGTCTCCTTCTTTTCTTATGTTCTTAAGACTATATTAAACATGGTTGAGGAACAGTGTATTCCAATGAAGTCGATTAGGAAGAAATGTAGGAAAATATTATGGTGGAATCAAAAAATAGCTAATAAAGTTTCAGAGAAAAAAAGGGCATACCAGAGATTACAAAGTGAGAATAAACTTACAACTTGCTCTATCTCTTCCTATCATATTTTCCCAGTCTACAGAAGTTAAATTAAAGTCACCAAGAATAACTGTATCTTCTTTGCATCCTTTACTTATTTCCCTAATCATTAACTCATCGATACAATCAGTCTGTCCTGGTGGTCTATAAAAAGCTCCCAAGTGTATTTTCCTATTTTTACCAACCTTAATATCTATCCATAATGATTCACCTTCTCCTTGCTTTATAGAGTTATTTAGATTTGAAGAAATGCTATTTCTGATATAAATAATCAACCCACCACCAGTCCTATCTCTCCTTTGACTAATGTACATAGTATAACCCTCTAGTTCAAATTCACTGACATTATCATTAAATATATTTTCATTAACCCATGATTCAACTATACATATTATATCTATATCTTCATGAATGATATAACTAAATAATTCATCCCTCTTATTTCTAAGACTACGAGCATTTGTGTAAAGACAACTCAGCCCACCTATCCCTGAAGCACCTGAGGGCCTATCTCCTCTGCATCTCCTTTCTCTCTTTCCCCGACCCTGTACTCTTGTATTTCCCTGACCACTATCACTACTCAAGTAGTTTAACCCTAAAGCACTTCCATTAGCCTGCCTACCTTCTACAAATCTGTGTTTGCTTCCTTTCCCTGCCTCACTTTGAGCCATTAAATTTCCCTGACCACTATCAAAACCTAGTTTCCCGCCTCTAAAGACCTAATAACACTATCTAATTCCCGCCACAAAACCTCAACCCCATCTCGGCTCAGATGGAGTCCATCCATCGCATACAAACCCTTATTCCCATAAAACCCACTCCAAACATCTACAAATACCAATCCTGACTCCTCGCACAAACCTTTCACATATTCATTCAACCCCATTGCACGAGACAACCATTCCATCCCCACATCCATTCTGGGAAGCACACCTGAAACAACGCCTTTTACTCTACTTTCACACATCCTTTCAATCAGCCTTTTATACCGCTGTCGTAACTCACAAGTACCCACCTTCTTTACATCGTTTACTCCGACATGTGTAATCACAACTGCTTCCCTCTCACACCCAGACACCAACCTATCATACCTCTCACACACATCATTTACACCAGCACCCGGCAGACAAACTCTCACTCCCTTCCATTTACTTTCATTCAACTTCCTATCTAAATACCTAATCTGAGAGTCACCCATCACAATCACCTCAGTCATTCTCCTATTCTCTCTAGGCCTAGTATTACCCTCCCTCCTGCTCTCACTCACTCGACCTCCTATTCTACTTTCAGGCACGGCCACACCAGACAAATCTCTTTCAAATTCTTCCTCTCTCAGGGCATCAAATCTGTTAGTTAGCCTAACAGGTTCCATGTCCCTCTCATTCACACACCTAACCTGTCCTAACTTATCTATTCTGTTCACTTTCACCCACCACTCATCATCACTTACTTCACTTACTGCTTTCTCTCCAGTCCCTGTTCTAGGCCTAACTTCCTCCCTCCTGGTCCCAATCTGACTCTTCAAACGTACACTTGCATCTCTTCTCACTTCAGACACTAAATCGTTCAGTCTCAAGCATTCCGCACGTAATCGACTCACCTCCTCAGTCAAAGCACATACACGGCACTCAGACACATTCACTCTCCTCTCTACACCACAGACATCGCACACTACATACACACTACTTTCAAAAGGCATACTCTCTACATCCAAACAGTCAGCCATACTTAAACAAGAACAATAATAGAAACAAAAACTTACAAACAACAAGAATTTGACCCCAATTTGTGCGCGCAAGTTTAAAAACTGCTAATCAAGATGGCCCCGAAGTAAACAAAAGTCACTTTCTCACCAAAACAAAATAACCACAATTTAAAGAAGTGGCAGATGACTTTTAACCTTAATAAATGCAAAGTTATTAACATGGGGAGAGATAATAGGGAATTTAGCTATGAGATGGATGGGCATTGGCTTAATTCAGTTGAAGATGAGAAGGACTTAGGAGTAGTAGTAGATAGGTCACTGAAATTTTCAAAGCAGTGTATTGAGGCAAAAAATAGAGCAAATAGGGTGCTAGGTTACATTAAAAGAAATGTTAGCTACAAGAGTAAGGAGGTCATCCTTAAACTATACAACTCTTATGTCAGGCCACATTTAGAGTACTGCATACAGGCATGGTCACCACATTTTAGACATGATATAAACTTATTAGAGTCAGTACAAAGGAGGGCAATAAAAATAATACCATCCCTGAAGCACCTTGAATATGAAGATAGGCTGAGAGGATTAAATATGTTTTCATTTGAAAGAAGGTGTGTGAGGGGAGATATGATTGAGCTTTTTAAAATCTTTTCTGGGATGGATAAATTGGATTTCAGCAAGTTATTTGAGTTAGAAGGTAGTAATAGAACTAGAGGCCGCCACTTAAAGATTAAAAAACAGAGGGTGCAGACTGGATGTTAGAAAATATTTTTTCACTAACAGAGTGGTGGATTATTGGAATAGTTTGCCACCTGAGACTGTAGACAGCCCAAACTTGAATGTTTTCAAGCGCAGATTGGATGATTATATGGGGATGGAGGGTTAATTTCTTACTTTTTGGTATGTGGATATGTTTCTTGACTTATTCCTGTGGATGCAGTTTCTTTTTATTGTATATTTTGGGGGACTTTGATTTTGTTTTTGACAGACTCCTATGGAGGCTTTAAATCATATATTGTAGATGCATGGTTGGACATTCCTATGGATTGTTAAATTGTAGAATTGTAGATGCATGATCTGACAAAATCCTATGCATGCATTATGTGGGTGGGATTTGGTGGATACGGATGACCTTTGATAGGCCCTAGTGGCTTTTGTCATCCGTGAAATTATGTTATGTCATGGTCCCCACATTTTAGACACGATATTAACCTTCTTGAGTCAGGGCAACAAAGATTATTCCTTCCCTGATGCACCTTGAATATATAGATATGTTCTCGTTCAAAAGGAGGTGTGTGAGAGAGGATATGATTGAGCTGTTTAAAATTTTGGTAATACTTCAGATTCGAGGCGCACGGTAGATGGCACCGTTAGTCGGCTACAATTTTGGGCTACATCATATATCTTATGACGTCAGACGGTAGCGTCAGATCTGACAATAACTGCGTTATATTTTTTTGTTCTTTTGGGGATTTGTAACTTTTAGTCTATTATTTACTAAATATCTGCGCTCTGCTCGTTTATAGTTTTTTTCTAAGTTAGGTAAGGTTTCTTGATGTCTTTATTGTTTTTTGTTTTGTTTTCGTATTTTTTGTTTACTGCGAACGATAACAGCTTCTTACTGGCAACATCGTAGCTTATAAATAGGACCCGTTTTGCAAATGTTTTTCTTTCGTTATTGTATTTTCATGCTCTCCATGTGCTTCTTTGTTATTCGAATACGACTTTACTTTGTATGATCGCGAAAAACTTTTAGATTATCTAAAGGCGCATAAACTAATCAAGAAACCTATAAAAGTAAGAATTGTTTGTTATTAGGTTAGATTTTTCTGCCAGTAAAAAGCTGTTGGGGAGAAAAAAAAAGTAAATTTAAGGGGACTGCTCGTGGGGGAGATATCACTGCAGGGACACCACCCTGCGATGATCCTGAGTTTCAATCAATTGGGGGGGGGTCTGGGGGGCGCAGCCCCCCAGTATATACTCTTATACAAAAAAATATTAGGCCGATATTGTTCACATCTAACGCTACCGTCTAACATCATAAGAAATATGCTGTAGCCCAAAATTGTAGCCGACTAACAGCGCCATCTACCGTGCGCCCCGAATCTGAAGTGTTACCTTTGTGCTGGGCGCCGCCATCTTGAATTTCCGAGTTTGCGACAGTTGAAAAGTTAAACAGGGACATTGTGTAAAGTGATTTTAATAGAGTTACTTACCAGAGTTAATAGAGTTCCGGCCCTAATTTTCTCCCCCCTCTTATATGCCAAATTACCTACTTTGCCTCAGGTTGGCCGTTCGAGGGGTTGACCCGCGGTCTTTCTGTTGCATTGGAGGTGGCTGTGGGTGGACGTTGAAGATTGATTGAAGATTAAACTCTGTGCTCTCCACTTCAATTTACTTATTTACTCCTATGTTTGATGTTACAACATGGCAAATACTTCTGGAGGAAGAAAAGGGAAATGTGGAGCTATGTGTGGTAGCGCTGCGGGTAGAAGGACTGACTGGATTGGGTGTTCTACATGTGAAAAATGGTTTCATCGTCGTTGTGTTTACCTAGATGGTCTGAGTGAGGAGAATGTTAAAAATTTGTTTTGGAGCTGTCGACAGTGTTATGATGGCTTTTGCAATGGGATGATTGAGTTGAAAAGGTTGAGGGAGCAGAAGAAGAAATTAGAAGAGAAGTTACAGCTACATGAGGACAGAATTGCCAAGCTGGAGTCAGATGCAAGTACTAGTCCCACTGATGGCATGAATGATGGTTTGCATCAGGCAGTTGGTGTTAAGTTAGATGAACTTGTAAAAAAAGTTGATGTGTTGCAAGATATTGTTAAGAACATTATTCAGTCTGGAGGTGAAAGTAAAGTGAAAACTTATGCTGATAAAGTAAAGGAGAAAAATTTACTTGTTATTAAATCTGCTGATGCTTCCAGTAAGATTACTGACAAAAAGAAAGAGGTAGCTGAAGCATTGAGAGACATTCCAATTGTTGACACTAGATTTTCTCCTGGTGGCAATGTTGTGGTTAATTTTGAGGATGAGAACACTAGAGACAATGCTGCAAGGTTATTACAGAGTCAGGTTGAAGGTGCTGTTACAAAAAAAGTTGGTAAACTGCAGCCAAAAATAATGGTTTGTAATGTGCAAAATGATGAAGATGATGTATTAGAAGCAATGATAGAAAGAAACCTATACCTAAGTTCTATAACTGATATTAGAGATAAGATAAAATGTGTTTTTAAGAAGAAAGCTGCAGGGCGTACTACCCACTACATATTTAAGTGTACACCAGATGTTCGCAGAGCAATTCATGATAATGGTGACAGGGTTATGTTACAATGGGGAAGATATGTAGTACGTGACAGGTACCATGTACTTACTTGCTTTTATTGTCAAAGGTATGGCCATGTTGAGGACAATTGTAAGTTTAAAGATCAAGATAGAATATGTGGTATTTGTTCTGAAAATCATGAAACTAAGAATTGTTCTTCTCAGGCTACTAGATGTGCAAACTGTATGAGACAGAAACGTGCAGATACTGAACACAGAGTAAACTCCAGGGATTGTAAGTCGTTTGAGACAGAAATTTTAAGTTTAGCAGCAATTACTGATCATGGATATTAATACTGAGTTTTTCACTTGTGGTTTTGTAAACATTCAATCTGTTGGTAACAAAACGCTTGAAATTAGAGAACTGCTTAATGAGAAGATGTTTGACGTATTTGCTATTGCTGAAACTTGGTTGCATAGTTTTGACTTTTCTAAAATAAATGAGATGACGCCTTCTACGCACACTTTTCTTCATGTTGCTAGGGAAGAGGGGATAGGAGGGGGTGTTGGAGTTTTTGTATCAAATGCTTGTACATATTTAAGGACTGTAAGAAGAATAGCAGTAAGTAGTTTCGAGTATATGGAAGTGAATTTCAAGTGCAATAATCAGTGGGTGTCTTTTGTGGTTGTTTATAGACCACCTTCATCTAGTGGTAATGTGTTTATTGAAGAATTTGGCTCATTGCTGGAATTGATTGATATGGTGTCTTTAAAAGTTTTTATTGTAGGGGACTTCAATATATGGATGGACGATCTAGTTAACCGTGACACGATTAGACTATCTGAATTATTAGATTCCTATCAATTGATAAACAATGTGTGGACTCGAACTTCAATTACGGGACATACTTTAGATCTGGTCATAGGTGATGCATCGACAAATCTGATTACCGATATTGATGTGGAAGAGGAGTGCAATATTTCACCAGTCCATAAATTAATAACTTTTAGTTTGGGTATTCCCAAGGCGAGGGTAACTAAGAAAATATTTTTTAGGAATAAGTTGGAATTTTCTTCTGTATCATTTATTGATGTGGTAACACAGAAAATGGGTACTGAATTTAATGAACCTTGTAACCATAACAACATATTGCTAAAATCTGAGTGTGTGGATTGTGCCACTGATGTTTATAATATTGTAATTAAAGGTGAATTTGAAGAACAATGTCCTCAACTGGAAAAGGTCATTACAGTCAAGGACAAATCTCCATGGTTTAATAGTGAGATCTTACAACTGAAAAGGGAGAAAAGACGTAAAGAATGTAAATGGCGGAGGCTGAAGACTGCCAAGACATGGGAGGAATTTAAAAATGTTAGAAATAAATATAACTACATGATAAGGAAGAGGAAAATAGAATATTATAACTTGAAAATTAATGAGGCTGGATCAGATACAGCAAAGTTATATAAGTTTTTGAATAGTTTATCTGGTAATGTAAGAAGGAAGAAACTCCCTGATGGTTTTAGTGACTCTGAATTAGCTGAGGCCTTTTTATTGTTCTTTAGAGATAAAATGTTACATATAATCAGTGGATTTAATGATACACGTTCTGTAGCTGTGGTTGTACCTGTTACTGAATTTAGACTATTGAGTTTTCAAACTGTGAATAAGGATGCTTTTGTTCGAACAATAAATAGATCAAAGAAAACATTCTGTGCCATTGATCCAATGCCAATGTCAGAATTGAGTATGGCAGAAAACTTTTCCCAACTTATAGATATTTTGATAATATTGGTGAATACTAGTATATCTACATGTTCTTTTCCTGAATCTGAGAAATCTGCCATTGTAAAACCTATACTGAAGGGGTCATTGGATTGTCAGAGTTTGAGCTCGTATAGACCAGTTTCTAATTTGTCTTATTTATCTAAATTATTAGAATATGTGATTCTTGAACAATTGACTGATTACTTGGAACAGATCCATGCTTTTCCTGACTGTCAATCAGCTTACAGGCAGTTGTATTCCACTGAAACTACTTTATGTTCTGTTATAAATGATGTATTGGAAATAATGGATGAGGGTAAATGTGGGATATTAGTCTTGCTTGATCTCAGTGCAGCCTTTGACACTGTTGTACATGAGTTACTTTTAAATGACTTGAGATATATTGGTATTGAAGACAGGGCACTTCAATATTTAGATAGCTACATCAAAGATAGGACATACAGTGTACAAATTGGTAATTCATTTTCATCAACGCAAGCCTTGACACGAGGTGTCCCTCAGGGAAGTGTATTGGGCCCCATTCTCTTTTGTATTTATACCATTGGTTTATCAGCAGTTTTAGAAAGACATGGAGTTAAATTTAAATTATATGCTGATGACACCCAGTTTTATTTCTCAATCTCTGACATTGAAAGTACTGTTCAGGATCTTAATGACATTTTACTAAGTATTGAAAATTGGATGGATTTCAAACAATTAAAGCTTAATTCTGATAAAACTGAATATATGTTAGTTGGCAGCAAAGATAAGCTAAGAATTCTGGGCAACATTGTATTGAATTTAAATAACAATCCTGTTAATTTTGTTGATAAGGTTCGTGATTTAGGTGTCATACTTGACTGTCATATGTCTCTCAATGCTCAAATCAATAATGTTGTAAAAATTGCTGGCTACCACTTGAAGAACATTGCATTTGTTAAAAAATATTTAAATGAGTGTTCTGTTTTAAAACTTGTAATCAATTGTGTAATTAGTAGAGTTGATTATTGTAATTCAATTTATTGTCATTTACCTAGGTCACAACTAAAAAAATTACAACTAATTCTGAATAGAAGTGCAAGGCTTATTAAGGGTATACTACGAAGAGACAGGATTACCCCTGTATTAATTGATTTACACTGGCTGCCTATCAAGGCTAGAATTATTTTCAAAATTTGTGTCTTAACACATCAAGTATTGCACACTGGTTCACCATTATATCTGAGAAGCTTAATACATGTAATTCAACCAACGGAGGACACCATCAACACCCGTAGAGCTGCTACCGGAGTAACCCTTTTTGAGCCAAGATTTTTAACAGGTGCTGGCTTTCGCACCTTCAAATGTGCTGCTCCAAGATTTTACAACCATCTTCCCCTGAACATTAGACAAATTGAAGACATTAAGAACTTTAAAAGAAAATTGAAAGCACATTTGTTCTCCGAGTGTTATGATTTAAGTGATAAGACCATTTGTGAATCATTTGCTCTTTGAAAAAGAAAACTATATGTCAATGGTCCTGCAGAGCGCCATTTCGGCGGAGTGGGACCTGTTAAATAACAACAACAATAACAATAACAATATAAAGCTTTGTTTGTAGCTTTAGTAAGATCGCATATAGAGTATGCTAATCAGGTATGGAGTCCTCACCTGGTTAAAGACATTGAGATGGTAGAGAACGTGCAACGAAGGGCTACAAGGATGGTGCCGGAACTTAAAGGACTTAATTATGAAGAGAGACTAAGGAAGCTGAACCTACCAACACTGGCATACAGAAGAGCACGGGGAGACTTGATAGAGACCTACAAGATACTCACTGGAAAATATGATGGGGAATGTAGTCAAGGCATATTGAAACTTCGAGAAGAAAACATCAGCAGGGAAAATTCACTGAAGCTTTTTAAGACAAGGTCACGGCTGGATATAAGGAAGTATGCTTTCCCGTGTAGGGTGATAAATAACTGGAATCAGTTGCCTGAGTGGGTGATTGCAGCAGCATCAGTCAACCAGTTTGAGGTCAGACTTGATAAATTTTGGTTTAATCAAGAATTGAAATAACTTATTTAAGTCACTCTGCACTTTAAAGCTACCCTCAACTTCTTTGACTACAGCTGTCAATTTAGTGTCATCAGCAAAAATTGACACTTTGCTATTTACAGCCTCCCCAAGATTATTTATATGAACTATGAATAATAAAGGGCCTAAAACGTATCCCTGAGGTACGACACGAATAACATCTTCTTCTTCTTCTTCTTGGTGTTTTGCTGGGGTCTTTCAGGCTATGATATCACGGCCTCTGGTGCCCCAAAGGTGTGGTAGGCAGGTTAAGTTTTAATCTACATGCAGTGGAGTTGATTAGATTTTTTTAGGAAGGTCCTGATAAAGTTAAGCTTCTTGAAAGCCAAGCTTGGATTGGTGGAACCACCTAGTAGATCAGCCAGTGTGGGTCTGTGAGGTTGCAGGGCATGCAGTGGGTGAAGGAGTGTCACAAGGTGGGAGTAGTGATGTGGACAGTGCAGTAGCAGGTGTTTAGGGGTGTCAAGCTGTGTGGGGTACCAGGTGGTGTTGATTATGCAGAGCCTATATAGGTGAACGTTGAGGCGGGTGTGGCCAATCCTTAGTCTGGTCAAAGCCGTGTCCAGGGCCCGGTTGGGGGAATAGGTCCACCAGTGGTGTCCTGTGTCCTGTCGGTTGTGTTTCAGTGAAGTGTTCTTTAGAGCGTTGGTTAGTGTTGTGTCCCAATGTCGCTGGAAAGCTGTCCTGAGGTCGATGAAGAAGTCTTTCTGGTCAGTCGCCAAGTTAATGGGGGAGGGGTGGGAGTGTGCCTTTGCCGCCGCCCCATCCGCCAGCATGTTTCCTATGACACCAACATGGGAAGGCACCCACTGGAGGTGATGTTGTGTCCCTTAGAGATGAGGTGGTGGATGGTGTGAGTGAGACTGTGATGGGAGTGTGGGCAGTGGGATTGGATGAGTTGGAGGGCAGTGAGAGAATCTGTCGAGAGGGCAATTGGGCAAGGAATGTGGCAAAGTGGAGTACTTCTTTGATGGCAAACAGTTCAGCTGTGAGAAGAGATTCAGTGGCCGACAACCTCCAGGCAGTGGCGAAGGACTTGGAGGGAAAAATATGTAGATTAGCGACCCGACACATGGGATGTACTATTCCGTCCTTGTTCCAAAATGTTTCACGTTTTGGAGTACATTTAAGGGGACGGCTCGTGTGGGAGTAAAAACAATGCGGGGACCACACTACGATGTTCCTGAGTTTCATTAAATTGTGAAGGGAAGGGGTCATAATACTAATTGTTTATAGAATAATGTCCTGACGTTTACAGAAGTGAATGATTTAACTACATCATGTCAGCGCCTTTAATCGTTTTGCGAATTATAATAGGGGTGGGGGTGGGATCTGAAAGCAGAAATGACTGATTTGAATTTTTTATTTTGTTTTTCACTTAATATCTTTTTATTATCCTCAATTGGAGTTATTTTTTTATGTCAATATATTTTTCCCCATTTTACTATTTTTATTACCTTTTTTATACATTTAAACCTAATTAGCTAGCTCGTTTAAAGGAACTACTTTTTTTTGTTTTGGGAATACATTTAAGGGAACGGCTCGTGAGGGGGTAAATACAATGCGGGGACCACACTACGATGATCCGGAGTTTCATTAAATTTGGGGGGGGGGTCTTGGGGGAAAAGCCCCCCAGTATATAATCCTAATTGTTTATAGAATAATGTCCTGACGTTTACAGAGATGAATGATTTAACTACATCATGTTAGCGCCTTTAATCATTTTGCGAATTATAATAGGGGTGGGGGTAGGGTCTGATGTCAAAAATGACTAATTTGAATTTTTATTTTGTTTTTCACTTAATATCTTTTTATTATCCTCAATTGGAGTCATTTTTATCTGTCAATATATTTTTCCCCATTTTACTATTTTCATTACCTTTTTTTTAGACATTTAAATCTAATTAGCTAGCTCATTTAAAGGAACGACTTTTTTTTTAGCCGTTTGCGTATCATAGAGACGTTTTATACGTAGTTTCAAAATGGTATCGGTTTGTGAAGTGTGTCCGTCGTCTATTTCCAAATTATTAACTCTAGTTTCTGATAGAGAAAAATTTGTAACCTTTTTCGTCGTTCATAATTTAGTTAAAATTAAAAGCGATTGCGAGACTTGTGGCCGGGCATTAGATGTGGTAAATATGTAGATTAGTGACTCAAACGACGGGACGTACTATTTCATCCGTAGTTCAACCCCTAAATACGGAAGAAAAAACGAATAGTTCGCGCCTATCTTGCAAGCGCTTCCCGTTGACCAAAATGGGAATTAAAGAAAGATTCCACGCTTTCTTCATCGCTATTTCTGAAGTATACCCCCCGAAATAAAGTAAGTAAACAGCGTTTTTCGTTCTTTAGTATTATATAACAAAGATGGCGTCAGCTATATTTCGAATAGGACTCAAAGACGAGAAATAAATAGGCTTTCCTCATTCGCTATTTCAGAAGTATACCCACTGCAATAAAGTAAGTAAACAGCGTTTTTCGTTTGGTTATTTTCGGGCATTTTTGTTATTAAAAAAATGGCGCCAGCTATATTTCGAAAAGGACTCAAACGTGCATGAATATTCCGACACGGGTGAACGAAAATATTTACAGAATTTTTTTTCAGCCGGGTCGCTAATCTACATATTTACCCTTGGAGGTGACCTAAACCCATTCAGCACAACTGTTTTCAGGCTAATAGGTAGTCCTAGATTGAAAGCAGTATTAAATAAAAAGTATGTTTATTTATTGGATATGAAGTGTTAAAAAGTGATTTGGCTATTAAAAGTAAGAACGATTAAAATAATTAATAAAAATAATTTAGGAAAAAAGACTAGCGTACTAGGCTACCGTCAAATGACGAACATAAAGAAAGATGATGCTTGTACCCTGCAACAACCCCGACATTTCAATCATTTTTTTGTTGGGGGGGGGGTTGTACAGTATATCAGGTTTATAAAATGACGTAACTAACGTTAATTCTCACTTTTTTCCTTCTATCACAAAATCGCTTCGTGACTCGTGGGGGAGGGCTGACGTCAGCAATGAATCAATAATGATTTTTTTTTTTTAGTCCATTTAAGATGACTTTAATCACTGTATATTTATTTTTCCAGCCATTATTTTTTTGCACCTTTTGACTCTTTTTATGAATTTTAAAATACTTAGCTAGATCTTTTAGAAGGACTAGTTTTTGAGGGCGAGAGACGATCCATTATAAGGGAGTTTCAGTTTTAACCCTTACGATACCAAGAGCCTCAAAAGAGGCTGGGCGTCAAAGTACCCACCGACTCAATTGAGTCTGGCATGTTTTTTTAGGCCTAAAAATCTTCCTTTTGTTCGGGTAACGGTAAATTTACTTTCTCTTTTGAATTATATATGAAGTATTTCTTTTAGTTTAGTCTTTCTAAGAGAGTTGTAGATATCACACGCATTTTTAAATTGTGGTAATTAGTCTTTTCATATTAATTAAAAAATGGCTAACCCTTCTGAAATTTTGGATATCTACTATGAACTTGATTCTGATTTGGAACTAACAGACAGTGATACTAACAGTTAAAACTCATCCGAGACGAATTAGAGCCAATTATTCCTGAAAATCAACAAATTGATGAAACGTGGCAACGCTGTCTTGACTTCACCCCCCCCCCCCCCAATATCATATTTCATGACTCTCATTCGGGAATTCAAGCGCACATGGGTTTTAAATCGGAAAGTAAACCTCACACATATTTTGAAGCATTTTTTGTATCATGAAATCGTAGCAGATATATGCATGGAAACAAATCGCTATTATGAACAAAGTTCAGAAACACCCTTCTCCTATTCATCTAACGCTCATAGATGGAGGAATTTAACCTTAAGCGAGCTTTATGTTTTTATTGGCCTTACTCTACTAATGGCTAATGTGAAAAAACATAAATTAGCTGACTACTGGTTAACTGATCCCTTTATTGAAACTTCTATTTTCAGGAAATTTATGTCAAGGAATAGATATCAGTTAATCTTAAGGTTTCATCACTTTGCTGACAACTCGGTTGGAGGAATAAGAGGGACAATGTGGAAAATAGGACGTTTTTTTCATTCATTGAAAGACAAATTCCAAAGGGCATTTGTCCCCTTCCAAAAACTAGTGATATACGAATCCCTGGTTTTATTGAGGGGCGTCTGTCATTCAAACAATACATCCCTTCGAAAAGACATCGCTTTGGCCTCAAGCTTTTTGTTTTGTGCGATTGTGAGACGGGAATAATATTAGATATGTTACTTTACACAGGAAAAAACACAGATATTGTTCATAATGATCCATTAGGAATATCGGGAGCAATTGTGAAAAGACTAATTGAACCATATTTAAGATTAGGGCATATTTTATATACAGACAATTGGTACACATGCCCTTCTTTGTGCTCTTACCTTCTTGGTCAGAATACGGGCTTTGTGGGACAGTTAAAAGCAACCGCAAAAATATGCCTAAGTTAGACAAGGTAGTAACTAAAGGTACCGTTGAACTACACAAAAAAAAATGGAATGTTAGCAATTCGATGGGTCGATAAGCGTGAAGTTTTGATTATTACCTCCGTACACAAAGGCAAGTCAGTAAACTCGGGAAAAAAATCATAAACAGGAGAAGAAATAAAAAAACCGGATGCAATAATGGATTATAATATAAATATGCGTTTAATTGACAAATCAGATATGCTAATCAGTTCTGTTGAATGTCTTAGAAAATCCATCAAATTGTACAAAAAGGCTTTTTTACCGACTTGTTGATGTGTCCATGCTCAATGCATATAACATGCATTTGATGAATTTAGATTGTATACAAAAAAAGGCTTTCTTTCAGAGAATTTTCAATGGAAGTAATAAAACAATTACTTGACAGACATTATTCTGGTGCTTCAAACCAAATGCGTACTCGGCCCTCGGTAAATTCCTTTGATAGACTACAAGGAATCACTTTTTCAGAAAAACATTATATCGCTTCAATGCCAAATGTAGGCGAACGGAAATCGGCTGAAAGACAATGTTATGTTTGTGTTAAAAAACATAGTATTAAACGAACAACATTATGGTGCAAGAATTGTCAAGTGCCAGAGAACCCTGTGGCGAGAACGCAGTACTCCTGGGGTTCGCGAACAACGAGTTCCTGACTCAATGGGTGAGAGAGCCAACGAGAAGAGACAATATCCTCGACTTGGTTTTCACCTCTAAGGATGATATAGTTGAGGACCTCTCTGTTGGCGAAGAGCTCGGTGGCAGTGACCACCGACTAATTAGATTTGTAGAGAAAGTCCCGAAGGCAGGGTCTGCAACTAATAAGTCGAGGAAACTGGATTTGAAAAGAGCAAACTTTGCAGGTCTTCGTGCTGGACTGACTGACGCGAGGCTAGAAGTGTGCTATGTTGTTGAAGACTCGTGGAACAGTTTCAAAACCACATTCATTAGTCTTCAACCGCGTTTCATCCCTCTGAAATGTCCCCGTCGGTCTTCTGTTCAACCAAAGTGGTTTAATCGAGAAATCGGCCAACTGCTTAGGAATAAGAGAACTGTGTACCGGCAATCGAAGATCTCGGGTGACTTTGACGAATACCGGAGGCTATCCAGGTGAATGAAGTCCAGCATAAGGGCGGCTAAGCGTTCTGAGGAACTCCGAGTGGCGAGACTCTGTAAGGAGAATCCCAAGGAGTTTTTTGGATATGTGAACAGCCAGAAACCAATCCGTTGAACGATTGGCCCTTTGAGAAATGAGGAGAGGGCATTAAAGAACTTAGATGCAGAAAATGCTACCTCCTCAACGACTACTCTTCAGTGTTTACTGAAGAGTGTGGTCCCATCCCCCAGCCAATGGATTCCTACTCAGGGGAAAAGCTAGAGGATATAGACTTAACATAAGGGGAAATAAAAAAGAAGATCCGTGATCTAATGACGTATAAATCACCTGGCCCGGATGGGTTTCTACCTAAAGTGTTGAAAGAAGTGCGCGATCAAGTGTTACGACACCTGAGCGCAATCTTCAACATGTCAATCCGGACCGAATGCGTTCCTAGAGACTGGCGTGAGGCGGAAGTGACTCCTATCTTCAAGAAAGGAGACCGTAGTCAACCATCAAACTACCGACCTATCAGTCTGTCTTCGATAGCGGGTAAACTCATGGAAAGCATGATGATGGACAAAATGACGTCGTATTGAGAGTCAAACCTGCTAATGAGGAGTTCCGAGCACGGCTTCCGAAGGCAACGGTCATGCCTGACGAACCTTGTGGAATTCTTCCACTTCGTGTTCAGTGAGCACGATCGGGACAAGGCGGTGGATGTGGTGTACTTAGACTTTCGGAAAACCTTTGATAAGGTACCACACCGCCGCCTTCTCCGGAAAGTGCGAGCGCTGGGCATAGACGGAAAAGTAGCCGGCTGGATCGAGAACTGGCTAAGTGTCAGACGGCAACGGGTGGTGGTGAATGGACAGGCTTCCGAGTGGGTGCCCGTTACTAGCGGAGTGCCTCAAGGTTCTGTCCTGGGACCACTACTATTCATCATCTACGTCAACGACATGGACGGTGACATGGTTGCCAAGATTTCCAAATTTGCCGACGATACCAAGCTTGGTATGAACGTTGCAAAGGATGGAAATACTGCCCGCCTGCAGGAAGATCTTGAGAAGATTGGGGAGTGGTCGGACACGTGGCAAATGCCTTTTAACGTGAACAAATGCAAAGTGATGCATATCGGCCACAGAAACCCCCAAACTCAGTATATCCTTAAGGCACTCCTCTTGAATCCACCGACACTGAGAAGGACTTGGGTGCAACTATCACTAGCGACCTCAAGTTCTCGAAACAGTGCATCGAGGCAGAGAAGAAAGCCCAAAGGATGTTAGGCTACATAAAGCGCCCGTTTGGATACAGTAACAAGGATATAGTACTTTGTCTGTACAACTCCCTCGTTCGGCCGCACCTGGAGTATGCCGTACAATTTTGGAGTCCTTCGTTTCGAAAGGATATCGCAAGGTTGGATCGCGTACAAGCCAGGGCAACCAAGCTGATCCCCTCAACCAACATAAAAGTTATGAGGATAGACTAAGGGAATTAAATCTGTTCTTGCTGGAAACCCGTAGACTGCGAGGTCAGCTCATCGAAGTTTTCAAAATACTTCGAGGGTTCGACAATGTTGACTACCGGGATATTTTCACACTGAGTGAGAACAGAACGCGCAATCACGGCTTCAAACTTGAACTGAAGCGTTACAACCGCAATCTGTGTGGAATTTTTTTCACTTACAGTATCTGCGGTAAGTGGAATGCACTTCCAGTGGAAGTTATCAACAGTGAATCTGTTGACCAGCTCAAGTCAAGACTAAACAAAGTCTTGAAAAGTAGCCGTTTAGGGACGCAAAACAATTGAGCAGCCATGTGCCTGCTCGATTGCTAGTCCAAAGGTACCCTCTTTGAATGGACCGTAAGGTCTCCTAGGGTACTTCCTTTCCTTGTTACTCCTTGCTACACTGTGTATGGAGCCCTGCTTTTCTGAATACCATACAATCCAAGAGATGTGAAAACTAACCATGTATTAGCAATGTGTGAATATTTGTGTACATCCATAAATACATATTAAATTTTATACTTTAACCCTAAAAAAACTAAAAAGAAGAACGGCTATTACATTTTCGTTCAATTATCTGTGAACTTATTGAAAAATTTCTTTATAGTTATAAAAGACTTGTTTTATGTACATTACTGCCTTCAAATTCTAAAGGGATGTCTGCGGTAAGTGAGATCTCGTTCAGTATAATCTACTTGGTGGGAGATGGGGGAGAGAAGACGAAAAACAATTCGTTGTTGTCAAATGTTACACCGAACAAAAACAAGGCCATTTAAATTATGATTTAAAGCTCATCTTGTAACTCAATTTCCGGAAGAGAAGTAAGATAAATATTTACATATTTTATATATTCTTTATTACTAAAGTTTTTTTTTTCAAAGAAGCTAATTTTAAATTAGTTTTTAAAATAAAAAAATTTGGCTAATGAACGAGGTTCGAGTTTTCAAGGCGTGGTATTTGAATGGTTAACATGGATTCCTTGTGTTCAACTTGACTTTAAAATAGTCTCGGACTTTCTGCATTCTTTTGCGATCGAGAAAAATTTATAACATTTCTAGCCGATCATAAATTAATTAGAGTTTAAATTAATTGTGAAGAGTGTGGTTAAGCGTTAGCGATCCTAGATAATTTTTCTTTTAAATGTGCTAAAACAAAACGTGATTTTGAGACTGGCAAGAGCGATCGCCATTATATCAAGCGTTCGGGTCTAAATGGGGCTGGGTTTTTTTTTCAAAATCACTTCCTCGTCGTTATTTCCGAGCTATACCTCCCACAATAAAGTAAGTGAAAACCATTTTCCATTTTTTTCTCATTTTAAAAAGTTTGTGGTTAATTTTGGGGATTTTTTACAAAAATGGCGCCGGGGAGATTTGACATAGGATTCAAATGCGCATGAATATGCGCGTTTGAACGATACAAACCTCGTCCCAATAGATGTTAAAGTAGGCGGCGCTATCGTCGTCTGAAATTACCGAAGAAACAAGGGATAACATAGAACTGTATAGGTTTTGAATGAATATTGCGGTAATATCCCGGATAGCTCTTAAATCACAATAATTTTGTTATTCAAGGAATGAATTGTTGAATGCTAACGTAAGTCTAAATTTTGAAGACGAATTCCTTAGGCCTAATCTGGGCGACCTTGGGAAAACGTTAATTAAAAACAAAGAGTTAAGGAAAATATAAATTAATGAATAAACAGTTAGATTATTTAAGGGTAAATTTATCAAGTAACAATTTATGATTGTATTGAGAATTACACGTGAATTAAATTTGAATGAGTTAACGAGAATTTATTTTTACAATTGATAAATATAGTTTGGTATAATTAATGAATGATAAATCATAAATGATAAATTATAACTGATAATTAGATAATTGGTGGATAGTAATTGGTAATTAGAGTATAACAAATGATTGGTAATTGAATAATTGGTAA
Organism: Ceratothoa steindachneri; assembly: GCA_963969495.1. Lineage (NCBI taxonomy): Eukaryota > Metazoa > Arthropoda > Malacostraca > Isopoda > Cymothoidae > Ceratothoa > Ceratothoa steindachneri. The sequence goes on along the minus strand of OZ018333.1, from coordinate 50,377,046 downwards.
ATATATAATTGGTAAATTGATTGGTGAATAGAATAGTAAATTGATTGGCAAATATTAATTGGTAAATTGATAGGAAAATAGATTGGTAAATTGATTGGCAAATATTAATTGGTAAATCGATTATAACGGAATTGAATGAGTCTGTAAATGAGAGAAAAGAATCAAGCATCACTCTGAGTTTCTTTTGGGAAATATTATAGTTGAGCGAATGAAGCCTCATGGCTTATTTTTAAGACGCTTGGGAGAGCGGGTGTACCAATCTCCCGATTTAAGTCAGGGCTACCAATCCTTCTCTAAATATATATATATATATATATATATATATATATATATATATATATATATATATATATATATATATATATATATATATATATATATATATATATATATATATATATATATATATATATATATATATATATATATATATATATATATATATATATATATATATAGTCGTAAGTATTGCTGCTAACCAGGCGATTTTTAATTTCACAGCGAAGGCAAGGGCTCAGAAGATGCTCAAGTACATATATTTATTGTGATTTTGGAAACAACGTTTCGGGCAACATGCCCATCTTCAGGTTCATTCCGACAAATTTCAAGGAAGGTGCAATTTAAGAAAGATTTCCTAAGTTTTCGGGATAACTTAGAGAACGTACGGTATTACTTCAATCCCTCTGGTCCATACTTCTTATAGATGTAGTCGTAAGTATTGCTGCTACCAGGCTGATTTTTAATTTCACAGCGAAGGCAAGGGCGCAGAAGATGCTCAAGTACATATATTTATTGTGATTTTAGAAACAACGTTTCAGGCAACATGCCCATCTTCAGGTTCATTCCGACAAATTTCAAGGAAGGTGCAATTTAAGAAAGATTTCCTAAGTTTTCGGGATAACTTAGAGAACGTACGGTAGTACTTCAATCCCTCTGGTCCATACTTCTTATAGATGTAGTCGTAAGTATTGCTGCTACCAGGCTGATTTTTAATTTCACAGCGAAGGCAAGGGCGCAGAAGATGCTCAAGTACATATATTTATTGTGATTTTAGAAACAACGTTTCAGGCAACATGCCCATCTTCAGGTTCATTCCGACAAATTTCAAGGAAGGTGCAATTTAAGAAAGATTTCCTAAGTTTTCGGGATAACTTAGAGAACGTACGGTAGTACTTCAATCCCTCTGGTCCATACTTCTTATAGATGTAGTCGTAAGTATTGCTGGTAACCAGGCTGATTTTTAATTTCCTAGCGAAGGCAAGGGCGCAGAAGATGCTCAAGTATATATATTTATTGAATTTTGGAAACAACCTTTCGGGCAACATGCCCAGAAAGAAGTATGGACCAGAGGGATTAAAGTACTACCGTACGTTCTCTAAGTCATCCCAAAAACTTAGGAAATGTTTCTTAGATTGCACCTTCCTTGAAATTTTTATCGGAATGAACATGAAGATGGGCATGTTGCCCAAAACGTTGTTTTCAAAGTTGCAATAAATATATGTACTTGAGCATCTTCTGGGCCCTTGCCTTCGCTGTGAAATAATTATATATATATATATATATATATATATATATATATATATATATATATATATATATATATATATATATATATATATATAGAGAGAGAGAGAGAGAGAGAGAGAGAGAGAGAGAGAGAGAGAGAGAGAGAGAGTAAGAAATAAATATTTACATTTGTAGGGGTATGGACGGTTACAACTGTTGCACAGTTTTTCAAAACAGTTGAAGGAATATTGTCAGGGCCACAGTTTTGGGAAATTTTAACATGTTCAAACCATTTAGCACATCAATAACTGTAAGATCATTAAACATTAGCTTAGAAATAGACTACTGGTGAGGAAAAGGATTTAAGAATGTTTCACTCACAAAAACTGATGAAAAATAGTCAATCATATGGTTAGCTACCGAAGTGCTGGCATACACCCAGATACCTTCAATGATCAAAGGCCCCACAGTAGGCTTGTCAGTCTTTTTGGTCCTCGAGTAACTATGAAGTCTTTTAGAATCATTATGCTGAGCTAGAAATTCTTCGTAGTTAGAAACCACGCTAATAATATATTGTTTAAAATGAATATTAAGTTTCTTGAAGTCAAGCCATGCTTGAACAGTTAGAGCAGAATTTTGACCGAAAGGCTCCGTAAAGTTTTATACCTACTTCAGGCAATAAACCTTTTGCCTAGAGATGGCCAATGACAACTTCCCAGACTAACGAGGCTTAAATCACTTTGACTGTTTACAGGGTACAAAATAGGAAATACCGGTGGACAAAAATGAACAAAAAATGTGTATAACTCTTTTCGATGTTACAACCATGAAATACCACATCCCAGTAGAGAGATAATTATTCATTAAAGAGAACTTAACCCGAAAGCAATCAAAATGTTTAGATGGTGTCGAAGAATTTGCTGGAGAGGAAACTACAGAACACCTAAACTTAATATCTACATGATCACAATCGGGAAGAGGGTCCAAACATGATAACTCAGAGATTTTATCATTACTGGAGCACACCACTCAGGACCTGACGTTCCATGCTCACCACTCCGCTGATGCAAACCCTCATTGTTCAGCCACAAAGGAAGCTTTCAATCCATCTGTACAGGCTTCCTGCAATCTCACTTGCCTGAAGTTTGTTGAGATGATTCGGTGGTGAACTTTGTTAAATGCTTTTGGAAGTTAAAAAGTATCAAGTCTACTGTCTCCCCTTAGTCAACATTTTGGGTCACATATTCATAGGTTAGTAATAGTTGGTCTAATACTGAGCGCTTCAGTCGGAACCCATACAGGTTGTCATCAAGCATTATATGGGAATCCAGGAAGTTGTATAAAGTCATAGTGATAAGTCATTCCATTGTTTTGCTTAAGATTGATGTGAGGCTTATGGGACGGTAGTTAAGGGGTTCTGACTTACACCCTTTCTTGAAGATTGGTGAGACATGAGATACCTTCCAAACCTAGGGGACTAAACTGGCGACAAGGAACATCTGGAAGAGCATAGTTATAGGTAAAGCAAGTTCTGTGGCACATTCCTTGATTATTCGGGGATGAAGCCAATCCGGATCCATAGTGCTGTTAGGCTTCAAGAAACTAAGAAGTTTGATCACTTCTGTTTTGGTAATGGAGACTGTGTTGATTGCATTGAATCCTGTCTGGCGGAGGGATCGGTTTGTGGGATCTCTTAATTTGAATATTTGGGAGATGACCACGTCTTTGTGGTCATCTGTGAAGGGGACGTCT
>OZ018333.1:50306288-50368788 GCA_963969495.1 Ceratothoa steindachneri | reverse complement strand
TGGCGCTTATAGCGCATGTAAGGATAACGCTTCTATTTGAGGGTAGTCTCACATTCGACTGACCACCACGGCAGCGATCGTCGCGTAAAACGGTCAGACGTTCTAGGAATATTAGTTAGGCCTACGGCAATGTGTTTACTGGAGAAAAACTCAATGGCCTCATCTACCGACCTACATTCCTCGACTGAAATAAAGGCGACACGAATGGCGGGCGCTCCAGCATCGGTATTGGCCCACCGCCCCTCGACACGTGAACGAGCGAGCTAAGTAAAAAAAGTCATTTCCTGAAATGCGGAACACTGCACCCGCGCTAAGCAGTACCGGGGAGGGCTCTCGGACGGTGGCGGCCCAGAAAATGATATTTGAATGCGACAGTGATCACTTCTATGGATGTTATCAACTGCCCCCACCCCCCATCAAATCAGGCTATGCATCCGAAGAGCACAATGTGATGTGTAAACTCATTCACAATTAGGACACATATTATTAGCACGTCGAGTAGGTCTGCAAGGACTTGACCCATGAGATTAATCGAATAACTAGGAAGCGTTTGAAGCCAGCGGCCTCGAAAACGCCAAGTAACCTATAAATGAGGGGCCCCGAAGCGCTCGAGCTCGGTTTTGGTCAACCTTGTTACACAATTTGGGTTCAGCCGGAATCGGGTATGAGCTAGCTGGTAGTTTTTGACGGATGTCGCACACACCAAGGTCCACCAGGGCATGGTTGAGCGACCTATTACGGATCGCGTCGTGGAATCGATGTGAAGTACGTCAGTGCCACGTCTACATTGAAGGTCCCGAAGGAGGCACTTGTGAAAGAGGCCTCTCAGAAGCCTTGATAATCAACATGGCCTAAGTCCTACTTGAGAGGTATGTTTGTATGAGGGCTAAGATAAACGGGCGACAAGACAATAAGGAAGTGGCCAATAAGGCAATCCGGGGAACAGAGAGACAGTTCAATACAACTAAAAGAATCCGTCTTGACATGATAAGAGATAAAATCACAGGTGTTTAAAACGCAGAGAAAGTCAGATAATGAGGTTTAAAGTAAGGATCCAGTAGAGTAGAGCAGCTGCACAATCCAAGTGGTTTCTAAGTGGCAGCGGAAATAAAAACAAGCAAATTAGTTATAAAAAGAGGGAAAATACCACTATGTGATTAAAATTTTAAAACTGAGGGTTTAAAAGATTCCTCCGCCAGAATGAAACGAAGGCGGAACAGGCGAGGGATAGTTAAAAGGGTCGGAAACAGGATGACCGGAGAGTGGCAAAATGGGGCCATTCTAGTAGATGGGCGATCGATTGGTCCTTATTCGAGCATCAGTCGAAACAAGATGACCGTGGGTAAGTCATGTGTGGCCGATGCGGACGCGGCAAAGGGCCACCTCTAAGAATCGTATTCTCTGAAGTCTCGTGGGGCAAGATCGAACAGACTAAAGGATTTTATATAATTTAAATGATGAACATCCATCCCATTCGTCCTGCCACAACTGAAAAATATATTCTCTTATAAAGGTAAAGAAATCCGATAAAGCAATGCAGTTATGTGGAACACAGAGTAGGCTGAACGGGCCAGCTGATCAGTCCTCTTATTGCCCAGGACCCATACATGCTCAGGACTCAACAAAATATGACTCGATAACGGACGTATTCTGGACCACCCAGTATCAGATTTCTGAGACTAAAGGATGGGAAAAATTAAATGAGCGAATTGCCTTTAAAACACTCCTAGGGTCGGAGAACATGACGAAATCTTTAAAAGGTAAAATTTTGATCAGTTTAAAAGCAAAAAGAATGGCTGAGAGTCCAGCAGTAAAATTAGAAGCTGCCAACGGCAAAGAAAAAGTTAAAAACTCTCCTGAGTAGGTTACTGCGGCACCCATGCTATGGTCTGATTTATAACAATCTGTGTATATGGTGCAGTGTTGTATATGTGAGGTCGCATACTCTAGGAACAGGCTATTAAGAGAGCAAGGGTCCGCGGACGACTTGTCTAGGTTCCACATGCTGGTAGAAACGTTGGGAAGTGGAACACGCCAACTAGGGGTCAGCAACGATGGAAGGGCAAGGGCCCTTAGAGCACCCAGGTTGGAGAGATGATCTATCCGCATGTTCAAGGGGCGGGGTAAGGACATAACCTATGGAATGCAGCCGTTGACTCAGTAGTATACAGGCATCTGTAAATATCTAATGCAGGGGCCTGCTGTACAAGGCAGAACTATAGCATGCTGATCTGGAGTCGATGATAGCATAACATAACATAATTTCACGGATGACAAAAGCCACAAGGACCTATCAAAGGTCATCCGCATCTGTCAAAAAGAATCACCTAAAAATTTTACATAAAATTTTAAATAGAATATGGCTACTGGAAAGAGAAAAAAAATACATGTTAAACAAATCATGAAATCAAATATATATATTATATATATTGTGATAGAATGGCCTGAGGCTGCCACGCCTCGCCTCTATCACATATCGAAACTCATGATTCTTACGTGCATCCTGCGAGAGATAGTAGAACGGCGTCTTATCGCCCACTATTCACAAGTTTAATCAACGAGGTTCAATCCCCTGTTTGCCTCCAGGCGTCGATCTGGCCAGATTGAATTAGGCTTATGGGAAGATAAGATTTTTCCAAGCGCTACCGGGACATTCCATGGAAGTCCCCCATTGCCCCCTACCCCGAGGGGCTGGCTCCGGCTATTTATGCGATAGAATTTCGCGTTTGAATCAGATGGAGATTACCTTCGTCAGGCATCACACCGATCCGGTCTCCCTTGTGCACCTAGGAACTCTCTACCCCGAGAACTCCCTATTGTCCAGAAGAGGACAATATCCTTGAGTGCCAAGGTTCGTACCCCTCGAGACGCCAAGTCAACAGGGCTGTTGTTCAGAAAGAGAACAACTTTAGAACGGCCATTGTTCTTCGAACCCGTTCGAGAAGAAACGGTCCTCGCACCCCTGATATCACGCCAGTGGTAAGTTAATTCACCCTTTTGAGATCCCGATTATCTTTGCGAGGCATCACGCTGATCCGGTCTCCCTTGTGCACATAGAAACTCTCTACCTCGAGAACCCCTTTATTGTCCAGAAGAGGACAATATCCTTGAGTGCCAAGGTTCGTGCCCCTCGAGACGCCAAGTCAACAGGGCCTCCCTGTTGTTCAGAAAGAGAACAACTTTAGAACAGTCATTGTTCTTCGAGCCCGTTAAACAAGAAACGGTTCTCGCTCCCCTGATATCACGTGAGTGATAATTTACTTTTGTTCAGAAAGAGAACAACTTTAGAACAGTCATTGTTCTTCGATCCCGTTCGACAAGAAACGGTTCTCGCCCTCCTGATATCACGTCAGTGATAATTTACAATTGTTCAGAAAGAGAACAACTTTAGAACAGTCATTGTTCTTCGAGCCCGTTCGACAAGAAACGGTTCTCGTTCCCATGATATCACTTCAGTGGTAATTTAATTTTCCCCTTTTAACGTTCTCAAGAGAACGCTTGGTTACACAGATAACCTCAATTGTTTATCCAGAACATCTCCGGTATTTTGTCTCAAGGATCGCTCGTACTTCCGAGCCCCACTTCGCTCTCACTCCTTGAAGTCAGTACTTCCACCATCGTTAAGGACAACCCGCCTAAAAAACCCTCATCCCGGGAAAGAAATCGCCAGTCGGACCGAAGCTATTCGTTCAAAACGTCTTCCTCTGCACGACAACCTTATAAATACGTAAGCTACGCATTGCATTTAACTATTTAACTTTGTGCCAACGTAACTCCGTGATTTAACAAAGATTTAGCCAACCCTTTCCCTTCTTGTTTGTTTTGTCATTTTAAATCCCTCCAAATCTTAATCATCCGCTTAGTCAAATATTCCCATGACCTTTTTCGTTTCATGTGTATCTCCCATTTTAATCCCCGGTCATGTAAATATTTTCCATGTGTTGTTTTGTTAGATTAATTAATAAAATTCTATTTTATTAATGTTTGCAATATTATTTATCCTTGGGCTCCGTTCCACTTCTTAAGTATATTGAAGATAAATAAGCCCTCTCCAGGCCTATTTATTACCCTAGAGTCATTCTCGGCCATCTGATCAACCCCGCACTCGAATATAGAATAATCCCCAAAAAGAATAGATATATAGTATATTTTCGGGAGCCTTTTCTACGTCACACACACACACACACACACACACACACACACATATATATATATATATATATATATATATATATATATATATATATATATATATATATATATATATATATATATATATATATATATATATATATATATATAAACATTCCCATTCACACACACATTCTTGCAGAGAGAGGGAGAGGGTATTGGAAAAAGGGTGGGAGAATGTCTCTACAAACACTCTCAAATTCGCTCCACGACAACACTACTTCCCTTGTCATAAAATTATCATCAATTAATCTATCCCAATTCTCTTGTGTAAATACTAAAGAAAAATGACCATTAAGAATCTTTACTATTTCCTCATTAAATTCTTACAAACCCCTTTATATCTAATAGGCCATATTTTATCACTGCTAGATTTATTAATAATTCTATAATGGCTAAAGAATTTTCTTGGATCTTTATTATTATTTTGAGCTAAATTAATATGTGCCACCCTTTTGCTCTTCTTAATAATCTTATTTAGCTCATTTTCGGTCGACCTATAATGATTTAAATTGTCAAAAGTACTTTCTCTCTGTAATCCCTGGTATGCCCTTTTCTTCTTAGAAATTGTCCTATCCTATCTCCTGATTTTACCACAACAGCTTCCTACATTTCTTGCCAATAGTTTTCATTGGAATACAGTTTTAAATGTGTCCCACATCTCATAAGCATTCTTCCCCCTGAATTTTATATCTCACATAATCTGATTTAGCAAGTTTCGTAATTTATCGTAATCTCCCCTATAAAAAAAATCGGAGTTTTTGTGGCGTTTGTTGATGTTCTACCTTTCACTATTCCCAAGTTAAAATAAACCATCTGATGATTACTTTTTTACAATGCTTCCCGACAGTCAATTCCTGAACCAAGTGATCCTTATTTGAAAGAACCAGATCTAATATATTGGCACCCCTTGTTGGCTAATTAACAAATTTAGTAAAAAATTTATCCTCAAAACATTCTATAAACTTACAACTTGCTTTATCCCTTCCTATCTTATTTTCCCAGTTTACAGAATTTAAATTAGAGTCACCACCTGATCATTAGCTCATCAATACAGTCAGTCTGTCTGGGTTTTCTGTAAAAGGCTCCCAAGTGTATTATCCTATTTTTACTGGCCCAATATCTATCCACAGTGACTCAACTTCTTCTTGCTTTATAGAATTATTTAAATTTGAAGAAATGATATCTCTGATATAAATAGTCAACTCACAACCAGTCCTATCTCTCCTTTGACTAATGTACATATCATAACCCTCTAGTTCCAATTCACTCACGTTGTCATGAAATTTATTTTCATTAACCCATGATTCTATTACACATATTATATCTATATCTTCATCAATAATATAACTAAATAAGAGATATGGAACACTTTAAGACTATAGTGAACAAAGTCCAAGTGTAGTGCATTCCAATGAAGGCAAGGGGAGCACCCCACTCTCTCTGTTGACGGGAGAAGTGCGGAAGGCTCAACTGGAGAGACAATCGGGTTCAACATTTTAATGTCTGAGGTGGACGCCAAGGAATATATTTGGCATCCATAGTCAAATTTGGTTGTACGAGGGCAGTACATAGTGAGCACAGTGTTTAACGATCACTGCCCCACGGCGTGTGGGAGAGAACTTTCAAAAATTCTACAGCCCGTTCGAAGAAGGCGTAGGTGGGGTAACCAAGATAGATTGGGATCAAGAGTTACGCCCATAAACCAAAACTCAGAGACAAACTCTATCTCTACATCTTGTAGGGAGATATGTGACGGAACAAGATCCCCTCTTCCCTGTAGAAATTCATTGCCTTAATTTTGCTTATGGAACAGCGGAATCCCCTAAGTGTGCACTTTTCGAAACCGCATTTATTGTCAGCTACAGCCGAGGCGTTGCTGGTGGAAGACGAGGTGAGGAACAGTATAATGCCAAGTCATCGACGAAGTCAGATAATAAAAGAGACTATAAAACATTTATTTTGTCATTGCGAGTGATGTCGCCCCTATATGGGTGAGGGCAGAGAATATTCATCAATAGGAGAAAAAATCCATTGAAGACTCTCGAGGCTCAGACGAGTCAGCTCCAGAGGCTGCCCGCTTATTGGTGGCCGATGACCCAGGTGAGGAGTCCTTCCTCTTACCACGGGGCTTTGGGACCCGGGGCAGGGTAGAAGATCCACCACTGGTCGATATAGAATATTCTTTCAGATAACGTCTGATGTCGTCAAGTGTCTCAACCTGAGCGGCGGTCCCGACTAGAGCTGCTGGGAAAGAGGGAGCAGCATGAGGTATCTTGGTATGAGGGCGATCCTTCAACGGTATATCGGGAATACTTCTGAGATGCAGTAGGCATGTTGTCACGCAAAACATATGAAAAGAGAAGGCCAATAGGTGAGGTTTGTGCTTGAGTACGTTGGTGAGCCTTTCTCATGTCTAGACGCAGATTCTTGCGAAAAGCAAGGACCACCTTTTCACATAAGAATATTAGCTAGATTTTGGACGCAGTGCTGTGGGTACCCCCGCAGTGTGCACAGGACGGTGTTTTGGCGCATTCAAGATCATGATGATCAGAACTACAATTCATGCAAGAACGGGAGTGCCGACAGGGACAACCAATATATCCAAATTGATTACAATTGAAGCAACGTTTGGGTAACTCAACGTAGGGGCTTCCTGGGACACGAAGGTACCCTGCTTTAATAAACTGCGGAAGTTCCTAAAGTTTGAACATTAAAATCAATGTGGCAGTTGGGACTCTAGTAGAGCTTACAGTTTTAGTCACTCTGTGTACATGTGTGACGCGTTTGGTACTAAGCTTGCTCTGAAGACGGATGAGGTCGTAGTCCCTTAATTCGTTTAAATGGACGTCTCCTTTGGCAGAATTGAGACGTGGGTGCGGTGAAATGGTTATGGGAACTTCGGCAATCGAAGACAGATTCTGCACAAGGTTGTATTGAGAGTGAGATGACACCTCAACCACGATATCACCACTACCTCTTGATCACATCCGGCGGAGTTCACCACAGCAAGACTCAAATGTTTCATTAACGTCCAACACATCCACTTTTGCAAGTGGGGTGTCATATGTGAACTTAAGACCACAAAGCGGGGATAATCTATATCTGGGTCCACATCGAGTGAGGGAATCCTGAAAGGGGGGCTGAAGAAGGTTGGCACAAGAACCCTTGCGAAAAGGGTAAATTTTAGGTTTATGGCTAGCCATTGCAAACAGAATTAACTTCACATTCTGCCTCGGGACTTCCCACCGGAGGCCTACGAGGGCCCAGCGCTAATCTAATTCTCGATTCGGTTGTGTCCGGTATGTCCTCTTGGAGAATGGATACGGATCCACCATACCCTCTTTATTGGCCGCCCGAGTTCTTCGCGCGTAGAAAAGGGGCCAATAATGGGTTTCTCCTTGGTAATCGGCAAACGAAGGCGATGGAGATGCTCAGCCTCATCTGGCCTTTATGAAAGAATAATTCAGAATCAGTTTCTCCCAAATACAAAAAAAAAACAGAGGTTACGTAACCTTCAGGGCTATTAGATAAGAGAAAGAAGAGCGGGAAATAAAGGGCAGTAAAAGATATTAATATGGGGAAGGTGTAAAAAAGTCTAGTTCGCCCCACGGCCCCTGGGCTGAGCCCCCCTCGCCACGAGAAGGCCAGAGCCTCTCTGGGTCTAGCCCCTGAAGAAAAAAAGGGAGGGAGTAAATAAAGAAACTGAAATAAAAAGGGGGAGGCGGACCTCCTCTAGAAAGTCTGAATATAGACGCAGAGCCCGGTAGAGTCCTACTGATTTAAAACAGACGGGATACAACGAGGAAGCCGTTCCCTTGTTCGGATTTGGAGCCAGCATTGTACACTGGCATTGATCTGCGCGACACGAAGTTCCTTCCAAAAGGTCGAATACAGTACTCACGGCGCTGTAGAAGCTTTGGCAGCTTAGGGGTGGCGGAAAATAATCGAAGGGTGACGTCGTAGGAAGAGCTAGGTGCATCACCGGCCCGTGAGCTACACCGAGCATTCGAAGGAATTTCCTACCTCTATCCCGAAGAGCTTATGGTATGACTAGCGTTTCTCTATGGCATAGGCACCGTCAAGATCGGGTGCGGATGCAGTGAGAGCCGTTAGCGATTGATGGAGATGCTTAACTGCGCGTACAAGCGCATTAGTTACTGTGCACGGCACAGGTCAAGGAATTTCTCCCTGACATCGACAAAGGAACTCTCAATAGGGGACGTGCGGAAGCCACCAGCCTACAGGGCAGAGAAATCTTTTGTGAATCGGCAATTCATGCTCGTCTTCGGATGCGCCGAACCTGCATCTGTAATCAGCTTCTAACAAAAAAGGATCGATAGAGAAAAGTAAGGCAGTAGCCCTATCAGCACACCTTGTACGGAATGTTCATAGGCTTCTACAAGAGAATATAAAGCTGAAAATATGGGCCTTATGTGAGGCTTTGTTTAAAAACCAGACCATGAAAACGGCGAGTCCATCAATTCCAGGCGAGCACGATTTAGGAAAAATCAGGGTAGGTTTATAGCCTCGGATGGCGACAGAAGTGACCTTATAGTATATGGTTATTCATGGGATTTATTTTCCGTTAATAAATCAGCCTAAATAGCGTTTCGAAAACCACAACCATAAATTTGTTTGATCGAAGTTGTCTCCTGATAGTTTTTAGGCCTAAGACGAAAGCGAAATAAATTTTGAAACAATGAACTGGGTTTTAAGAACAACAATTAAACAAATATAAATATATTCATAGAATCAACGAATGTACAATGAGATAAGTCGGATTAGGTATACAATGTAAGATATGGTAAAATATGATTTACAGTAACAAGATGCGAAGAGAATTGAAGTACGTGAAATAAATATGAAATAATATGGTGAAATAATATGATGGAATAATAGGATGACTATGATGGACTGTGAATTAGGGGCTGCAATATGAGAAGTAAATATAATTAGGACCTACTCTCGTATTGTCGTTTGCAAAGAATTGTGAGAGAAAGTGGAATTAACTAAGTATGATTTGTTTTGAGGTAAATGACTAATTGTAGAAGGGATGATTACCGACCTTTATACAAAGAATGGAGAGAGTCGAATGGGAAAGAATATTGTTCCAGAAGGTCGAGCTGAAAGCGTGTGTTTGTTTGTTTGTTTGAAAATTTAAGAGATGTTGTTTGAAACAGTAGTAAGTTAAATGAATTGACAAGTAAAATAAATGAATGAATTAATTATTAAGTTGTACATAAAATATGATTTAATTTGCAAAAGTTAAGTAATATAATTGAACGATTTAATTGACAAAAGTAAAAGAATTGCATGATATGAATTTGACATAATAATTGATATATATATATATATATATATATATATATATATATATATATATATATATATATATATATATATATATGAATACTCAGAGGCATTGCTATAACCTACTTTAGTCTTGTCCAATGAAAATCAAAAAGTGTGCGCTTTGTCGTAGCAAGAGATGTGGGTATATGCCTACCGGAATGGCGCTCGAGTTTGGGGAGCAGGGCCGCACCAAGAGATTGAAATTTCGTCTACCTAAAGCGTAGCGAGAAAAACATCCACCAACAGTTCTGAATTGATGCCGTTGATGCTCAAAGCAAAGAGTGGGACACTGAGGACACTTTCCTGTGGGACACCCTTTTCCGGCTCACTTGGGTCAGATAGGGATCCACCCAACCGTACTTGGAATAGACGATCTCTTAAAAAATCAGAGACAAAAAATGGGTGCGTCTTCTCAACTCAATCGTGTGGAAGGTTTCGATAATGCAGTATCGCCATGCGGTATCATAAGCTTTTTACAGAGCGTAAAACACCGTGTTATCGTGCTGTCTGCGAAGGGAAGTATGGCAGATAGAATTTCTCAGCCAGAGCAGAGCATCTGATGTAGATTGGAACTTGCAGAAGTTTCATTGTTCAGAAGAGAGGTGACTTCCTCTGTCCAGGAAATAAGCTAATCTAAGATTCACAATGTTTTATGTTCCCCCTTCCTCATATATATTTGTTCATAAGTATTCAAGTTACTAATATTTTGTTTTGTTTCTTTTCTAGATGTATTATAAATATAGTTGATTAGACCGTATAAAAAGGGGCGGTTTGAATATACATTACTACTCAGTTCTGTCATCACAATAAAATCTTGTAAGGGAGCTATGCTCATCACTACTTATAACTATTATAACAATTTAATCAGCTATTTTGGATAAAGTCATATGACTTTAGAAGTTTGAAGTACCTATTTCGGATCCTCAGGCTGGCAAATTATGGAAGCTTTGTTGTAGAAATTTCTACTACTTCCTTTCTACAATATCTGATCATTATCCAGACAAGTTAGGAGTATTTTACTTGTACATTGGTCCTCATGTCACGGATGTAATAGAGGCCTGTGCTGATTACTAGAAGGCTATCGAATTGTTGCAAGCTGCCTATATTAAGGCTCCCAGTGAATTTCATGCCAGACATTTGCTTTTTCCTCGAATTCAACTTCCAGAAGAATCGATTGACCAGTGCATTAAAGCTCTCAATTGTCTTGCTGTGGATTGCAACTTCAGGATGTTACTGCTGCGGTCTACCGTGATGCGAGTATCGGGGATTCCTCCATATGAGGGTTAAAACCTTCGAACATTCGCGCACGACTCCTTGAAAATCAAAAGCTTACATTAACCGATGCTATTCAACAAGCTCGAGCGTTAGAGCAAGCATTGCTGAGATCTGAATCATACTTAGTTACTCCTGGTTATGTAATTGCAGCTGTTTCAAAAAATATTTCTAAAATGAAGCAAACATGCTACAATTGTGGTAGTCGTCGCCATCCTGAGGATGACCGAGTACTTTGTCCAGCTCGTTATGTGGGAAGCTTGGGCATTTTGCAAAAGTTTGTAAGTCAAAATCCTAACGTCCTGTTTCACTATCATCTGCCACGTTTGCTTCCACCTGCGCTACCAGTGGCTTGCTGTTGCCTACTATTCATGTTCAGTTGAACGGTGATCCTCAGTTACTTCAAGGTCTGATTGACAGTGAAAGTTAAGAGAATTTTATAAATGACCCTGTAGTACAAGCTATGCCTCTCCCACTTCATGAACGATCGTGTGTTGTTTGGATGGTTTCTTCTTGCCATCCAAAAATCGTTTCGCTGAATTTTCGCACTATAGATAGAGGGGAGTAGGAAAGGGGGCAAAGAAAAAATAATAGCATAGGCGAGTTCCGAACAGCTTCCCGCGTCGCTGGATCACTGTTAGCCAGCGGCGAATCCACTCGGCCCTCCTGGGTCTCAAAAAAAGACTCATTCAAACGAAGCTTTTAAGCCGCTCGCCTGCACTTCTCGTACGCTATAGCACTTATGAGAATGTCGAATCTAGTGTACTTACAAACGCTTGTATTGTTAAGTAATTAATTAGTGTTTTATTTAGCCTGGATAGCAGCATGAATTATCACATAATAATATTTTGAGATGAAAACTGAACAATGAATTTAGGCCTAGTGAGCCGAAGGATTAACAGTTCACGCATTGGCAAATTAGAAGGAATAGAAGAATGAACGATAACGAGAATAAAATGTATTTAAGAATTAACAAATGAAAACAGGATGGATTGAATATAACTTTCGACAAATTGGTATACACGAGTGATGGTTTAATAGATATTAATAGGACATTGAATAGGAAGTTAAATATGATGTTAAATAAAATAGGATCACAATACGATTTTGAATTGGATGTAAACAGTAGTGTTAATAATGTAGAAAATATTAACGAATAATTGATTAGTAGCTTCCGCAAATTCCGTAGTCAGCTGCTTCCATAGTCGGGCCACAGTCAGCGCAGGTGTTTGCCGCTATGCCCGCCAGGCGGCGATCCCAGTCATTGTTACGGCTTAGTCTTGGTGAGACGCTGCCACCATCTTGGAAAATTTTGAAAGCATAAGTTAATTGTAATTATTTGCCGTTGTAGACCTGTTAGTTCTAGTACTTGTAGGTAGTTAAGATATGGACTCCTACTATTTAAGGGAATAAGTTATAATGTGTGTTAAATAAGGAAAGCCAGCATATGATACCTATCTGTTGCTTGGGGAGGGACGCTGCGTGATTACTTATATCAAAACGTTGTGTTTAAGTATCCAGGAGTGGGTTAAAGTTAAAATACCCTGTGAAATACTAATGAACAATCATAATATATGGTGTGACGCAAGCCTATAAATTATGTGATATATTTTTACTATACGCTATCTATGGTAGGGTTGCACCGATAATATCAGCAAGTTATCGGTATCGCCCATATCGGCCACTTGACCGATATATGGGTATCGGTCATATCTTGCTGATATATTATAGTCTTGCTTATTGGCTAATCCCTATAAGTATTGCAATATGAGCTTATACAGCACATACTTCTCTAATGGTGTCTCAGTACCATTACTTTGTTTTTCCTTTCACTTCTTAAAATTTATACAGAAAAAAATGTATAAATAATTACAATGGTTGATAATTTGATATATAAGAACATAACTTATAATAACGCGAAATTATGTTAAACCCAGATTGAAAAGGCCTATCCTGCCTTAGCCCAGGAGTACACAAGTGACTTTGTGGCACCACAGCGTCGCTCATGTACTCCAGCCCTAAGGTGTCTCATAGCCGCGCCCCTCTGTGGTGGGGATCAGGGACAGCTTGCCACAGACACCCGTGTGCACGGCGTGGCTTCCAAACAACGGAAGCCTATGGAAATTTACATTCCCGCCACAAACCGACGCCACGCTGTGGCGCCACAGCGTCGCTCGTGTACTCCCGGCCTTAAGCTCTTTTTTGTTATCATTATAAGCCTGTTTTAATTACGCATTTCATTTTTTTTATTATTTCAACACAAAGCTATAATGATCTAGAAATTGCAAACTTAGCCTTAAGCCTCACAATTCACGCGTTAATTTCTAAAATAACTTAAAAGTTATAGCAATAACTGGCCAAGGAGTTTGTTGAGTAGCTGGACATCGACTCTGAGAGGTTGGACCCGGGCAAAATGGAGCCGGGCGAGGCCGGCGGACTGGGACATTTCTGCGGGTACTCGGCCAGAAAGGCCCGCAGCTGACTAAAGTGTGCTTCTTGCCAAGAGGCTCTGTTAGAGGGCAACACCCTTATGCCCTCAGTGCAGGTGGTCGACCCCGATAAGCTACCAGAAACCTTCAGAGAGATGATTGAACTCCAGGACCGCGGCGGTCTCCTCTACCCCTCAAACGAGTGCATCCACATGGCCATGATGGCCATGGAAGTCTTCAAGGCGATGACAACACCAGGTGAAAGGAGGACCAGGTTCCTGGCGGCCTACTCTTCAGAAGAAGTGTTCATGAGTGTCTACAAGGAAATAATGAGCAACGACTTAGGCATGTCCCTGCTGGACTGTGAAAAAGCGTTGCAGCCTGGTTAACACCGTTGTTCCTGCCATCGCCAGGTCCCTCTTCCATGTCATGGGCAAAAATATGGTTTCAAAAGCTAGTAGTGATGCCCATGCAAAAGTCAAAAGAAGAGGCATAAAAAGAGGTAATCCTGATGCACCCGAGAAAGCTACAAAAGCAAAAGTGACTACAAGAATAATAAACTTTCTAGTGAGAAAAAGTCCTAAGTCAATTTAAGTGTGCGTAGCCACTAACATTTGTTATGTGTCTTTATTTTGTAGGGTAAATATTAGAATCTAGGTTAACTATGAAATAGGTTACAAGTACAGGGTGTCCACACCTGTAGTATCTAAGAATCCCATTGCACATAGTCTTATTAAATAAAATTGATTTGAATATAACCAACATCGGTTATAAATATAAGGTTTTTATTTTTCATACTTTCGTTCGTCAGACCGAATCTGTTCGTCGAATAAAAATTTGACTTCACAGCTCAAAGTACATTGGTCCCAGGGTGCTTCATGCCAAATTTGGGGTAAATATCTTTAAAAATTAAGAAATGAGACCGATTTTTGTTTTTTCCTGGCTAGCCCGACTATGGAATCGCCCGATGTTGAGCTACCAATTAAGTAATCGTTACCTATGTGTGGAATAAATAATAGTGGATCACAATTATATATAAATTAGGATGTACGATAATATTATGTTAGCTATCATAATGGTAATAGTAAATTTGGGTCTGTAATGTATTAAAAATATCTTTTAATTATGCACTCACGCTTTAGATGAATTTATTAACTAGATTGGGGAACACTTTTGCACAAACCTTGCAACTCGGGAGAAGCGAGCACAATGAGGCAGAGTTACCATGAAAAAGGGACAATCCAACCAGAAAAAGGACAGACGGGCATACAGAGATAATATACAATTCAATTTGTTGCTTTACTCATTAATATTAAAATTATATAAAATATAACGAAACATACCTGCATGTTAAAAATTAGTTGAAATGATTTCCTCAAATGAATCCAATTTGCAGTCTTCATTTGCAACAAGAGAAGTTGTACTAGTGCTTGCAACTTGATCCTTACCACTAGCTCTTTCGCATTTGTCTGCTTCCGGATCAGCGTACATGCGACTGGTGAAGAGCGCTTTCATTTTGTCAGTTACCACAAAATTTCGGCAACATATTCCTCTGTAATAAAGATACGTTCTTATTCTAAGATTTGCCTCGATAGAACGAGTGCTTAATTTGTTTCTGGCATTCGATTTTGCATTTGTCACATTAGAAAAACCCTTTAGACAAATGCTGTACTTAAGGGAGCTCAGTGCAATCGTAGCAAGCTCTCTGTAACATCTTTCCCAAATTGAATTTTCCTAGCATAAAACAAATGCCATAAATTTGACTGGGTCTGCCGGTATTTCTGAGTCGGAATATTCTTCGTTCCAGTTAGTTTTCCAGGAGATACGTTCATACTGGGTAGCAACGTTATGGACATCATAATCTCCTGCTCTTGCGAGTTTAGCAAGGTGTAGCTCACTAAACCGTGGTTTCATTTGTCTCAGACATTTCTTGGGACTAAAATATTTAATGCAATTCATTTTCATAGTTGTTTTGTCAATTCTTTTATCGATTTGGTTTACCGCCTCAGTCAAAAAGGCACGACAGTTTTTCTGGATTGCTATTTTTTTATCAACAGAAATGGTTCTGCATTTTAAGTCATATTAAAATTTGTCATCGAGTTTACCATCACTTGGTAACCAAAGTCATTTCCGCTCTTGAATATCATGGTAAAGTTTTTGAGCAAAAAGTCCCGAAACTCTTCAAGTTCGTGAAATAATTTTGTAGGGTCAGGGTTTGTGGCCTGAAAAGAGGCATTGAGAGATTCAAAATTAGGCCTAATTGATTGAAATGATAGACCCCAGTCCTATTAGGGCCTAGGCGGAATAGGATTAGTCTTAGGCCTATATCAGAAATATACCAAAGACAAACACACACACTGTCATAGACGTAAAATTAATTAAATTAACACTGGAATGCCTTTATCACAAAATACTATGAGTGGTATTTTCATTCCGATTGGTTATGTCAATCAAATATAATAATTAATCACCATATCGTAAAACACATAAAGTCACATCCAAAAATCTTCATAAACTACGGTAGTTTGCCAATCTAACAATTCTGATTCAGTCTTCAGAAACCAGAGTTGCCAGACATCGCCAGAATTCAAAAGACACCAAGTCACGAGTAAAAAGTAGTGTTCAGGAAGGTCAAATTATGATTTTCATATGCTGACAAAATATAAATATAACATTATATTTGCCATGATACATACATAAACATCTTTTCATTTTTGAGGTAAAACAGAACAGAAAAGGACAGTTTCAGACTGTCCGTCACCCCCCTCTCCCAACGGACATAGACATAAAAAAAGGACAGACTGTCCTTAAAAGGACAAACTTCCAAACTCTGCGATTGAGATTTATTTTAAACAATGCGCTTCTCTGGGAATTTTTATATGGGGGAATTCTGATTTGTTTTATCTATCTATCTATCTATCTATCTATCTATCTATCTATCTATCTATCTATCTATCTATCTATCTATCTATCTATCTATCTCTCTCTCTCTCTCTCTCTCTCTCTCTCTCTCTCGTGTCACTCCAGGAACGACCTTCTCAGAGGTCGCAAAAAGGGGTGCCTCGCCAACAAACAAGCCGGGAAACGGAAGAGCGTAGGGAGTCCTACAGTCGGGGACTCCCTGAAAGTTCTTCTGTTCAATGCGAGGTTAATCAGGAACAAGTTTCCTGAGCTCCGTGGCCTCGTAGCGACGGAAGAACCCGAAATGGTAGCCATAACAGAATCGTGGATAAAAACCTTAAACCGAGACTTTGAAGGCGAATTCACGATTCCCGGTTACCAGCTCTTCTTGAAAGATAGGCCAGACAGAGAAGGTGGCGGTGTGATGTTGTATGTCAAGGATACTCTCAACTCGACGGATTGCAACATCGTATCCGACCATGAACTACTAGGTGTTGACCTAGAGATAGGTCCTGCCAAATATAGGACCCTGGTGCTTTATAGACCTCCTGCCCAACTCGTTGAAAAAGACAGAGATCTGTACCAGCTACTAGGAGAACTTGTCGAAGACAGAGTGTGTATCGTCATGGGTGATTTCAACACACAAGTTGACTGGGAAACCAGAGAACCCTGTGGCGAGAACGCACTACTCCTGGAGTTCACGAACAACGAGTTCCTCACTCAATGGGTGAGAGAGCCAACGAGAGGAGACAATAACCTCGACTTGGTTTTCACCTCTGAGGATGACATCGTTGAGGATCTCTCTGTTGGCGAAGAGCTCGGTGGCAGAGACCACCCACTAATTAGATTTGTAGTCAAAGTCCCCAAGGCAGAGCCTGCAATTAGCAAATCAAGGAAACTGGATTTAAGAAGAGCAGACTTTGCAGGTCTACGCGCGGGACTGACTGACGCGAGGCTAGAGGAGTGCGATGCTGTTGAAGACTCTTGGAACAGTTTCAAAACCACATTCATGAGTCTTCAATCGCGTTTTATCCCTCTGAAATGCCCCCGTCGGTCTTCTGTTCAACCAAAGTGGTTTAATCGAGAAATCGGGCAACTGCTTAGGGAGAAGAGAAATGTGTACTGGCAATCGAAGATCTCGGGTGACTTTGACGAATACCGGAGGCTAGCCAGGAGAGTGAAGTCCAGCATAAGGGCGGCTAAGCGGTCTGAGGAACTCCGAGTGGCGAGACTCTGTAAAGAGAATCCCAAGGAGTTTTTTGGATATGTAAACAGCCGTAAACCAATCCGTCGAACGATTGGCCCTTTGAGGAATGAGGAGGGGACATTAAAGCATTCAGATGCAGAAAATGCTAACCTCCTCAACGACTACTTCTCTTCAGTGTTTACTGAAGAGTGTGGTCCCATTCCCCAGCCGACGGATTCCTACTCGGGGGAAAAGCTGGAGGCAATGGACTTCACCGAAGGAGAAATAAAGAAAAAGATCGCTGACCTAAAGACGAATAAGTCCCCTGGACCGGACGGGTTTCTACCTAAAGTGTTGAAGGAAGTGTGCGATGAAGTATCACGACATCTGTGCGCTATCTTTAACATGTCAATCCGGACCGGATGCGTTCCTAGAGACTGGCGTGAGGCGGAGGTGACTCCTATCTTCAAGAAAGGAGACCGTAACCAACCGTTAAACTACCGACCTATCAGTCTGACTTCGATAGTCGGTAAACTCATGGAAAGCATCATGGTGGACAAAGTGACGTCGTATTTAGAGTCAAACCTGCTACTGAGGAGTTCCCAGCACGGCTTCCGAAGGCAACGGTCATGCCTGACGAACCTTGTAGAATTCTTCCACTTCGTTTTCAGTGAGCACGATCGGGACAAGGCGGTGGATGTGGTGTACCTAGACTTTCAGAAAGCCTTTGATAAGGTACCACACCGCCGCCTTCTCCGGAAAGTGCGAGCGCTTGGCATAGACGGAAAGGTAGCCGGCTGGATCGAGAACTGGCTAAGTGGCAGACGGCAACGGGTGGTGGTAAATGGACAGTCTTCTGAGTGGGTGCCCGTTACTAGCGGGGTGCCTCAAGGTTCTGTCCTGGGACCACTACTATTCATCATCTACGTCAACGACATGGACGGTGACATGGTTGCCAAGATTTCCAAATTTGCCGATGGTACCAAGCTTGGTATGAACGTTGCAAAAGATGGAAATACTGCCCGCCTGCAGGAAGATCTTGGGAAGATTGGGGAGTGGTCGGACACGTGGCAAATGCCTTTTAACGTGGGCAAATGCAAAGTGATGCATATCGGCCACAGAAACCCTCAATCTCAGTATATCCTTAAGGGCACTGCTCTTGAATCGAGTGACACTGAGAAGGACTTGGGTGTTACTATCACTAGTGACCTCAAGTTCTCGAAACAGTGCATTGAGGCGGAGAAAAAGGCCCAAAGGATGCTAGGCTATATTAAGAGCCAGTTTGGTTATAGGAACCAGGAGATTGTACTGTGCCTGTACAACTCACTTTTCCGACCGCACCTGGAGTATGCCGTACAATTTTGGAGTCCTTCATTGCGAAAGGACATCGCGAGATTGGAACGCGTACAAGCCAGGGCAACCAAGCTGATTCCCTCTATCCGACATAAAAGTTATGAGGATAGACTAAGGGAATTAGATCTGTTCTCGCTGGAAACCCGTAGACTGCGTGGTCAGCTCATCGAAGTTTTCAAAATACTTCGAGGGTTCGACAATGTTGACTACCGGGATATTTTCACACTGAGTGAGAACAGAACGCGCAATCACGGCTTCAAACTTGAACTGAAGCGTTACAACCGCAATCTGTGTGGAAATTTTTTCACCTACAGTATCTGCGGTAAGTGGAACGCACTTCCAGTGGAAGTTGTCAACAGTGAATCTGTTGACCAGTTCAAGTCAAGACTAGACAAGGTCTTGAAAAGTGGCCGTTTAGGGACGCAAAACAATTGAGCAGCCTTGTGCCCGCTCGATTGCAAGTCCAATGGTACCCTCTTTGAATGGACCGTAAGGTCTCCTAGGGTACCTTCTTTTCTTGTCGTTACTCCTTGTTGTTGTCTCTCTCTCTCTATATATACATATATATATATATATATATATATATATATATATATATATATATATATATATATATATATATATATATATATATATATATATATATATATATATATATATATATATATCTCCGACCACTCCCCAATCTTCCCAAGATCTTCCTGCAGGCGGGCAGTATTTCCATCCTTTGCAACGTCCATACCAAGCTTGGTATCATCGGCAAATTTGGAAATCTTGGCAACCATGTCACCGTCCATGTCGTTGACGTAGATGATGAATAGTAGTGGTCCCAGGACAGAACCTTGAGGCACCCCGCTAGTAACGGGCACCCACTCAGAAGACTGTCCATTTACCACCACCCGTTGCCGTCTGCCACTTGAGGCACCCCGCTAGTAACGGGCACCCACTCAGAAGACTGTCCATTTACCACCACCCGTTGCCGTCTGCCACTTAGCCAGTTCTCGATCCAGCCGGCAACCTTTCCGTCTATGCCAAGCGCTCGCACTTTCCGGAGAAGGCGGCGGTGTGGTACATTATCAAAGGCTTTCTGAAAGTCTAGGTACACCACATCCACCGCCTTGTCCCGATCGTGCTCACTGAAAACGAAGTGGAAGAATTCCACAAGGTTCGTCAGGCATGACCGTTGCCTTCGGAAGCCGTGCTGGGAACTCCTCAGTAGCAGGTTTGACTCTAAATACGACGTCACTTTGTCCACCATGATGCTTTCCATGAGTTTATCCGACTATCGAAGTCAGACTGATAGGTCGGTAGTTCGACGGTTGGTTACGGTCTCCTTTCTTGAAGATAGGAGTCACCTCCGCCTCACGCCAGTCTCTAGGAACGCATCCGGTCCGGATTGACATGTTAAAGATAGCGCACAGATGTCGTGATACTTCATCGCACACTTCCTTCAACACTTTAGGCAGAAACCCGTCCGGTCTAGGGGACTTATTCGTCTTTAGGTCAGCGATCTTTTTCTTTATTTCTCCCTCGGTGAAGTCCATTGCCTCCAGCTTTTCCCCCGAGTAGGAATCCATCGTCTGGGGAATGGGACCACACTCTTCAGTAAACACTGAAGAGAAGTAGTCGTTGAGGAGGTTAGCATTTTCTGCATCTGAATGCTTTAATGTCCCCTCCTCGTTCCTCAAAGGGCCAATCGTTCGACGGATTGGTTTACGGCTGTTCACATATCCAAAAAACTCCTTGGGATTCTCTTTACAGAGTCTCGCCACTCGGAGTTCCTCAGACCGCTTAGCCGCCCTTATGCTGGACTTCACTCTCCTGGCTAGCCTCCGGTATTCGTCAAAGTCACCCGAGATCTTCGATTGCCGGTACACATTTCTCTTCTCCCTAAGCAGTTGGCCGATTTCTCGATTAAACCACTTAGGTTGAACAGAGGACAGACGGGGGCATTTCAGAGGGATGAAACGCGATTGAAGACTCATGAATGTGGTTTTGAAACTATTCCACGAGTCTTCAACGGCATCGCACACTTCTAGCCTCACGTCAGTCAGTCCAGCTCGAAGGCTTGCAAAGTCTGCTCTTCTCAAGTCAAGTTTCTTTAATTGACTGGCAACAGACCTTACCTTCGGGATCTTGACGCTAAATCTAACTAGCTGGTGATCACTGCCACCGAGCTCTTCGCCTACAGAGATATCCTCAACGGTATCATCCTCAGAGGTGAAGACCAAGTCGAGGATATTGTCTCCTCTCGTCGGTTCTCTGACCCATTGAGTGAGGAACTCGTTGTTGGCGAACTCCAGGAGTAGCGCGCTCTCGCCATAGGCTGCTCTGGTTTCCCAGTCAACTTGGCTGTTGAAATCGCCCATAACGATGCACACTCTGCCTTGAACCAGCTCACCCAGCAGCTGGTACAGTTCCCTGTCCTTCTCAACAGGTTGGGAAGGGGGTCTGTAAAGCAGGAGGGTCCTGTATTTGGCAGGACCGAACTCTAGGTCAACGCCTAGGAGCTCATGGTCGGATATAACGTTGGAGTTCGTGGATTTGATTGTATCCTTGACATACAACATTACACCGCCACCCTCTCTGTCTGGCCTATCTTTGTGGAAGAGTTGGTAGCCAGGAACCGTGAATTCGCCTTTTAAGTCTCGGTTTGACGTTTTTATCCATGATTCTGTTATGGCTACCATTTCGGGTTCTTCCGTCGCTACGAGGCCACGGAGCTCAGGAAACTTGTTCCTGATTGACCTCGCATTGAACAGAAGAACTTTCAGGGAGTCCCCTAATGTAGGACTCCCTATACTCTTCCGTTTCCTGGCTTCTTGTTTGTCGTAGTGGCACCATTTTTGACAACCTCCGAGAAGGTTGTTTGGGGAGTGATTCGGGCGTACTGGCGTACGTCCGCCTTCCCAATGGGCCGGACACTCCTTTGGGTGCGCTCCACGACATCCTGGATGAGGTTGGCTAGGAACGCCTTGCCCTTAAAGGAGAGGTGCACCCCGTCCCTTTGGTAGAGGTCTTTTCTACCATAGAACACGGCGTACGGGTCCACAAAAAAAGACACCCTCAGCCGTACAGAGGTCTGCAAGGCGCCTGTTTAGCGACATGTTCCTCAAGTGGGCAGTCCGGCTTGGACCCCACCTCGGGAGCATCCCCACCACTACGCGTCTGCGGGTTTTCAGTCCACAGTCGTCGACAGCGCCCATAACTGTCCTCATAATTTCACCTGTAGGGCCTACCCTACCTCCTCTGAGGTAGAGGTCGTTGCCACTGACCATAAGGGCAACGACTGAAGTCTCTGAAATCTGAGACTTCTCGGCCTCAGCTCTTACCTGCTTATTCCCACAACCTGGGATGCAGCTCACCTTAACGCTTGTGTGAAGGCGGGCCGCTAGCAGGGGCTTCAGACCCCGTGCTTGAGAATCACCAATAAGCGTGACTCTTGCACATTTGACTGCGGACGACTTAGTCTTTCCTTTCGGAGGCGACTTGCCGCTTTCCTCTTGTATCTCTAATTTTTTTTTCTTCTTCTTCTTATTCTTCCTCTTATTAATCTTCTTGACTTCCTTTGCTATCTCTTCGTTTGTTTCCCGTTTCTCTTCTTCTGCTTCTACTTTCTCTTCTTCTGTTTCAAGTTTCTTTTCTTCTCTTTCTACTTTCTCTTCTTCTCCGTTTACTTTCTCTTCTTCTCTTTCTACTTTCTCTTCTTCTATTTCTACTTTCTTCTTTCTTTTCTTCTTTTTGGCTCGTTGAGGAAGCCCTTCAGCAGAAGAAATCGGCTGTTGGACGTCCGGAGCCTTCCTCGCCTGAGCATCTGCATCTCTCTGTTTTTAAGAGTTGAACTTCCCTTTTAAGGAGGGAGTTCTCCTCTCTCAGTTGAGCGATGCTCTCGCCCAGGCGCTTCTCGAGTTCGCAGAAGTCACAGACACTGACGCCATCTGTGAGTTCCTTGCAACTCCTTCCCCCGAAGTCTTCACTCCATCTATAGACTTTGCATATTTTGCAGGTTAGCTTTCGAAACAGAGGACCATTCTTCTTCGCCATGTTACAAAAATCTCGGACCATACGCATTAAAAAAGGGGTTTATGGTTGTGATTTTTCTCTCGCACTAATCACATCCGCCTATTTGCAGGATGTTTTCGGTCGTTCGGCGAACAGAAACCCTTTGATCAAGCACACCAACCTTAAGGTCTCCCCTGGGCCGGACGTCCCCAATCGTGCCGCAGCTCCCAACTGAGCAGCACGAGAGCCCAGTGAACTGGTTCTCTGATTTTTCGACAGGGGTGCTTGAGGTGTAACTGTCTTCCTACTAAGCCCTACTAATCAACTAAAAACGGCCAGACTTGAGGCAAATAGTAAAGCTAAGTGCCCACGACTTCATCCGAAAACCTTTAGCTGATCTGGCAACCAGCAAGGCACAAAAGCTCTCTCTCCAAAGATCAGTTGAGCCTTTATTCACACACACTCTCTCTCTCTCTCTCTCTCTCTCTCTCTCTCTCTCTCTCTCTCTCTCTCTCTCTCTCTCTCTCTCTCTCTCTCTCTCTCTCTCTCTCTCTCTCACTCTCACTCTCACTCTCACTCTCACTCTCACTCTCTCTCTCTCTCTCTCTCTCTCTCTCTCTCTCTCTCTCTCTCTCTCTCTCTCTCTCTCTCTCTCTCAGCTAGTAGAGTTCCTCGAAAACAATAACCTTATACGTGATAGCCAGCATGGTTTTAGGTCTAAGAGATCGTGCTTAACAAACCTAATCGACTTTTACCATAAGCTTTTCAACCTATATAACGATACTAAATCATTAGATATAATTTACCTAGATTTCAAAAAGGCATTTGACAAAATTCCACATCAGAAACTCATGAACAAAGTGCGTACGCTAGGAAATAACGGTAATATATACGGATGGATTAGTAGCTGGTTAAAAAACAGGAAGCAGAGAGTGATAATAAATGGCGTGGAATCGGACTGGGTATCTGTTACCAGCGGTGTTCCCCAGGGATCAGTCCTGGGGCCTATTTTATTTACTATATACATCAATGACATAGACGTTGGAATAAATAATATCATATCTAAATTTGCAGATGACACGAAAATAGGTAACTCAGTACTATGCGAAGATGACAGGGCTAGCCTGCAGGCTGATATAAATAAAATTACCGAATGGTCTGAGAAATGGCAAATGCCATTTAATATCGACAAATGCCAAATCCTTCAGTGCGGAACAAAAAACAAAAAATACGCCTATACAATGCAAGGCGGCTTAATAAACACAACCCAGCAGGTTAAAGATTTAGGAGTAATAATTACAGAAAACTTAAAAACATCAAACCAATGCGCAGCTGCTGCAAACAAAGCTAACACAGCACTAGGATTTATAAAAAGAAACTTTACTTATAAAAGCGAGGAGATAATTATGCCACTATATAAAAGTATTGTCAGGCCCCATCTCGAATACGCTGTACAGTTCTGGGCCCCTTACTTAATAAAAGACATAGATAAATTAGAAGCTGTACAACACAGAGCGACAAAACTTATCCCGTCAGTACGTAACAAACCTTACCACGAGAGGCTAAAAAACTCAATCTATTTTCGTCAGAAAACGAAGACTAAGGGGGCAGCTTATAGAGTGCTTCAAAATACTTAAAGGATTTAACAACGTTAATGCCAATAACTTGTTCACACTGACAGGGGAGTGTCCCACCCGTGGACATGATTCAAAACTTCAGGGTAAAAGAGCCACTATGGATGTAATAAAAAACTTCTTCACTTACTCGATTATTAATGATTGGAATAATTTGCCAAACGCAGTAGTGGACAGCAGAACTATAGATTCATTTAAAATGAGATTAGACAAACACTTAACAAATATTGGAATTGTTTAGCATAAGCTACAAAATAAAATAATATTACAAAAATATAACTCTTTCAGGTTTATGTAAGTGGTTTTCATATTCATTTCATTTAATTACTATTCAATGCAAATTTCCTTCAGGTACTGTCTTCTTACACCTGCAAGGTACTTTTCCCAAATTATTTCATGTACGGCTTTTGCCGGAGGGAGTGGAGAGGGTGGGGAGAGCCTAAAACTTTTCTATCCTTTACTTCTACTATTCTATGTGTAAGTGGCAGTAGATTTAAGGCCAGATCACCTTAGTCTGGGCCGTAAGGCCCGTGTGATCTGTGTATCTATGTAACTCTATGTAACTCTCTCTCTCTCTCTCTCTCTCTCTCTCTCTCTCTCTCTCTCTCTCTCTCTCTCTCTCTCTCTCTCTCTCTCTCTTGCCAAGATTTCCAAATTTGCCGACGATACCAAGCTTGGTATGAACGTTGCAAAGGATGGAAATACTGCCCGCCTGCAGGAAGATCTTGGGAAGATTGGGGAGTGGTCGGACACGTGGCAAATGCCTTTTAACGTGGGGAAATGCAAAGTGATGCATATCGGCCACAGAAACCCCCAATCTCAGTATATCCTTAAGGGCACTGCTCTTGAATCGAGTGACACTGAGAAGGACTTGGGTGTAACAATCACTAGTGACCTCAAGTTCTCGAAACAGTGCATTGAGGCGGAGAAAAAGGCCCAAAGGATGCTAGGCTATATTAAGCGCCAGTTTGGTTATCGGAACCAGGAGATTGTACTGTGCCTGTACAACTCACTTGTCCGACCGCACCTGGAGTATGCCGTACAATTTTGGAGTCCTTCATTGCGAAAGGACATCGCGAGATTGGAACGCGTACAAGCCAGGGCAACCAAGCTGATTCCCTCTATCCGACATAAAAGTTATGAGGATAGACTAAGGGAGTTAGATATGTTCTCGCTGGAAACCCGTAGACTGCGTGGTCAGCTCATCGAAGTCTTCAAAATACTTCGAGGGTTCGACAATGTTGACTACCGGGATATTTTCACACTGAGTGAGAACAGAACGCGCAATCACGGCTTCAAACTTGAACTGAAGCGTTACAACCGCAATCTGTGTGGAAACTTTTTCACCTACAGTATCTGCGGTAAGTGGAACGCACTTCCAGTGGAAGTTGTCAACAGTGAATCTGTTGACCAGTTCAAGTCAAGACTAGACAAAGTCTTGAAAAGTGGCCGTTTAGGGACGCAAAACAATTGAGCAGCCATGTGCCCGCTCAATTGCTAGTCCAAAGGTACCCTCTTTGAATGGACCGTAAGGTCTCCTAGGGTACTTACTTTCCTTGTTACTCCTTGTTACTCTCTCTCTCTCTCTCTCTCTCTCTCTCTCTCTCTCTCTCTCTCTCTCTCTCTCTCTTTCTCTCTCTCTCTCTCTTCTCTCTCTCTCTCTCTCTCTCTCTCTCTCTCTCTCTCTCTCTCTCTCTTCCACAAAGATAGGCCAGACAGAGAGGGTGGCGGTGTAATGTTGTATATCAAGGATACAATCAAATCTACGAACTCCAACGTTATATCCGACCACGAGCTCCTAGGCGTTGACCTAGAGATCGGTCCTGCCAAATACAGGACCCTGCTGCTTTACAGACCCCCTTCCCAACCTGTTGAGAAGGACAGGGAACTGTACCAGCTGCTGGGTGAGCTGGTTCAAGGCAGAGTGTGCATCGTTATGGGCGATTTCAACAGCCAAGTTGACTGGGAAACCAGAGCAGCCTGTAGCGAGAGCGCGCTACTCCTGGAGTTCGCCAACAACGAGTTCCTCACTCAATGGGTCAGAGAACCGACGAGAGGAGACAATATCCTCGACTTGGTCTTCACCTCTGAGCATGATATCGTTGAGGATATCTCTGTAGGCGAAAAGCTCGGTGGCAGTGATCACCAGCTAGTTAGATTTAGCGTCAAGATCCCGAAGGTAAGGTCTGTTGCCAGTCAATTAAAGAAACTTGACTTGAGAAGAGCAGACTTTGCAAGCCTTCGAGCTGGACTGACTGACGTGAGGCTAGAAGTGTGCGATGCCGTTGAAGACTCGTGGAATAGTTTCAAAACCACATTCATGAGTCTTCAATCGCGTTTCATCCCTCTGAAATGCCCCCGTCTGTCTTCTGTTCAACCTAAGTGGTTTAATCGAGAAATCGGCCAACTGCTTAGGGAGAAGAGAAATGTGTACCGGCAATCGAAGATCTCGGGTGACTTTGACGAATACCGGAGGCTAGCCAGGAGAGTGAAGTCCAGCATAAGGGCGGCTAAGCGGTCTGAGGAACTCCGAGTGGCGAGACTCTGTAAAGAGAATCCCAAGGAGTTTTTTGGATATGTGAACAGCCGTAAACCAATCCGTCGAACGATTGGCCCTTTGAGGAATGAGGAGGGGACATTAAAGCATTCAGATGCAGAAAATGCTAACCTCCTCAACGACTACTTCTCTTCAGTGTTTACTGAAGAGTGTGGACCCGTTCCCCAGCCGACGGATTCCTACTCGGGGGAAAAGCTGGAGGCAATGGACTTCACCGAAGGAGAAATAAAGAAAAAGATCGCTGACCTAAAGACGAATAAGTCCCCTGGACCGGACGGGTTTCTACCTAAAGTGTTGAAGGAAGTGTGCGATGAAGTATCACGACATCTGTGCGCTATCTTTAACATGTCAATCCGGACCGGATGCGTTCCTAGAGACTGGCGTGAGGCGGAGGTGACTCCTATCTTCAAGAAAGGAGACCGTAACCAACCGTCGAACTACCGACCTATCAGTCTGACTTCGATAGTCGGTAAACTCATGGAAAGCATCATGGTGGACAAAGTGACGTCGTATTTAGAGTCAAACCTGCTACTGAAGAGTTCCCAGCACGGCTTCCGAAGGCAACGGTCATGCCTGACGAACCTTGTGGAATTCTTCCACTTCGTTTTCAGTGAGCACGATCGGGACAAGGCGGTGGATGTGGTGTACCTAGACTTTCAGAAAGCCTTTGATAAGGTACCACACCGCCGCCTTCTCCGGAAAGTGCGAGCGCTTGGCATAGACGGAAAGGTTTCCGGCTGGATCGAGAACTGGCTAAGTGGCAGACGGCAACGGGTGGTGGTAAATGGACAGTCTTCTGAGTGGGTGCCCGTTACTAGCGGGGTGCCTCAAGGTTCTGTCCTGGGACCACTACTATTTATCATCTACGTCAACGACATGGACGGTGACATGGTTGCGAAGATTTCCAAATTTGCCGACGATACCAAGCTTGGTATGAACGTTGCAAAGGATGGAAATACTGCCCGCCTGCAGGAAGATCTTGGGAAGATTGGGGAGTGGTCGGACACGTGGCAAATGCCTTTTAACGTGGGGAAATGCAAAGTGATGCATATCGGCCACAGAAACCCCCAATCTCAGTATATCCTTAAGGGCACTGCTCTTGAATCGAGTGACACTGAGAAGGACTTGGGTGTTACTATTACTAGTGACCTCAAGTTCTCGAAACAGTGCATTGAGGCGGAGAAAAAGGCCCAAAGGATGCTAGGCTATATTAAGCGCCAGTTTGGTTATCGGAACCAGGAGATTGTACTGTGCCTGTACAACTCACTTGTCCGACCGCACCTGGAGTATGCCGTACAATTTTGGAGTCCTTCATTGCGAAAGGACATCGCGAGATTGGAACGCGTACAAGCCAGGGCAACCAAGCTGATTCCCTCTATCCGACATAAAAGTTATGAGGATAGACTTAGGGAGTTAGATCTGTTCTCACTGGAAACCCGTAGACTGCGTGGTCAGCTCATCGAAGTCTTCAAAATACTTCGAGGGTTCGACAATGTTGACTACCGGGATATTTTCACACTGAGTGAGAACAGAACGCGCAATCACGGCTTCAAACTTGAACTGAAGCGTTACAACCGCAATATGTGTGGAAACTTTTTCACATACAGTATCTGCGGTAAGTGGAACGCACTTCCAGTGGAAGTTGTCAACAGTGAATCTGTTGACCAGTTCAAGTCAAGACTAGACAAAGTCTTGAAAAGTGGCCGTTTATGGACGCAAAACAATTGAGCAGCCATGTGCCCGCTCAATTGCTAGTCCAAAGGTACCCTCTTTGAATGGACCGTAAGGTCTCCTAGGGTACTTACTTTCCTTGTTACTCCTTGTTACACACACACACACACTCTCTCTCTCTCTCTCTCTCTCTCTCTCTCTCTCTCTCTCTCTCTCTCTCTCTCTCTCTCTCTCTCTCTCTCTCTCTCTCTCTCTCTCTCTCTCTCTGGCGCGTAATTATTGACCGTTCCCAGTGCCCGTTGACGGGTGCCTCTGGTAGCATCGGTCCCAGGTGACGGCCCTTTGTTCCCAGGTTGGTTGCCAGGCCAATAAAAAGCCTGGGGTCGAGTCTCTTGGTGGGGCGGGATATCCATTGAACGCTGCTCCGAGATCCTGGCCGTTGTGAAGGGAACTAGTAGGAGTTTAGTAAGGGGCGTGCTTCGTTGTTGTTCACCTGGTGACAAATCGATGGCCCCTTCGGGGACCGTCTGTGCTGCTTGGTTGAGAGCCACGGCACGCCGAGGCTTGACGACTCGGTCGGACGAACAGCAGCACATGGAGCGTGCCTTCTGAAAGATCCGAAACGTCTCCGATCGATATGCGGGAGCGACTCACGCGGGGAGAACTCACCAACCCCCTTTTTTCTATTGATTGGTCACAAAGTTTTGAAAGAGAGAAAGTTTTTAAAATGACAGGGAAAAAAGGTCCAGCTGCACTTAAATATACATGTGCGATATGCCAGAAGGACAAGTGGTGCGTGGACTTCCCGGAAGGATGTTTTTCGAAATGCCACCCGGGAAGTATATGCACCGACTGCATCCTTAAAGGAGAGATCCGAGAGGCAGTAGCATGCTGCAATGAACTCAAGGATCTCTTCACAACCTCTGAAGAAAAAGCTAGGGCGCTGGAAAATAAAATACAGACCCTAGAAACGCAGCACGCGCTTCAGATTCGGCGTCTTAAGGAAAAAATCCTAGAGCTAGCCTCTAAACTAGAGGCCCAGTCGGCTCAAGCTCGAGACGAAAGTCCCACTGACTTGGGTGGTTCCGCCGATTCGACTCCAGCCCAAGGAGGTGAAACTGCATTGGCAGCCCCACTTCTGCCATGCGGAGCCAATGAGAAGAAGAAAAAGAAAAAGAAGAAAAAGGACCTTAATGCTGCTCACCCTAGTGTAGAGGATTCGAGCGTTACTGGTGCGCAAGGGAAAGTGGAAAGAAAAGAAGAGAAAAGAGAAACGGAAGAAGAGAAAACAAATAAAGACAAGAAAAATAAGATGAAGAAGAAAAAAAAGAAAAATGTAGAGATACAAGAGGAAAGCGGCAAGTCGCTTCCGAGGGGGAAGAATAAGTCGCCTGCTGACAAATGTGCAAGAGTCACCCTTATTGGTGATTCTCAAGCACGGGGCCTGCAGTCCCTGCTAGCGGCCCGCCTTCACACTAGTGTGAAGGTAAGCTGCCTGCCAGGATGTGGTAACCACCACATCAGAGTAGAGGCTGAGAAATCACAGATTTCTGAGAGCTCAGTCGTTGCTCTGATGGTCAGTGGAAACGACCTCTACCTGAGAGGAGGTAGGGTAGGCCCTACAGATAAAATCCTCCACACGGTCATGGGTGCCGTGGACGACTGTGGGCTGAAAACCAGCAAGCGTGTGGTAGTCGGGATGCTCCCGAGGAGAGGTCCAACACGGACCGCTCACTCGATGAATGTGTCTTTAAACCGGCGCCTGGCAGATTTGTGTACGGCAGAGGGGGTCTTTTTTGTGGACCCGTACCGCACCTTTTATGGTAGAAATGATCTCTACCAAAGGGATGGGGTACATCTTTCCTTTAAAGGAAAGGCCTTTCTGTCGAACATGATCCAGGATGTCGTAGAGAGGACCGAAAGGAGTATCCGGCCCAGAGTGAGGGCGGACGTACGCCAGTACGCCCGTGTCACTCCAGAAACGACCTTCTCAGAGGTCACAAAAAGGGGTGCCTCGCCAACAAACAAGCCGGGAAACGGAAGAGCGTAGGGAGTCCTACAGTCGGGGACTCCCTGAAAGTTCTTCTGTTTAATGCGAGGTCAATCAGGAACAAGTTTCCTCAGCTCCGTGGCCTCGTAGCGACGGAAGAACCCGAAATGGTAGCCATAACAGAATCGTGGATAAAAACGTCAAACCGAGACTTTGAAGGCGAATTCACGGTTCCTGGCTACCAACTCTTCCACAAAGATAGGCCAGACAGAGAGGGTGGCGGTGTAATGTTGTATGTCAAGGATACAATCAAATCTTCGAACTCCAACATTATATCCGATCACGAGCTCCTAGGCGTTGACCTAGAGATAGGTCCTGTCAGATACAGGACCCTGGTGCTTTACAGACCCCCTTCCCAACCCGTTGAGAAGGCTAGGGAACTGTACCAGCTGCTGGGTGAGCTTGTTCAAGGCAGAGTGTGCATCGTTATGGGCGACTTCAACAGACAAGTTGACTGGGAAACCAGAGCAGCCTGTGGCGAGAGCGCGCTACTCCTGGAGTTCGCCAACAACGAGTTCCTCACTCAATGGGTCAGAGAACCGACGAGAGGAGACAATATCCACGACTTGGTCTTCACCTCTGAGGATGATATCGTTGAGGATGTCTCTGTAGGTGAAGAGCTCGGTGGCAGTGATCACCAGCTAGTTAGATTTACCGTCAAGATCCCGAAGGTAAGGTCTGTTGCCAGTCAATCAAAGAAACTTGACTTGAGAAGAGCAGACTTTGCAAGCCTTCGAGCTGGGCTGACTGATGTAAGGCTAGCGGTATGCGAAGAGATTGAGGATTCGTGGAACAATTTCAAAAATAAATTCATGAGTCTTCAATCAAGTTGCATCCCTCTGAAATGCCTCCGTCGGTCTTCTGTTCAACCAAAGTGGTTTAATCGAGAAATCAGCCAACTGCTTAGGGAGAAGAGAAATGCGTACCGGCGATCGAAGATCTCGGGTGCCTTTGACGAGTACCGGAGGCTAGCTAGGAGAGTGAAGTCCAGCATAAGGGCGGCTAAGCGTACTGAGGAACTCCGAGTGGCGAGACTCTGCAAGGAGAATCCCAAGGAGTTCTTCGGCTATGTAAATAGCCGTAAACCAATCCATCGTAGGATTGGGCCCTTAGTGGACGAGGATGGTGCATTAACTCAGTCAGATGCAGAAAATGCTAACCTTCTCAATGACTACTTCTCCTCAGTGTTTACTAAAGAGTGTGGTCCCATCCCCCAGCCCACGGATTCCTACTCGGGGGAAAAGCTGGAGGCAATGGACTTCACCGAAGGAGAAATAAAGAAAAAGATCGCTGACCTAAAGACGAATAAGTCCCCTGGACCGGACGGGTTTCTACCCAAGGTGTTGAAGGAAGTCTACGATGAAGTATCACGACATCTGTGCGCTATCTTTAACATGTCAATCCGGAGCGCATGCGTTCCTAGAGACTGGCGTGAGGCGGAGGTGACTCCGATCTTCAAGAAAGGAGCCCCCAGCCATCCGTCAAACTACCGACCTATCAGTCTGACTTCGATAGTCGGTAAACTCATGGAAAGCATCATGGTGGAGAAAATAACGTCGTATTTAGAGTCAAACCTGCTACTGAGGAGTTCCCAGCACGGCTTCCGAAGGCAACGGTCATGCCTGACGAACCTTGTGGAATTCTTCCACTTTGTGTTCAGTGAGCACGATCGGGACAAGGCGGTGGATGTGGTTTACTTAGACTTTCAGAAATCCTTTGATAAGGTACCACACCGCCGCCTTCTCCGGAAAGTGCGAGCGCTGGGCATAGACGGAAAAGTAGCCGGCTGGATCGAGAACTGGCTAAGTGGCAGACGGCAACGGGTGGTGGTGAATGGACAGGCTTCTGAGTGGGTGCCCGTTACTAGCGGAGTGCCTCAAGGTTCTGTCCTGGGACCACTACTATTCATCATCTACGTCAACGACATGGAGGGTGACATGGTTGCCAAGATTTCCAAATTTGCCGACGATACCAAGCTTGGTATGAACGTTGCAAAGGATGGAAATACTGCCCGCCTGCAGGAAGATCTTTGGAAGATTGGGGAGTGGTCGGACACTTGGCAAATGCCTTTCAACGTGAACAAATGCAAAGTAATGCATATCGGCCACAGAAATCCCAAATCTCATTATATCCTTAAGGGCACTGCTCTTGAATCGAGTGACACTGAGAAGGACTTGGGTGTTGCTATCACTAGCGCCCTCAAGTTCTCGAAACAGTGCATCGAGGCAGAGAAGAAAGCCCAAAGGATGTTAGGCTACATAAAGCGCCAGTTTGGATACCGTAACAGGGAGATAGTACTTTGTCTGTACAACTCCCTGGTTCGGCCGCACCTGGAGTATGCCGTACAATTTTGGAGTCCTTCGTTTCGAAAGGACATCGCAAGGTTGGAACGCGTACAAGCTAGGGCAACCAAACTGATTCCCTCTATCCGACATAAAAGTTATGAGGATAGACTAAGGGAATTAGATCTGTTCTCGTTGGAAACCCGTAGACTGCGTGGTCAGCTCATCGAAGTTTTCAAAATACTTCGAGGGTTCGACAATGTTGACTACCGGGATATTTTCACACTGAGTGAGAACAGAACGCGCAATCACGGCTTCAAACTTGAACTGAAGCGTTACAACTGCAATGTGTGTGGAAATTTTTTCACTTACAGTATCTGCGGTATGTGGAACGCACTTCCAGTGGAAGTTGTCAACAGTGAATCTGTTGACCAGTTCAAGTCAAGACTAGACAAAGTCTTGAAAAGTGGCCGTTTAGGGACGCAAAACAATTGAGCAGCCATGTGCCCGCTCGATTGCTAGTCCAAAGGTACCCTCTTTGAATGGACCGTAAGGTCTCCTAGGGTACCTTCTTTCCTTGTAACTCCTTGTAACTCTCTCTCTCTCTCTCTCCCTCTCTCTCTCTCTCTCTCTCTCTCTTAAAGAAAGTAGAGGCAGAGGTGACGCCCCCTTGTCACGGGAAGAGAGCTTGTGTGTACCTTTGACTTTTCGAGCTATGTCGGCGGGGGTACCTCTTCTGGGTACCCCTGGTAGGGCTTCCCTTGTCGATTTGGTCGCAAACCAGGCTCCAGACTAAGTGCGTCATTCATTCCTTTTTCTCCTCTATCCTTCTCCTTTTTAACTTTTATCCTA
Organism: Ceratothoa steindachneri; assembly: GCA_963969495.1. Lineage (NCBI taxonomy): Eukaryota > Metazoa > Arthropoda > Malacostraca > Isopoda > Cymothoidae > Ceratothoa > Ceratothoa steindachneri. The sequence continues at coordinate 50,335,053 of OZ018333.1, read as the reverse complement.
TCTCTCCCACTTATACAAAAAGAAAAAAACAAAAAAAAGCCTACTCCTATCATGTCACTCTTTCCCTTTTTTCCCTCTATCTACATATAAGGACCTGGCAGCTACCTCACGCGTCAGAAGAGAGGCTTTGGAACCTCTATAAACAACGCCAATCGACGTTCACTGGTTGCGAGAGACTAGGACTAGAGGTGTCCTAGGCGTTGGGGCACGATGAATGGGATGAGGGTAGTGCCCCGTTAACCCCTTCCCTGGCGCGTAATTATTGACCGTTCCCAGTGCCCGTTGACGGGTGCCTCTGGTAGCATCGGTCCCAGGTGACGACCCTTTGTTCCCAGGTTGGTTGCCAGGCCAATAAAAAGCCTTGGGTAGAGTCTCTTGGTGGGGCGGGATATCCATTGAACGCTACTCCGAGATCCTGGCCGTTGTGAAGGGAACTAGTAGGAGTTTAGTAAGGGGCGTGTTTCGTTGCTGTTCACCTGGTGACAAATCGATGGCCCCTTTGGGGACCGTCTGTGCTGCTTGGTTGGGAGCCACGGCACGCCGAGGATTGACGACTCGGTCGGACGAACAGCAGCACACGGAGCGTGCCTTCTGAAAGATCCGAAACGTCTCCGATCGATAGGCGGGAGCGACTCACGCGGGGAGAACTCACCCCCCCCCCTTTTTATCATTGATTGGTCGCAAAGTATTTAAAGAGAGAAAGTGTTCAGAATGACCGGCAAGAAAGGACCAGGAGCTCTAAAATACACGTGCGCAATATGCCACATAGATAAGTGGTGTGCGGACTTTCCGGAGGGGTGTTTTTCGAAATGCCACCCGGCCAGTTCCTGCATCGACTGTATTTTAAACGGCCAAATCAAGGAGCTAAAGGAAACATGCAGGGTTTCCGAGGAAAGATCCAGGAAGTTGGAGGAAAAAATAAGCAGCCTCGAGTTAGAACACGCCGGACTGATTCGCAGGCTTGAGGTGAGAATAGCAGAGCTAACGTCAAGCCCTGTACTAAACACTGCATCTGCAGTATTATCCCAGAGCTAGGTCCGCATGCTATGGATAAACCCTCAAAGAAAAGGAAAAGGAAGGGAAAGAAACAGGAAGAAGAGAAAGTTGAAACAGAAGATAAATTAGAAGCTGAAAAAGAGAAAGTTGAAGCAGAGGAAGAAAAGAGAAAAACAGAAGAGTATGTAACAAAGGAAGATAAGGGGGAAGAGATGAATAAGAAAAAGAAGAACAAGAAAAATAAGATGGAGAAGAAAGAGCGAACCAAGAGTTCGCTTCCGCAAGGAAAGCCTCAAACCTCTGCACGGAAATGTCCGAGGGTTACCCTCGTGGGCGACTCCCAAGCACAAGGTTTGCAGCCCCTGCTAGCGGCTCGCCTTCGCACTAGTGTGGAGGTATGCTGCCAGCCAGGACGAGGAAACCACCACATCAGGGTAGAGGCTGAGAAATCTCAGATCTCCGAGAATTCAGTCGTTGCCCTGATGGTGAGTGGGAATGACCTCTACCTCCGAGGAGGCAAAGTCTGCCCCAGCGAGAAAATTCTCAACACGGTCATGGGAGCCGTGGACGACTGTGGATTGAGAACTCGCAAACGGGTCGTTGTAGGGATGCTCCCAAGAAGAGGTCCTAGCCGGACAGCTCACTCTAGGAACGTGACCCTGAACCAGCGCCTGTCCGACCTCTGTACGGCGGAAGGGGTCTTCTTTCTGGACCCTTACCGCACCTTTTACGGTCGAAACGACCTTTACCAAAGGGACGGAGTGCACCTTTCATTCAAGGGAAAGGCTGTACTCTGTAACTTAATCCAGGATGTCGTAGAGCGGACGCAGAGGAGCGTCCGACCCAGAGTGAACGCGGACATAAGACAGTATGCCCGTGTCACTCCTAGAACGACGTTCTTAGATGTGGCAAAGAGGGGTACTGCCACACAAAAGAAGCCAGGAAACGGAAGAGCGTAGGGAGTCCTACACTGGGGGACTCCCTCAAAGTTCTCCTGTTCAACGCGAGGTCAATCAGGAATAAGTTTCTTGAGCTCCGTGGCCTCGTAGCAACAGAGGAACCTGAGATGGTGGCCATAACGGAGACGTGGATTAAAACCTCAAGCCGAGATTTTGAAGGTGAATTCACGATTCCCTGTTACCAGCTCTTCCAGAAAGATAGGCCAGACAGAGAGGGTGGCGGTGTGATGTTGTATGTCAAGGATACTCTCAACTCGACGGATTGCAACATCGTATCCGACCATGAACTACTAGGGGTTGACCTAGAGATAGGTCCTGCCAAATACAGGACCCTGGTGCTTTATAGACCTCCTGCCCAACTCGTTGAAAAGGACAGAGATCTGTACCAGCTACTAGGAGAACTTGTCGAAGACAGAGTGTGTATCGTCATGGGTGATTTCAACACACAAGTTGACTGGGAAACCAGAGACCCCCGTGGCGAGAACGCACTACTCCTGGAGTTCACGAACAACGAGTTCCTCACTCAATGGGTGAGAGAGCCAACGAGAGGAGACAATATCCTCGACTTGGTTTTCACCTCTGAGGATGACATCGTTGAGGACCTGTCTGTTTGCGAAGAGCTCGGTGGCAGTGACCACCGAATAATTAGATTCGTAGTCAAAGTCCCCAAGGCAGAGCCTGCAACTAGTAAATCAAGGAAACTGGATTTGAGAAGAGCAGACTTTGCAGGTCTACGCGCGGGACTGACTGACGCGAGGCTAGAAGAGTGCGAGGCTGTTGAAGACTCTTGGAACAGTTTCAAAACCACATTCATGAGTCTTCAATCGCGTTTCATCCCTCTGAAATGCCCCCGTCGGTCCTCTGTTCAACCAAAGTGGTTTAATCGAGAAATCGGGCAACTGCTTAGGGAGAAGAGGAATGTGTACCGGCAATCGAAGATCTCGGGTGACTTTGACGAATACCGGAGGCTATCCAGAAGAGTGAAGTCCAGCATACGGGCGGCTAAGCGGTCTGAGGAACTCCGAGTGGCGAGACTCTGTAAAGAGAATCCCAAGGAGTTTTTCGGATATGTGAACAGCCGTAAACCAATCCGTCGAAGGATTGGCCCTTTGAGGAATGAGGAAGGGACATTAAAGCATTCAGATGCAGAAAATGCTAACCTCCTCAACGACTACTTCTCTTCAGTGTTTACTGAAGAGTGTGGTCCCATTCCCCAGCCGACGGATTCCTACTCGGGGGAAAAGCTGGAGGCAATGGACTTCACTGAAGGAGAAATAAAGAAAAAGATCGCTGACCTAAAGACGAATAAGTCCCCTGGACCGGACGGGTTTCTATCCAAGGTGTTGAAGGAAGTGTCCGATGAAGTATCACGACATCTGTGCGCTATCTTTAACATGTCAATCCGGACCAAATGCGTTCCTAGAGACTGGCGTGAGGCGGAGGTGACTCCGATCTTCAAGAAAGGAGACCGTAACCAACCGTCGAACTACCGACCAATCAGTCTGACTTCGATAGTCGGTAAACTCATGGAAAGCATCATGGTGGACAAAGTGACGTCGTATTTAGAGTCAAACCTGCTACTGAGGAGTTCCCAGCACGGCTTCCGAAGGCAACGGTCATGCCTGACGAACCTTGTAGAATTCTTCCACTCCGTTTTCAGTGAGCACGATCGGGACAAGGCGGTGGATGTGGTGTACCTAGACTTTCAGAAAGCCTTTGATAAGGTACCACACCGCCGCCTTCTCCGGAAAGTGCGAGCGCTTGGCATAGACGGAACGGTAGCCGGCTGGATCGAGAACTGGCTAAGTGGCAGACGGCAACGGGTGGTGGTAAATGGACAGTCTTCTGAGTGGGTGCCCGTTACTAGCGGGGTGCCTCAAGGTTCTGTCCTGGGACCACTACTATTCACCATCTACGTCAACGACATGGACGGTGACATGGTTGCCAAGATTTCCAAATTTGCCGACGATACCAAGCTTGGTATGAACATTGCAAAGGATGGAAATACTGCCCGCCTGCAGGAAGATCTTGGGAAGATTGGGGAGTGGTCGGACACGTGGCAAATGCCTTTTAACGTGGGCAAATGCAAAGTGATGCATATCGGCCACAGAAACCCCCAATCTCAGTATATCCTTAAGGGCACTGCTCTTGAATCGAGTGACACTGAGAAGGACTTGGGTGTTACTATTACTAGTGACCTCAAGTTCTCGAAACAGTGCATTGAGGCGGAGAAAAAGGCCCAAAGGATGCTAGGCTATATTAAGCGCCAGTTTGGTTATCGGAACCAGGAGATTGTACTGTGCCTGTACAACTCACTTGTCCGACCGCACCTGGAGTATGCCGTACAATTTTGGAGTCCTTCATTGCGAAAGGACATCGCGAGATTGGAACGCGTACAAGCCAGGGCAACCAAACTGATTCCCTCTATCCGACATAAAAGTTATGAGGATAGACTAAGGGAATTAGATCTGTTCTCGCTGGAAACCCGTAGACAGCGTGGTCAGCTCATCGAAGTTTTCAAAATACTTCGAGGGTTCGACAATGTTGACTATCGGGATATTTTCACACTGAGTGAGAACAGAACGCGCAATCACGGCTTCAAACTTGAACTGAAGCGTTACAACCGCAATCTGTGTGGAAATTTTTTCACTTACAGTATCTGCGGTATGTGGAACGCACTTCCAGTGGAAGTTGTCAACAGTGAATCTGTTGACCAGTTCAAGTCAAGACTAGACAAAGTCTTGAAAAGTGGCCGTTTAGGGACGCAAAACAATTGAGCAGCCTTGTGCCCGCTCAATTGCTAGTCCAAAGGTACCCTCTTTGAATGGACCGTAAGGTCTCCTAGGGTACCTTGTTTCCTTGTTGTTACTCCTTGTTCTCTCTTTCTCTCTCTCTCTCTCCCCCCCCCCCCTCTCTCTCTCTCTCTCCCCCCCTCTCTCTCTCTCTCTCTCTCTCTCTCTCCATATATATATATATATATATATACAAGAAAGAGAAATTGGACGCGAATGAGCAATGAGACAAGAAACAGGAGGGGTTTTTAGAGGTAAGGGAAAGGGACATTAGAAGAAGACTAGAATCAAAGAGAGCAGAGGACGGCACAATGAAGGCAATCCTTTACCGAGAAGACAGAGATAACGCCAGGGAAAAAAAGTTTGAAATTCCTGGCCGGGACTCGAACCCGGGTCTGCTGATTGCCGGTCAGATGCTCTACCGCCTTCATTGTGCCGCCCTTTGTTCTCTTTGATTCTAGTCTTCTTCTAATGTCCCTTTCTCTTACCTCTAAAAAAACTCCCTTTTCTTGTCTCATTGCTCATTCGCGTCCAATTTCTCTTTCTTCTACTATATTGTATATAGTCTGCAATGCAAGGTTTCTGCACCTTTATTTCTGTCTTCAAAATTGTTTTGAAAGGCAGAAAATAGATATGGCGAAAGCCCTATGGTGGTTGTTATCACCCGCAGAACTTGCATTTGCTCCTTTTTCTTTATATATATATATATATATATATATATATATATATATATATATATATATATATATATATATATATATATATAGATACCAGTTACAATGAAGTGCTCGCAATAACAACAAATTATTTAACTTACTTTTGGAGTAGTGCAGATTTACATGGCAACAATTTATTGTAATTATTTTGAGTAATACATTATTTTGTTTATCTTTGGAGTACTACAGATTAAGAAGAATCAGGCAGTGCTACACTTGTACTGATACTATTCTTGGCTTACCATTTTTAATAGTGCATAGAAGCGTTTGCTTAAATTATGGGGCACATAACTATCCATAACTGTGTGTGGACTGACTAAACTAAAGATTCCCCCTTTTAAACAGTTTAGAAACTTATCCTTGGATTGCTGATTTCATTGAAATAATCTTAAACGTCTACTTTGTGAGGGAATTATTGAACATAGAAATTCTCCTTGGCGTGCACAAGTGGTAGTGATATCGAACCCACATTAAAAAAAAAAAAAAAACGAATGACGGTAGACTTTTCTAGAACTATAAATAAGTACACCCCTCTGGACGTTTATCCGCTACCCAGGATTGAAGATATAGTTGCAAACAGTGGCGGCTCGTGGGTATCACTACGTGAGGGACCAGGGAAGAATATTATTAGTTAGTTACGGTACCAACAATTTTTGTATATAAGCTACCTTTCTATTTAAGTACTATACTTCAAATTTGAAAATAAATCTCACATAGTAACCTTTATTTATTGGAAATAAAGAACCATCTCTTCATTTTGTCATCTGAGCAAAGGTATTAATTACTCTGCTGTTGTAATTGTAATCTCCAATTTCGCTTATATATTCCTTATGAATGGATAGGCATGCGAGACTGTTTTGAAACTGGTTTCACAAGGACAATATCGAGCAATTTTGATACTCCAGAGAATGTTGCATTAAAGCTGTTTTCATTTATGAATTTTAGTAAGTTACTAATGTTTGGAATTCTAGCGAAAGTATCATTTGCATACAAAACTGTTAATTCAAATTTTAATTTATCTTTATTAAGCATTGAAGAATTCGCAGAAATTGCCTTAATATGATCGGAAGGAAAAGAGTTTCTGTAGAGTTTAAAATCACCTGGAATTTATTATGGTAAATGAAAAAAAACATATCTGAAATTTGGAAGTTTGCTTTTAATTCATCTATAATTTTGTTGCACGCTTCTGCCTCACATGATTCCAAATAAAAAAAAATGAAGGATGATAGGTTTTCCGTTTACGCCTTTTTCTTTGCTGTGATGTTACTACGCCTAGTGGGTTCGCAACTATTCAGAGAAAGTACGGCCCCAGGTGGATTGTTGCAGATTTATTTTATCTCTTGAGGCTTTTCAAGCATTTGAATTTTAAAGAATGACATTGCCAAATCTTCAGTGAAAGTTATTGATGAAGACGCCCCATTTTCCATAGAAACGGATGCATCAAATAATACAATCGGTGCACCTTATCACAGGACGGACGACCAGTGGCTTTCTTCTCACGCTCGTTGAACCGATCAGAAAAGAGACACCACATCGTTGAAAAGGAAGCGTATGCGGTGGTAGAGAGCATACGAAAATGGAAACCTTTTTTTTTGTCTGTTAGTTAGACATTTTACGTAACAAATTTTTAAAGACCTATGTCATTTATGTTTGATACCAACGTAAAAGGTAACATCAAGAATGATAAAATCATGCCCTGGCGTATGGAATTAATTCCATTTTCCTTCCATATTCATCATCGCTCGGGTCACAAAAATGTTGTTGCTGATACACTATCACGGTCGTATTGTAACGCCACTTCGGATATTATAAGTTTAAAATCGCTTCATGAGAGTCCAGCGAATGCCACATTATGTTTGTGTTAAAAACCTTCCTTACTCCATCGATGAAATCCGCTGTATTACTGCTGATTGTCAATTGATTTCAAGGGGCCGCTTCCAGTTTTCTCGCACTCGTCGCATTATCTCTTTAGTCGTTAATGAGCTTAGTCGATTTCCATTGGCATTTCCATGCCGCGATATGTCATCCAAAGTAGTTACTGACTATCTTACAAATTTCCTTTTCGTTATTTGGTACCGGCATACTTGTATATCCATTCAGATTGCGGGCTGTCATTGATTTCCAAGGAAGCGAAAGAATTCTTACTACATCTTGGTGTAAACAGCAGCTACACCTATCTATACAATCCCCGTGGAAAGAGCCAATGTGAGCGCTACAATGATACTATTTAGAATACTGTGAAGTTAACTATTGAATCTCGAGGTTTGCAATTAAGTTCATGGCAGTAGGCGTTACCTGATGGCTTACATGCCATACGTTCACTAATTTGTACCTTTACAAATACCACGCCGCATGAACGACTGTTTGCTTTTAAGAGACGTTCAGTTAGTGGTTCAGGACTTTTCGCACGCTACAGCCCTACCTTCTTGGCTAATTGAACCTGGAGAAGCCTTCCTCAAATAATTTGGGAATCGCAATAAATACGAACCACCTGTGAACTTCCTTGATCTCATTGATGTTTATGTAGATGTTCTGACTAGTGCATGGATGATTTAGTTGCCTTAGATAGCGATGCAATAGTCAGTACGCGCATAAATTTTAAATTTGTTATTGGAGTTGACTGATCATACGGCAACCTAATGTGGATTGGACCTCACGGTACCCAAGGAATAGAACGACTCGATATGAACAAAAATAGGATATATTATAATTTTACAAGATAGTATGGATTTGAGGTTAATTTTCTTAAATTAATTTTAGTACAGAAATGATAGCTGAGGAATTCATTTGTTATGGTCTACAGAGAATATGAAAGATAAGTGGATGAGATTGAAATATAATGAAAGTAATATAATTATGCGAGTACAAGTGGGTACATGAGATTACATGACTAGGAATATAGGTGAATGTAATTATGCACATACACGAGATATATACGTGAGCACACGAGAGTACATGTGAGTGTATAAATATAATTATGTGGCGTAGGTGTAGTAAGTATAATTAGTAGGATAGAGCTATGTTCGAGGGTGAATTGGGGTCTGCAATGGGAGAAGAACAAAAGTTATGATCTACGCTCGTATGGAGTGATTACCGAGAATAATTGGGAGATATAAGTAACTAACCTTATTCGAAGCGACGTCACAAGTGGACTGAGTACAGAGTTTCAAGGAAGATGGCGAAAGGCGTGTTTGTATGTGCGTGCTCATGTAGGGTAAATTTGAAAGAAAAGGTATTTTTGATGTATTAGGGTGAAGTTACATTGAATATTCTCGCGTTACAAATGAATTGATTGGTTATATTTTGGGATAATAATTTTATATATTATATACATATGAATATAAGTAAAAGAACTCAATGGCGAGTTATGGTATATGGATAGTGAAAACATTGTGTAGGAACCAAAAGTTTAATTTACGAGACAAGTTTCGGTATGTAGTTTATCATACCTTCTTCAGTCGTATACGACTGAAGAGGGATTATTCTATTTATATGAATGCCCCATAGGGCATTGCTCTAATGCTAACTCTACACATGTTCGTGTGAAATTCCCTGATAGGAGAGAGAGCACTGTCGCTCGGCGTAGTTTAGCTCCATGTCCTAGGAATATTCCACCTAATGTTTCCGAATCACGAAGTCCAGGTGTCCTTTCCGATCCAGCTTCCCATCTACAACTCCTAACTTCCTCAAGCCAATGGGAAATGAGCAAGAAAAAATATCCAGATACAAGAAGATCACGTTCATGATGCTGATAGCAGTGTGAATAGTCACGAGAATATGACAATACAGTTGCCTACCTTAGAAGAGTTTTACGTGCTCATACACCTATACGTCGTTTAGATTTGTAATCTTTTCGATTTCTACTTTAACTTTCTATATCTAATGTATTGTATATTTTCTAATTTTGGACAGATATTTGATGTTGAAAACGACTGGAATAGTCTCCCTCGGAGAGACTGCATCTCAATCAACACCTGATCAATGAACGGTACATAGACAGACGGTGGTAATATTCCTCAGCTGTCTGGTAGGATACATTCGCTTGCTTCCTTTGCTACCTACAAACTCCAAATAGAGGAATGGTGTCATGTGACGAGTCGATCTCCAGGAGGAGCTTCTCTGCCTTTTTGAAGATATCGTGGAAGCTTTCAGTGCACCTTTCAGGGTCTTGTTGAGATACGCTTCAACTTTGCCAATCGTAGCGTATACTGATAAAAGATCAACCGTAAGATAGTGCAGGGTTCGGCTCTACGGTGTGAGCTAGAACCGAATCAGCAACGACGAAGCCAATCAGAAAGAGGGGTTCTCGGATTGCAATCAGTATGAGTCCCGCCGTTGCGTCAGAGTTCCTTTCATCCTAGAGGAAGTTGGCAATAACCGGCAAGAATTTGATGAATACAATTGTTGAGGACAGTAGGAGAAGGGGGCAAAGAAAAAAATAATAGCGTAGGTGAGTTGTGTAGTGTACGAGAAGTGCAGACGAGCGGTTATTGATTTTTTTTTAGAGACTCAGGATGGCAGAGTTGATTCGCAATTGGCTAACAGTGGTCCAGCGATGCGGGAAGCTGTTCGCAACTCGCCTACGCTACTTTCTTTGCCCATTTTCATACTTTTCTCTATATACAATGGTACCCAGACCGGTAGAGGAGGAGCGTTAGCGCTTGGATAACATTTCCAAACGGATTCTCTTCATTTCTTCAAAATACGCTCCGCTTCTAGGAGGAGGGTTGTGTAGCGTACAAGAAGTACAGGCGAGCAGCTTAAAAGTTTCACTTAAATGAGGCCTTATAGAATCAGGATGGCCGAGCAATTCGCGGCTAGCTAACAATGGTCCAAGAACGCGGGAAGCTGTTCGTAACTCGCTTACGCTATTATTTTTTCTTTGCCCCTTTTCCTACTCTCCTCTATCTAGAATTGTGTAGCGCACGAGAAGTGCAGGCGAGCTGCTTAAAAGCTTCACTTGATTCTTTTTATAGACTCAGGATGCCTAGTCGTTTCGCAGCTGGCTAACAGTGGTTCAGCGACGCAAGAATCTGTTCGCAACTCGCCTACGTTATTTTTTATTTGCCCCTTTTAATGATAAAATAGTGTCATTGTTGGAGACGCTTAATGATGTCGCTTCGCTTTTCACTATGGGTTGAAGAAAGAGTAAATTTGGAGGTCTTCAGCGATCTCATTCCCCTCCTCATATCCCTTGGATCCGCGCCTGATGGTATACTTTTTATTGCCAATAATTTAAGTATTTAAAGAAGGAACAAAATGGACACCTTTCTAATCCCAGTGGATTCTAGATCGCAACACAAACAAATAGAGGCAAAATATTTATAGAAGACCAATAAGAAATATATTTTAAAAAAATACATTAAAAGATTCCTCTGCAAGAAGGAAAGGAAGGGGGGACAGGCGAGGGATACATTTCAATATAAGATGGGCGACCGAATTTTCTCCAACACAAAACAACAGCCAGGGATGATTCAAGCACTAATCGAAACAAGATGACCTGGATAAGTCTCGTGTGGCCGATGCGATTGCTGCAAAGGACAGTTATAAGGACCTTACATTCTGAAGGCTTGAGAACCAAGAACGGACAGACCCTTTGATACTATATAATTCATAGGATGGACACCCACCCCACTCATCCTGCCACAAACGAAAAAAAATCCCTTATAGAGGGAAATAAATCTCAAAAGATCAATGCAGTTATCCGGGGCTCGACAATAGATAGGCTAAACGACACAGATGATCAGCCCTCTCGTTGCCAGGGAAACCTACATGTGCGGGAACCCAACAAAATAGAACCAGATAATGCGAAGCATTCTGGACCAGCCACGAGCAAATTTCTGACTCTAAGTGATGAGAAGCACTAAAATAGCGAATCGCTACTAAAATACTCTTAGTCGGAACAAAAAAAATAATAAAATCTTTAAAGGGCAAAATTTGGATGTCTAAATTGCTGAAAGAATGGACGAAAGTTCACCGGTAAAAATAGAAGCAGCCAACGGCAAAGACAAGGTTAAAAACTCGCGGCGCAATGGCACGCAACTTTAAGTTCTCTTCGACCGTTTTCCATCTTCTTTGCCAAGCTGCCCGTATTCCTGGCAAAAAAAATTGTTGACCTGTGCCTTCCGCACTTGCGAAATCTTTGGCGCCCTCATTCCCCAGGAAACCAGCAGAAGATAATCTCAACATCCGCCCTGCTTGCCAAAACCATGGCGTCACGGAGATCGCGAACCAGGGGGTGCAGAGATTCCAATGCCACGAGAGAACTCGGTGATGGAGGCAGACGCAGCTCCAAGCAGAGTGCCGCTAACTTCAAAAAAAGGGAATACGCCGTAGAAACCGGCCCACCTCTTGGGACTTGGAGCCATCCGTATACACTGGCACGGTTCCAGCGTGACACGAAGTGTGATCCAAAAAGGCCGAACGCAATACTTCCTGTGCTGTAGAAGATTTGGGAGCAGAGGCGTATGGACAAATAGTCAAAAGTAGTAGATTTCAAGCTGGCGTCCTGGGCAAAACCAGGGGCTCCACCCGCCCGAGAACTAAGCTTAGCTCTTGAAGGAGGTTCCTATCCCTAAAATCAAGGGGCATGTCTAGGGTCTCTCCGTGGCTTAGGTACCGTGATCAGCTGCGGATGCAGTGAGCTGTTGGTGACTGAGGGAGGCACCGGGCTCGCGCCTACAGGCGAATGATGCACTTTGCACGGCGAAGATCAAGTGGCATCTCACCAGCATCAATAAGTATGCTTTCAATGGGGCAAGTGCGGAAGGCACAGGTCGACATTTTATTTATGGGGCTATCTGGCGACTGCCCACTTGAACATAAGTCGCCGTTAACAAACAACCTAGTTCTAGGCTGCTTAAAAGTAAAAAAATGAAAACAAAACAACGATGATAAGGGAAAATGACCATTAGGAAGCAAGCTCCGGCGTCGGGGGGAGGTCCCTCTTACCCCGGCGCAGGAGCGTGCGACCTACAAAGAAAACAACAAAAACAAAAAGACAACAAAACCTAGTTAAATAAAAGAGAAAATGCCGGCTTCCCCCCCAAAATCAACAAGTCCACCAGTCAATGTGCACGCACTCGTCCCGAGTACAAAGGACAGGCGATAGCAACCCCGCCCATCCCGGTATGGGACAGGTAACGTGTGCGAAGATCACCTAGACTGGGACATTCGACAAGAATGGGCCGAACAGTCTGGGGGACGACATAGTCGTGGCAATAGGGCGCAGGCGAGCGCTCCATCAAATAGCGATGCGTCACACGAGTGTGTCTGATTCTGAGACGACGGAAAGCGAACTGAAGCCGTCGCGGAATTGGGGGATAGGTCCATGGGAAGTCGACGCGCAATGGCACGCAACTTTAAGTTCCCTTCGACCGTCTCCGATCTTCATTGTCAAGCAGTCCGAAGAGCTGCCCGTATTCTTGCCATGTAGTCGGTGTGAGGAAGAGCGAAACGCTGGTCCGGTCGCAGAGTCTTCGCGGACTCTTTGGCTCCCTTATTCCCCACAATTCCGACATGTCCAGAAACCCAGCAGAAGATAATCTCGACATCTGCCCGGCTCGCCAAAACCGTGGCGTCACGGATATCGCGAACCAGGGGATGCGGAGATTCCAATGCCACGAGAACCCTCGGGGGCATTTGTGAGTCGCTATAGATCACAATTCGGTTTCTGAACCGGGCACGTCGCGTAATCTCCCGTACCGAGTGGTGTATTGCCCCGCTGACTTCAAACAGAGGGGATACGGCGTGGAAGCCGACCCCCTCTTGGGACTTGGAGCCATCCGTATACACTGGTACGGTTCAAGTGTGACACGAGGTGTGCTTCAAAAAGGTCGAACGCAATACTCCCGGCGCTGTACAAGCTTTGGGAGCAGAGGCGTGGAGACAAATAGCCAACGGTGGTACCCTCCAGGGTGGCGTCCTGGGCAGAACCAGAGGCGCCACCGGACATTGACCCAAAGAACTTAGGGTATGACTTGCGTCTCTCGGCGGTATAGGCACCGTTGAGATCAGCTGCGGATGCAGTGAGAGCTGTTGGCGACTGAGGGAGGCGCCGGGCTCGCACGTACAGGCGAATAATGAACTGTGCGCGGCGTAGAGCGAGTGGTATCTCCCCAGAATCGACTAGTAGGATCTCAATGGGGAAAGTGTGGATGGCACCGGTCGTCAGGCGAAGGCCGCTGTAGGGGATCAAGTCCACCTTCCGCAATAAACGATCGGCTGCGGATGCATAAAACTCGCATCCGTAGTCGAGCTTCGAACGAACAAAGGATCAATAAAAAAGTACGGCAGTAGCCCTATCAGCACCCCAAGCGCTGAACGTCACGGAACGGAGAATATCCATGGCGTGGGTACGAGACCCTAAGTCTGCGCATATGACCCTCCCAGGTGAGGCGTCGGTCGAATACAAGACCAAGGAAAGGGTGCGATTCAACCACTTCCAGGCGTACCCAATTAAGAAACAAGTCTGGGTCGGGGTGGAGCCATGGATGGCGGCAGAACTGCACCACCTTAGGCTTGGCCAAAGAAAACCGAAACCTGTGCGCTTCGGCATATGTAGCAAGAGACGCGGTTCAATGCCTGTTGGAGTCCACGCTCGAGGAGGAAACTGGGCCGCGCCAAAAGAGATCGAAAGGACGTCCACGTAGAGCGTAGCGAAGACATCTTCCGGCAGCACCGAGGTGATGCCGTTGATGCTCAGGGCAAAGAGTGTGACACTGAGGACACTTAACTGCGGGACACCCTCTTCCTTCTCCTTTGGGTTGGAGAAATCTCACCCCCCCACCTGTACGCGGAATCAGCGATCTCGCAAAAATTCAGATATAAAGACTGGGAGGCGTCCCCTCGCCCCCATCGTGTGGAGAGTCTCCATGATACCATATCGCCATGCGGTATCATAGGCCTTCTACAGATCGAAAAACAACGTGGCGTAGTGTTGTCTACGAAGGAAAGCCTCGCAGACTGCATTTTCCAGTCGGAGCAGAGCCTTCGACGTGGAGTGAAACTTGCGGAATCCACACTGTGCAGAAGACAGATGGCCTCCGCTGTCCAGGAAAAAGGCTAATCTAACATTTACCAATTTCTCCATCAACTTGCACACGCAAGAGGTTAGAGAGATTGGGCGGAAACCGGTCGGAGTAGAGTGATCTCTCCCCGGTTTGCGAAAGGCGAGCACAGTAGCGATTCGCCAGGATTCTGGGAGGAGACCCTCCACCCAGAAGAGGTTAAACCAATCTAACAGAAAGGCCATGCCTCGCTCACCCAGGTGTCGAAGCATGGCGTACGGGACATCGTCCAGACCATGGGTGGTGTCCGCGCACGAAGCAAGAGCGGAGCGAGACACACTCACAGTAAACTTGTCGTTAAAGGGTTCTCCTCCTCTGGAGGTAAAGTACCGCCGGCGGCCATCCGCGACATCACGACGTGCATTGAATGCTGGCGGAGCAGCATCCCGGCTAGACAATGCGGAAAAAGCGGTCGCTAAGAATTCCGCCACGGACGTAGGGTCCGAGATTGCGCTCCCATTCTCCTGGAGAACGGGAGGGGGGTCCTGCGAGAACTTGCCCCGAATCCTTTTGACTCGCTTCCACACCGAAGGCTAAAGGGGTCTTCCCGTTAAGTGAAGAGACGTATGCCCGCCAAGAAGAGCGGCGGGCGTGCTTCGAAATATACCGGAACCTAGCCCTAGCCCGACGAAATTCAGCGACAGTGAAATCGTTCGAGCAGCGCTTATAGCGCATGTAGGCATAACGCTTCTGTTTGAGGGCCGTCTCACACTCGGCCGAACACCATGGGAGTGGTCGGCGTGCAAAACGACCAGACGTCCTAGGAATAGTAGTCAGGCCCACGGCGATGAGGTTGCCGGAGAAGAACTCAACGGCCTCATCTACCGACCTAAACTCCTCGACTGAGATAAAGAATTCAGTCATTTCCTCAAATGAAGGCCACCGCGCTCGCGCTAAGCACCATTGAGGTGGGCTCTAAGGCGGCAGTTGCCCTGAAAATGATATTTGAATGGGAAAGTGATCACTACCATGGAGGTCATCGACCACCCCCCAATCAAAATCAGGCTGTGCATCCGAAGAGCACAAAGATAGGTCAAGGCAAGAAAATGAAGCGGTTCTCGGAAAGTGATGCGTAAACTCATCCACGTTTAGGACACCCATCTCAAGCTCTTCGATCAGATCGGCAAGGACTTGTCCCCTGAGATTTATTGAGTAATCTTCCCAGAGAGGATGCCTGCCGTTCAGATCTCCAAACAAGAGACAGGGCCACGGCAACCATGCCACGACGCGGCGGAAGTCTCCCGCGTCGAAGTCAGCTGACGGTGGAATGTACGCAGAAATGATAGTATACCTCCTATCCAGGTGCAGCTGCACAGCCACTGCCTGAAAGGAGGTATCTAAAGAGAAAGGAAGAGCGAAGACATCATGCTGGGTGTAAACCGCGCATCCTCGAGCCCGGCCATCCCGTTTTGGTGGGGTCGCAAGACCCTTATACCCCGGGTGGGCGGGCAGGGGGCACGCGCCTAGCATGGTCTCCTGCAAAAAGATAGCTAACGAGAACGGGACGAGACGAGCCTCCGCAGCTCCTCCCAGCTGGCCCGGAGTGCAAGGCAATTCCATTGAAGGAATATGCCCTCCAGGCCTAGCTCGGAGGAGCTGCGGGGGCCCTCCTCGAACAGAAGACCCCCCCCCCGGAATGGCCGTACGCTTGCCGGAGAAGGAATTTCAGGCGCTGTTGGCCGGAAAAAGCGCTGTCGCCTTCGAGGACTTATTGGGGGAGGTTGGGCTCGCCATGCGAGTCTTTTCCTCCCTCGCCTCGGAACCTTAAGCGGGCGTTTTGGCTTCGAAGGCGAGGGGGCCCTCCTTTCAAGGAACCACCATCTCCGAGCCACTCGCACCACCTCTAGCCATGGGCGAAGGAGCCGAAGCTCCTTTGTTGCTGTCCTCCCTTCGGGGGACAGCTTTAGGAACCCTGGAAGATAACCTGGCGACCATCTTCAGGGGTGTTGCCTCCTGTGAGTCAAACCACTCGGTGGAGGCACGTGGCCGTTTCGCCTTACGGGAAACGGTCACGCTGGGGAAAGAGGAGGGAGCCCTGGTTTTAGCCGGGGCTGGGTAGGAACCCTTTTTGCCGCCAGCTTTACCAGGGAAGCGCCCGGGTTGAGTAGAGCCCGCAGAAGGGCTCCGAATGGGCCCGGAAAAAACCGTGCTCGTTGTCCTTGATGGGCCAGGAGCAGAGGGTGCCTTTCTAACTATTCGAGGCATATGACGTCCCAGGCAGAGCCGGGCGCGCCAGGACCAAGTCCTTAGCCTAGCAGAATGAGATTCGATCCTGAGCCTGAACGGACAGGATTTCTTTCTCGAGGAGATATGCACCACATTGCTTCGAAGAAGCGGGGTGCGGCTCTCCGCAAATGACACACTTGACAACACATGATTTAGACTTATCGTGTGCGGCCTTGGAGCAATTTACACAGACTTCGGGTGACCCCGACTTCGCACGTCTACATGAGCGATTCGTATGGCCGAAGCGGTGACAGTAATAGCACCGCCGCGGCAGTGGCACGAATGCCTTCACGCGGTAGCGGTACCAACCAGCACGCACCGACTCAGGGAGCTTGTCACAGTCGAACGTGACGAACAGTGTAGGGGTGGGTCTCGAAGCCCCTCCCTGTTTTCTCATCACACGTTCGACCTTGACCACCCCATGGTCGGCCAGCTCTAGGGTGATGTCCTCAATGGAGTAGTCAACGAGTTCCCTCGCATAAACTACTCCTTTCACAAAGTTCATTGTAGAGTGCGGCGTCACACTCACCGGGGGGCCATGAAGTGTCCGAAGAGCACTTATCTTGGCCGCCTCAGCGGGATTCACCGCATTCGCCAGAAGGCTCCCGTCCGAGAAACGGGTCACTTTCAGCTCTCTACCAATTGCACTAGGTAATCCTCTCCTCTGATGGATCATGCGCTCCTTGGCCAACATGGTGCCATCAGTGGATCGAATAATGAGGAAGCGTTTGAAGCCAGCGGGCTCGAAAATGCGAGGTAACCTCTGAATGAAAGGGCCCCGACATAATCGAGGCTCCGCCCTGTGCACTTTTGGTCTTAGTCATGGGCTCCGCAGGGCATCGGATGTGTCGATCCTGGCTTGGTCGCTTGCCAAAGTAGCAGCAGACCCATCCGTCCCCGTAGCCCCCGCGGATGGAGAGGAGCCCCGAGTCTTTTTAGTCTTTTTCTTTTTTGGAGAGTAGGGTGGGGAATGAACCCGCTTCTTACCTCTGCCGGAAGGAGCCCCCAGGTAAGATGGACCGGCCTCAGCCAGGTCCTTCTCCCCCCTCAGCCCCGATTTGGGACCACCCTTCCCGCCTGGTGGCCTGGCAGTCCATCGGCATGGCAGCTCCACCTTGGACATGGCATAAAAAAGATAGATTGTGAAGAAGAGAAGAAGAGAGGAAAAGGGATGTGAGGAAGGTATGGGTGGGGATGAAGCAGGTTGTTAAAAACCAACCACCCCAGACCGGAGCTCAGGGGTTAGGGAACATTGTCCCCTTCCCCCTCAGCCCAGATCCGGGACGGTTGGCTGAGAAGGAGGTCAGCATCTACCCTGTGAAATTAGAGGCTGACCAGAGAAATTGTGGGAGAGGTTGTATGAAAAGCAAGGAAATGTGTGTTTTGAAGGAAGGAGAAGAGGCTAAGCTGGGGTCGGACGGGGTGCTGAGTCCCGTCAGCAAGGCGGCCAGGATGGCAAATCGCCGCGCCCCTTACGGGGGAGTCCCCTAGGAAACCACAGGGGATTTTGTTATTTTAAAGTTTTCATCCATGGGCATGGTGACCCTTTTTTTTACGGGATGTAAATGCTAATCACCCCCCACAGTGGCCCACTCTGCGAAGGGTGAGTATAAGCCTGGCAGAGCCAGGTGCCTCCATTTCAGACCACCCCTCCTGCCTGGTGGCCTGGCGGCTCCACCTCGGACGCGGCGTAAAATGGATAGTGTTTGAAAATAGAAAGGAAGAGGAGGTGAGGAAGATGTGGGTGGGGATAAAGCAGGTTATTAAAAAACCCACCATCCCAAAATGGAGCTCAGGGGTGAGGGATCATTGTCCCCTCCCCCCTCAGCCCCAATCCGGGATATTTGGCTGAGAAGGTCAGTATCTATCCTGTGAAATTAGAGGCTGACTGGAGAAAGTTGTAGGAGAGGTTGTATGAAAAGCGAGGAAACAGGGGGGGAACACATGTGTTCTGAAGGAAGGACAAGAGGCTAAGTTGGGGTCAGACGGGGTGCTGAGTCCCATCAACACGGCAGCCAGGATGGCAAATCGCTGCGCGCCCCTTACGGGGTTCAGAGACATAAGAGAACAACCTGAATCCGTTGTGGCATTGGGGGTGGGGGGAGGGCAGCCTATATTCTTGCCATGTAATCGAGGTGAGGAAGAGTGGAAGGTTGGTCTAATTGCCCAGTTGTTGCAGACTCTTTGGGCACCTCATCTTCCGCAATTCCTAGATGTCCAGGACCCCAGAAGATTTTTTTTTTTTTTTTTTTAATTAAGGGGCTATCTGGCGACTGCCGACTTAGGCATTAGTCGCCGTAAACAAACAGCCTAGTTCTAGGCTACTTTACAAATTAAACAGGAAACAATAAAAAGAAATAACAATAAAAAAGCAATAACAAAAACAATAACAAAAACAACAACAACAATTAAACCGGGTTAAATGAAAGGGAGAAGGCCAGCCTCCCCCAAAAAGTCAATAAGTCCACTAGTCATGGTGCACGCACTCGTCCCGAGTACAAGGGACAGGCGGTAGCGACCCCGCCCATCCCGGTACCGGGACAGGCATCGTGCGCGAAGATCACCCAGACTGGGACATTCGACAAGAATGTGCCGAACAGTCTGGGGGACGACGCAGTCGTTGCAATAGGGCGCAGGCGAGCGCTCCATCAAGTAGCGATGCGTCACACGAGTATGTCCGATTCGAAGACGACAGAAAGCAACCTGAAGCCGCCGCGGCATTGGGGGATAGGTCCATGGGAACAGTCGCGGCGCAATGGCACGCAACTTTAAGTTCCCCTCGACCGTCTCCCATCTTCTTTGCCAAGCAGTCCGAAGAGTTCCCGTATTCCTGCCATGTAGTCAGTGTGAGGAAGAGCGAAACGCTGGTCCGGTCGCAGAGTCCTCGCGGACTCTTTGGCGCCCTCATTCCCCGCAATTCCTACATGTCCAGGAACCCAGCAGAAGATAATCTCGACATCTGCCCGGCTCGCCAAAACCGTGGCGTCACGGATTTCGCGAACCAGGGGATGCGGAGATTCCAATGCCCCGAGAGCACTCAGGGCGCTTTGTGAGTCGCTATAGATCACAATCCGGTCTCCGAACCGGGCACGTCGCGTAATCTCGCGTACCGAGTGGTGTATTGCCACCAGCTCGGCCGTGAAGACAGACACAGCGCCTGGTAGAGCCCCGCTGACTTCAAACAGAGGGGATACGGCGTGGAAGCCGACCCCCTCTTTGGACTTGGAGCCATCCGTATACACTGGCACGGTACCAGCGTGACACGATGTGTGCTCCAAAAAGGTCGAACGCAATACTCCCGGCGCAGTACAAGCTTTGGGAGCAGAGGCGTGGCAACAAATAGCCAAATGTGGTACCCTCCAGGGTGGCGTCCTGGGCAGAACCAGGGGCGCCACCGGCCCGAGAGCTATATCTACCTCTCGAAGGAGTTTCCTGGCCCTAGACCCAAAGGGCTTAGGGTATGACTGGCGTCTCTCGGCGGCATAGGCACCATCGAGATCAGCTGCGGATGCAGTGAGAGCTGTTGGCGACTGAGGGAGGCGCCGGGCTCGCGCGTACAGGCGAGTGATGCACTGCACGCGGCGCAGAGCAAATGGCATCTCCCCAGCATCGACCAACAGGCTCTCAATGGGGGAAGTGCGGAAGGCAACGGTCGCAAGGCGAAGGCCGGTGTGGTGGATCGAATCCACCTTCCGCAATAAACGCTCGGCCGCGGATGCATAAAACTCGCATCCGTAGTCGAGCTTCGAGCGAACAAAGGATCGATAAAAAAATAAGGCGGTAGCCCTATCAGCGCCCCAAGCGCTGAACGTCCCCTCGCCCCCATCGTGTGGAGAGTCTCCATGATACCGTATCGCCATGCGGTATCATAGGCCTTCTCCAGATCAAAAAACACCGTGGCGTAGTGCTGTCTACGAAGGAAAGCCTCGCAGACGGCATTTTCCAGTCGGAGCAGAGCATCCGACGTGGAGTGGAACTTACGGAAGCCGCACTGTGCAGAAGACAGATGGCCTCCGCTGTCCAGGAAATAGGCTAATCTAACATTTACCAATTTCTCCATCAACTTGCACACGCAAGAGGTTAGAGAGATTGGGCGGAAACCGGTCGGAGTAGAGTGATCTCTCCCCGGCTTGCGAAAGGCGAGCACAGTAGCGATTCGCCAGGAGTCTGGGAGAAGACCTTCCACCCAGATCCTGTTGAACAAATCTAACAGAAAGGCCATGCCTCGCTCACCCAGGTGTCGAAGCATGGCGTACGGGACATCGTCCGGACCATGGGCGGTGTCCGCGCACGAAGCGAGAGCGGAACGCAACTCACTCACAGTAAACTTGTCGTTGAAGGGTTCTCCGCCTCTGGAGGTAAAGTCCAGCCGGCGGCCTTCCGCGACATCACGACGTGCATTGAATGCTGGCGGAGCAGCATCACGGCTAGAGAATGCGGAAAAAGCGGTCGCTAAGGATTCCGCCACGGACGCGGGGTCCGAGATTGCGCTCCCATTCTCCTGGAGAACGGGAGGGGGGTCCTGCGAGAACTTGCCCCGAATCCTTTTGACTCGCTTCCACACCGAAGGCTAAAGGGGTCTTCCCGTTAAGTGAAGAGACGTATGCCCGCCAAGAAGAGCGGCGGGCGTGCTTCGAAATATACCGGAACCTAGCCCTAGCCCGACGAAATTCAGCGACAGTGAAATCGTTCGAGCAGCGCTTATAGCGCATGTAGGCATAACGCTTCTGTTTGAGGGCCGTCTCACACTCGGCCGAACACCATGGGAGTGGTCGGCGTGCAAAACGACCAGACGTCCTAGGAATAGTAGTCAGGCCCACGGCGATGAGGTTGCCGGAGAAGAACTCAACGGCCTCATCTACCGACCTAAACTCCTCGACTGAGATAGAGAATTCAGTCATTTCCTGAAATGCAGGCCACCGCGCCCGCGCCAAGCACCACCGAGG
This sequence comes from Ceratothoa steindachneri, assembly GCA_963969495.1. NCBI lineage: Eukaryota > Metazoa > Arthropoda > Malacostraca > Isopoda > Cymothoidae > Ceratothoa > Ceratothoa steindachneri. The sequence goes on along the minus strand of OZ018333.1, from coordinate 50,313,350 downwards.
TGGTCTCTCAGGCGGCAGTTGCCCTGAAAATGATATTTGAATGGGAAAGTGATCACTACCATGGAGGTCATCGACCACCCCCCAATCAAAATCAGGCTGTGCATCCGAAGAGCACAAAGATAGGTCAAGGCAAGAAAATGAAGCGGTTCTCGGAAAGTGATGCGTAAACTCATCCACGTTTAGGACACCCATCTCAAGCTCTTCGATCAGATAGGGCCTCGGCAACTGTGCCACGACGCGGCGGAAGTTCCCCGCGTCGAAGTCAGCTGACGGTGGAATGTACGCAGAAATGATAGTATACCTCCTATCTAGGTGCAGCTGCCCAGCCACTGCCTGAAAGGAGGTATCTAAAGAGAAAGGAAGAACGGAGACATCATGCCGGGTGTAAACCGCGCATCCCCCAGCCCGGCCATCCCGCGGTGGTGGGGTCGCAAGACCCTTATCCCCCGGGAGGGCAGGCAGGGGGCATGGTCTCCTGCAAAAAAATAGCTAACGGGGAACGGGACGAGGCGAGCCTCCGCAGCTCCTCCCAGTTGGCCCGGAGTCCACGGCAATTCCATTGAAGGAATATGCCCTCCAGGCCTAGCTCGGAGGAGACGCGGGGGCCCTCCTCGAATTGAAGACCCTCACGGGAATGGCCGTACGCTTCCTGGGGGCAGAACCCCGGGCGCTGTTGGCCGGACAAAGCGCTGGAGGCGCTGTCACCTTCGAGGACTTATTGGGGGAGGTTGGGCTCGCCATGCGAGTCTTTTCCTCCCTCCGCCTCGAAACCTTAGGCGGGCGCTGCGGCTTCGGAGGTGGGGGGGCCTCTTTTCGAGGAACCACCGTCTCCGAGCCACCCGCTCCACCTCGGGGCGTGGGCGAAGGAGCCGAAGCTCCTTTGTTGCTGTCCTCCTTTCGGGGGACAGCTTTAGGAACCCCTGAAGATGGCCTAGTGACCATCTTCAGGGGTGTTGCCTCCTGTGAGTCTAACGACTCGGTGGAGGCGCGTGGCCGTTTCGCCTTGCGGGAAACGGTCACGCTGGGGGAAGAGGGGGGAGCCCTGGTTTTAGCCGGGGCTGGGTAGGAACCCTTTTTGCCGCCAGCTTTACCAGGGGAGCGCCCGGGTTGGGTAGAGCCCGCAGAAGGGCTCCGAATGGGCGTGGAAACAACCGTGCTCGTTGGCCTGGATGGGCCAGGAGCAGAGGGTGCCTTTCGAACTACTGAGGCATATGACGTCCCAGGCAGAGCTGGGCGCGCCAGGACCAAGTCCTTAGCCTCGCGGATTGAGAGTCTATCCTGGGCCTGAACGGCCAGGATTTCTTTCTCCAGGAGATATGCACCACATTGCTTCGAAGAAGCAGGGTGCGGCTCTCCGCAATTGACACACTTGGCCACACACGATTTGGGCTTATCGTGTGCGACCTTGGAGCAATTTACACAGACTTCGGGTGACCCCGACTTCGCACGTCTACATGAGCTATTCGTATGGCCGAAGCGGTGACAGTAATAGCAGAGCCGCGGCAGTGGCACGAATGCCTTCACGCGGTAGCGGTACCAACCAGCACGCACCGACTCAGGGAGCTTGTCACAGTCGAACGTGACGAACAGTGTAGGGGTGGGTCTCGAAGCCCCTCCCTGTTTTCTCATCACACGTTAGACCTTGACCGCCCCATGGTCGGCCAGCTCTAGGGTGATGTCCTCAATGGAGTAGTCAACGAGTTCCCTCGCATAAACTACTCCTTTCACAAAGTTCATGGTAGAGTGCGGCGTCACACTCACACTAATCCTCTCCTCTGATGGATCATGTTGCCCTTGGACAACATGGTGCCATCAGTGGAGCGAATAACGAGGAAGCGTTTGAAGCCAGCGGGCTCGAAAACGCCAGGTAACCTCTGAATGAGGGGCCCCGATGTGATCGAGGCTCCGCCCTATGCACTCTTGGTGTTAGTCTTGGTCAGGGGCTCCGCACAGGAGGGGGTAGAGGGGCCGGATGTGCCGATCTTGGCTTGGTCGCCTACCAAAGTGGTAGCAGACCCATACGTCCCCGCAGCCCCCGCGGATGGAGAGGAGCCCCGAGTCTTTTTCTTTTTTGGAGAGGAGGGCGGGGAAAGAACCCGCTTTTCACCTCCGCCAGCAGGAGCCCCTAGGCCAGATGGACCGGCCTCAGCCAGGTCCCTCTCCGAAATGGAGAAGGTCCTGGTTGTCGCAGGCGCACCTGTCGGAGGAGATCCCTCCCCTCCTTTTACTGCCTCGGAGCCCTCAGCCATTTGAGGAGGACCTTGCATAGGGGCGGATTCGGGTTCGGTGCTTGGCGCCGAGCCCGAATTCCCCCCCCATGGAAGGCCCTACCGTCTGAGGCTGGGTCTCCTCAAGGACCATGTCTATCACAGGAGGGGCCTCCAGTTGGCCATCCCCTCCCAGGACATCGCAGGTTCCCTTGGCAGTGTCGCCAGTCTTGTGTTGGGAGGCACAGGCCTTGACCCCAGCAAGGTTTAAAATTCTTGCCAGCAGGTCTTTTGAGGGAAGCGACCGAAGGGGCCTGGCTTCCCTCTCCCCCCTAAGGGGGTTTGCCCTACCGAGCCACTTTGATGGGGAGCGGCTGGCTAAGGGCTGCCTGCTGGCTTTCTTGGCAGTCCCCTTGGAAAGAAAAAAGGGGACTGCCGCTGGGAAAAGGGAGGTGCCCGAAAGCACCTCCAGAGAAGGGGGTAAGGGGGAGTCCCCTGCACCCGTAGGCGAAGGAGAGGAGTAAGCCTCCTCTCCGGTTAGAGAAATATGGAGGGTCCCCTGTGCAAGCACAGGGGGAGGGACCTCCCATTTTTTCGGTGGAGCTGCCCGAGGGCGGCTCCGTCGATGAGCAAGGGGGAGTTAAAGGGGTTTGAGGTTTTATTAATTCATCCATGGGCATGGTGACCCTATTTTTGCCACGGGACGCAATAGCTCATCACCTCTTGCAGTTGCCCGCACTGCAAGAGGTGCTTACAGGCCTGGCAGAGCCAGGCGCCGCCATTTCGGACCACCCCTCCCGCCTGGTGGCCTGGCAGTCCTTCGGCATGGCGGCTCCACCTTAGACACGGCGTAAAAAAATATAGGTTGTGAAGAGGAGAGGAAAAGGGATGTGTGGAAGGTATGGGTGGGGATGAAGCAGGTTGTTAAAAACCAGCCACCCCAGACCGGAGCTCAGGGGTTAGGGAACATTGCCCCCCACCCCCTCAGTGGGACGGTTGGCTGAAAGGAAGGTCAGCATCTACCCTGTGAAATTAGAGGCTGACCAGAGAAATTTCTGGGAGAGGTTGTGTGAAAAGAGAGGAAACAAGTGTTTTGAAGGAAGGAAGAGAGGCTAAGCTGGGGCCGGACGGAGTGCTGAATCCCGTCAGCACGGCGGCCAGGATGGCAAATCGCCGCGCCCCTTACGGGGGGACCCCAGAAGAAGATAATCTCAACATCCACCGGTTCGATAAAAGCATGGTGTCACATATATGGCAAACCAGGAAATGTGCAGAGATTTCAATGCCCCGGGAGCACTCAGCGAGCTATGTGAGTAGCTATAAATCACAATTTGGCTCCGTTTTTCGGGTGTTGCTGACGACCATGCTCCTGAAGCCTGAGTGGGTGGAGGCTGCTGCTATGGCTTGTTGCTGCCTTCACAACTTATTACGAATGAGGAGGCCGAGTTGAATCAATCGCAGCAGCAGATGTAGGGGACCCTGAGACGTATGAGGTAATACCAGGTGCCTGGAGGAGTGACCCATGTATGCCACCCCTGGACCAGGAACATGACGAACGCGGTTCTCGTGCAGCAAGACATCTGAGGGATTACATGAAGACCTACTACAACTAACTAGCTGGACAGTCCCCTGGCAAGACAAATTTGCCTACCCTGCCTCGTGAAGTGCTTGAAAAATGTGCCAAGAATTTGGAATAGTTGTGTTCTGTTGTTGTTTTTTTTGTTTTTTTTAAGAGCTCATCTGGCGACTGCCTACTTGGGCATTAATCGCTGTATTAAAACTGGCCTAGTTCTAGGCTACTTTAAAATAAAATTAAAGAAAAAAAAAACACACCCCAAAAAGGGGGTAAGGAAGCAAGCTGGTGCGTCGGGGAGATGTCCCCCCGGCTCAGGAGCGTGCAACTAAAGGAAAAAACAAAAAACAAAAACAAATGCAAAAAAAAACCAAAAAAAAACCTTGCTTAAATAATAGGGAGAAGGCTGGCCTTCCCCAAGAAGTCAACAAATCCACAAGTCAATGTGCTCGAATCTGTCCCGAGTACAAGGGACAGGTGGTAGCGACCCCGCCCATTCCAGTACCGGGACAGGTATCGTGCGCGAAGATCACCCAGACTGGGACATTCAACAAGAATGTGCCGAACAGTCTGGGGGACGACGCAGTCATTGCAATAGGGCGCAGGCGAGCGCTCCATCAAATAGCGATGCGTCACACGAGTGTGTCCGATTCGGAGACGAGAGAAAGCAACCTGAAGCCGCCGCGGCATTGGCACGCAACTTTAAGTTCCCTTCGACCGTCTCCCATCTTCTTTGCCAAGCTAGTTGTGTTCAGTATAATGTGTTTATCATATATGCCTATTTATCTTAAAATTTTTGTTGTGACAAGGTTTGTGAATATTTGTGTCCTGTACCAGATATGTTAATAAAATAAGACCCTGTCAACTATTTTTTTTGTGTGTGTTGCCTTCCTTGAAAGCGCCTCAATAAGGTATTGCCTGCATAAATAAATATATATCTATGTATATATAGAATTTAATAACAGATTATGAAAAAGCTTGTAATGTTGATAAAATTGTTTACACATCAAATTTGAACAACCAAAAAAAGGACATTGAAAATATAATAAATTCAAACATATCTTATGAAAGTAAAATATAACAGAGACAATTGAAAGGAAATTATACTATAAATGCTTTAACAATCAAAGCTCTCTGGAATGTCTAAGAAATATAAAATAAGTAATATCTCTAAGCATAGTGCCATATACATAGGATAAGAAGACTTGTTTCATGGGAAAATGAGACGCATACACTTGGAGAGAAAAAAAAGTGATTAAATGAATAAATATAGTCATAAATTAACTGGTTTATGAAAAATTTCATGAATTTATTGTTTTATATTGCTTGTTCTTGGCTTCAGTTATTATTGTTTTTCAAATTTACTTTTTAACTGTTTGTACGTATACATGTACCCCCCACCCTCCCATCCTTCACTTTTTAATGAAGACAGATTTTTGCTGAAAAAAAACATGCATGCATATATATATATATATATATATATATATATATATATATATATATATATAGAGAGAGAGAGAGAGAGAGAGAGAGAGAGAGAGAGAGAGAGAGAGAGAGAGAGAGAGAGAGAGAGAGAGAGGAGAGGAGAGAGAGAGAGAGAGAGAGAGAGAGAGAGAGAGAGAGAGAGAGAGAGAGTCACAAGGAGTCACAAGGAAAAGAAGTACCCTAGAAGACCTTACGGTCCATACGAGAGGGTACTTGTTACGAGTCAGGGACTCGTGAGCCTGTCAGCGAACCAGGACTTTATCCAGGCGCCTTTTGAACTGCTCCACAGAGTCGCTGTTCACGACTTCTGGCGGAAGCGCGTTCCACTCGTTGCAGATACTGTAACTGAAGAAGTTCCCGCATCTGTCCCGGTGATAACGCGGCAGCTCAATTTTGTAGCCGTGGTTTCTCGTTACGCCCTCGCTTAGTTGGAACATGTCCCCGTTGCCTACGTGGTCAATACCTCGGAGGATTTTGAAGACCTCGATTAATTGACCGCGCCGTCTTCGGGTTTCCAGTGAGAAGAGGTTTAGTTCTTCTAGGCGGGCTTCGTAACTTTTGTGCCTGATCGAGGGGATCAGTTTGGTCGCCCTGGCTTGTACTCGCTCCAGTCGGGCGATGTCCTTCCGAAGGGATGGACTCCAAAACTGGACTGCGTACTCCAGGTGAGGTCGGACCAGGGAATTAAAGAGAGTGAGAACGATTTCCCTGTTCCGATACCCAAACTGTCGCTTGATATACCCCGAGATTCTCTGGGCTTTCTTCTCCGCCTCGATGCACTGCTTGGAAAACTTGAGGTCGCTGGTGATCACGACTCCCAAGTCTTTTTCCATGTCTGTGCTCTCGAGCGCCGAGTTTTTTGAGGCTGTAGACGGCTTGGGGATTTCTGTGGCCGATGTGCATCACCTTGCACTTTTCGACATTGAACGGCATTTGCCATTTGTCTGACCACTCCCCGAGTTTCCTCAAGTCGGCTTGGAGTCTCTCGACGTTTTCCGCGTCTGCCACGTTCATACCTAGTTTGGTATCGTCGGCAAATTTGGAAATCCTCGCAGTTATGCCATCATCTATGTCGTTTACATAGATGATGAAGAGTAGGGGGCCCAGCACGGAGCCTTGGGGAACGCCGCTTGTTACCGGTAGCCAACCGGACTTTTGCCCGTTCACCACTACTCGCTGCCTTCGACTATGCAGCCAGTTTTCGATCCAGTCACCTACAGCTCCGGCGATGCCTAGCGCTCGAACCTTTTTCAGCAATCGGCGGTGGGGCACCTTGTCGAAGGCCTTCTTCAAGTCGAGGTAGATGACATCCACCGCCTTCTCCCGGTCGTGTTCGCTGAACACGAAGTGGAAGAATTCCAAAAGGTTCGTTAGGCATGACCTGTGCCGCCGGAACCCGTGTTGGGAATTCCTCAATAGGTGGTTGGACTCGACGTGCTGCGTTATTTCGTCAACCAGGATACTTTCCATCAATTTTCCTACTACCGACGTCAGGCTGATCGGCCGGTAGTTAGATGGCTCGCTCGCGTTACCCTTTTTGAATATGGGGGTGACTTCCGCGTCTCGCCAGTCCTTTGGCACGCATCCAGTCTCGAGCGATTTCCTGAAGATCGAGCAGAGATGTGGGGAGACCTCATCTCGCACTTCCTTCAGCACCCGTGGTAAGAAGCCATCGGGCCCTGGCGACTTGTAGCGGTTCAAAGCGTCGATCTTTGAACGCACTGTCGTCTCTTCGAAGTGAAATCTCTCCAATTGCTCTGAGCCTTCGTACTTGTCACGAGGCTCAGGGGTGGTGTC
>OZ018333.1:50094088-50306088 GCA_963969495.1 Ceratothoa steindachneri | reverse complement strand
TTATTGTTGTTTTTACAAAAAAAGAATTGTTGTTACTGAGCTGTGAGCCAGTGAGTGGATGTACCACGGCGTGGCGTGTAACGCTTGCCTGATTGAACACGATGCGACGACCGAACCAACCATTGGATTTAACAAACGTCGGATCATTAAACCCGATGGAGTTCGGCCAGGAAATTTGGTTCATTATATCCAAAATTCCATTATATTGAGGTTCATTACATCGAGGGTTTACTGTATATATATATATATATATATATATATATATATATATATATATATATATATATATATATATATATATATATATATATATATATATATATACATGGTGTCCACAAAGTCTGGGTACATAGGAATTTTAATATTTTATTTATTTATGTTATTTTTCCTACCCAATGTATCAATTTTACTAAATACCTTTTGTTGTTCAGTGATGAAGCTTTGTTTTATGTTAATGGTGAAGTCAACAGACAGAATCTTCGATACTGGTCTCAAGACAATCCACATTGGATGGATCCATCCAAACAGCAAGGCTGCCAAAAGGTGATGGTGTGGTGTGGTTTGTGGGAAGCTCATATGCTAGGACCCTTCTTCTTTGATGAACATGTAACCGGTGAGACTTATCTGAACATGTTGAGAGACAAATTAATGCCTCAAATTGAGCGCCTAGGCGAGGGACTTCCGGACTGGTTTCAGCAGGATGGAGCCCCTGCCCATTTTGCTACAAATGTTAGAGATTGGCTGAATGGCACTTTTCCTCACTGGATTGGAAGAAGAGGTCATGTGGAGTGGTTCCCTCGTTCACCAGACCTTTCTCCCCTTGATTTCTTTTTCTGGGGTATGTTAAAAGAGAAAGTTTACTCAATGAAGATTGCAAATCTAAATCACTTGAGAAACTGCATTATCAGTCAGTGTGCTGAAATCGACGGCAATGTACACCTATTCAATCGAGTTCACCAGAATTTAGCAAGGCGCATCGACTTATGCATTGCAAATAATGGAAATCATATTGAAAAGATAATTTCTTAACATTATAATTAAATAAAATTGTTTTGTTCTAAAGGTATGTATTTATCCCCTATGTACCCAGACTTTGTGGACACCCTGTATATATATCCATATTTATACACATACATACAATCATTGGGATCAATTAAACAAAACATAATTGATATTTCTAAAAACAATCCATACAAATAACTTAAGTTTCTCATCAAATGTGTGCTGCATTATAAAACCATTTTCTTTCATTTTCAATGCATTTGAACAAAATGCTCATTATCATCCTGTAGCTGAAATATTGCAATATATAATACCATATATGGAAAAATAATATCTTCATTAATGCTATCATATGTTGAAAATACCTGGAAATAATATATATTTCACATACACAACGATAATCAAACACATTGAACAAGAAAGAAAATAGTTTCTCTCATCTGATGCAGCACAGACTAAACAAAAACTGAATCTAAAAACTTGAAACGACACAATTTTCTTACCTTGTTCTGTCGCCCTGGTACTAGAACAATATATTTCTTCAGAAACCCGAAGGCTTCGAAGATCCACCAGTCCCCGGCACTCATGTCTTCCAACATGGGGGCCTGACCTGACTTTGTGTTGGCAAGATGGCCATACCGGATCTTCATGGAGGCTAGCCAGGTATGAAGTTGGTGTACTACAAAAGAAACACAATATCAAATGGTTATAAATCCTTTGAATGTTTGTAATTTAGCACCAATCATGTCACATAAAATCAAATGGGTAGTAAATAATTGCTTATAATCATGATAAAGCAAACCCGAACTGAACTATTTGGTCAGCACTCTCACAATGTGGTGATTTGTTGTTTAGGTAAAAAATAAAAAAAACACCACATTGTTACAACACTGAACAAATGGCAATAAATCCAAAAAAGACACTGAACAACACGTGAACAAAGTTATAAATCATTCTAAAGCACTAGGGTAAATTAAATGAACTGGCAAGGAAAAATAATTGCTACATGTAGCATACACTTTGTTGGAAATAAAATGTGCAAATTTAACTCACCTGTATAGCCAACTTACTTTGCCTTCTTAGCCATAACACATCTCTTCTTTGCTGTATTAACATAATCTTTATGTTTTTTGTCATATAGAAAATCATTGGCCTGACACCACTCTGCAACATGAATTTCCTGTTTTCTTTTCAGGCTTTCAGTCCCTCATCTATTCTTCCTCTTTGTTCCCCAAACTTAACTTTCTTCCTGAGGACTCTCTTCTTCTTCATGCAAATCAACAATGTTCACATCATTCTGGGTTAGACGAGGGCTGTATATAGTTTTTTCTTATTATTTTTGCCCGAGAGGTTGCAGAATCTTTGTAGTGATGTTAGTGTGGCCTTTGCTTCTGTAACCTTCTGTGTCGTGAATTTGAGGCTGAGGACTTTTCCTTCCGTGCTATATGGGTATGCTTTGCCTTCAACCCTTACAGTTGCGGGTTTTTTTTTATTTATTGGAATTAATTTGAATTTGTTTATGTTCATTTTGATTTTGTTCCTTTTTATCATAGTCATTTACATTTTTTATCTCTCTTGCTGTTTTCTGGGCGATGCTTCTTGTTGTTTTTTCTGTCGCTGGTTATGATTTGTGTGATATCATCTGTTAGTTGGATATACATCGCACTGTTGTCTGTCGGTTTGGGTAAGTCACGGGTATATATTGTGTATAAGGTTGGAGAGAGAGACCCTCCTTGAGGGACACACGCCTGTACTGCGAATGTCTCTCCCATTTGGCTGTTTATTTGCAGGATCACTTTTCTACCTTCAAGGTAGTGGCATAATATTTTGCACAGGTTGGGTTTGATATGCGAAGTTGAAAAAAATTGTGGAACTCTACGATTTTTTTTCTGAGCCAAAAAACAGATCGTAGACTCCAATGATTTATTTTAAGGTAATTTTTTTTGTCGCCGTATTAACATGATTTTTCACAAAAACTGTTACAACACCACATGATTTGCTGTTTGTGAGTAAATCTTCACTGAAGTCGCCGAAGTGGGAGAGGGGCTTAAGGCAGTACCCCTATCAGCGCTGAACACCACAGAGCAAAGAATATCCATGGCACCGGTACAAGACCCTAAGGCTGCAAATATGAGCCTATAGGGTGAGACATGGGTCAAATACAAGACCAAGGAAACGGTGTGACTCTACCGCTTTCAGGCAAACCCCATTTAGAAACAAGTCTGTGTCAGGGTGGAGCCATGGATGATGGCAGAAGTGCACCATCTTAGTCTTGACCAAGATAAACTAAAGCCTGTGCACTGAAGTCGCCGAAGTGGGAGAGGGGCTTAAGGCAGTACCCCTATCAGCGCTGAACACCACAGAGCAAAGAATATCCATGGCACCGGTACAAGACCCTAAGGCTGCAAATATGAGCCTATAGGGTGAGACATGGGTCAAATACAAGACCAAGGAAACGGTGTGACTCTACCGCTTTCAGGCAAACCCCATTTAGAAACAAGTCTGTGTCAGGGTGGGGCCATGGATGATGGCAGAAGTGCACCATCTTAGTCTTGACCAAAATAAACTAAAGCCTGTGCACTTTGGCATAGTGATAGGCGCAGTTCAATGGCTGTTAAGTCGATGCTCGAGAGTTGGCATCTGGGCCACGTCAAAAGAGTTCTAAAGGTCATCCACATAGAGCGTAGCAAGAACATCTTCCGGCAGCACCGCGGTGATGGCGTTGATGCTCAGGGCAAAGAGTGTGACACTGAGGACACTTCCCTGCGGGACACCCTCTTCCTGCTCCATTGGGCCAGAGAGGGCTCCCCCCACCCGTGAGCGGAATTGACCATCTCGCAAAAATTCAGATATAAAGATTGAGATGTGTTCCCTCGCCCGCATAGTGTGAGGAATCTCCATGATACCATATCACCATGCGGTATCATAGGCCTTCTCCAGATCGAAAAACACAGTGGCGTAGTCATGTCTACATTTTACAGTCAGAGCAGAGCATCTGATGTAGAGTGGAACTTGCAGAAGCCACATGGTGCAAAAGACAGATGGCCAAAAAAAAAGACTAATCTAACATTTACCAATTTCTCCATCAACTTGGACACACAAGAGGTGAGAGAGATTGGGCGGAAATGGGCCAAGGTAGAGTGATCTCTCTCCGGTTTGCGAAAACTGACCACAGTAGCAATTCGCCAAGAGTCTGGGAGGATACCCTAAAACCAGATCCTGTTGGACAAATCTAACAGAAAGGATATGCCTTGCTCACAGAGGTATCGAAGCATGGAATAAACCTCACTCAATATAAATCTGTAGTTTAAGGGTTCCTGCCTCTTGAGGTAAAGTCAAGTCGGCAACCTTCCGAGACATCATGACACAAATTGAATGCTGGCAGAGCAGCATCCCAGCTAGAGAATTGCGGGCGGGAAGAATTCCACCACAGGTGCGGGGTCCAAGATTATGGTCCCATTCTCCTGGAGGATGGGGAGGGGGGAGAGTCCTGCGAGAACTTGCCCCTAATCAGTTTGACTCACTTCTACACCTCTGCTAGATGGGTCTTCCCATTAAGTGAAGAAATGTATGCCTGCCAGGAAGAGTGGCAGGTATGCTTCGAAACATACTAGATCCTAGCCCTAGCTCGACAAAATTCAAATTGACAGACAATGAAATCTTTCAGGTGGTGCTTATACCACAGGTAGGCATAACACTTCTTTTTGAGGGCCGCCTCACACTCGGCTGACCATTATGGAAGCAGTTGGCATGCAAAATGGCCATACATTCTAGGAATAGTAATTAGGCCTACATCAATGATATTTTGAATGGGAAAGTTATCACTACCATGGAGGTCATCAACCCCCCTTCCCAATGACGCTGTGCATCCAAAGAGCACAAAGATAGATCAAGACAAGAAAATGAAGGGGTTGTTGAGCAGTTATGTGTAAACTAAACCGCACTTAGTTCCCCCCCCCCCCCGCCCTATTCAAGTCTGTGAGCAAGAGAAAGGACCTTGGCAACTGTGAAGGAAGTACCCCCCCCATTGAAGTCGGCTAACGGTAGAATGTACGCAGAAATAACAGTATAGCAACTATCCAGGTGCAGCTGCAGAATGGAGACATCATGCCGGGCATAAATGGCATATCCTCTTGCCCGGCTCCCATCACATGGTGATGGGGGTTGCAAAACCCTTATACCCTGGGAGTGGGAAGGGGGCACACACGCAGTATGGTCTCCTGCAAAAAGATAACTAAGGGAAAATGAAAGGTGAGCATCTGCAGCTCCTACTGCCTTTGAGTCACCCAGCCTAGCACTCGGTGTAGTCGTATGAGCCGAAACTCTTTTAGTGCTGTCCTTCTTTCGGGAGGCAGCTTTAGGAACCACAGAAGATGGCCCCCAAGACGCACTTCAGGGGTGTTGCCTCCTGTGAGTCTAATGACTCAAAGGCGCTGGTCGGTGGGTAGAATCCGCAGAAGGGTTCTGAATGGGCGCGGAAGTGACTGTGCTCATAGGCCTGGATGGGACAAGAGCAGAGGGTGTCTTTCCTAACATTGAGGCATAAGACATCCCAGGGAGAGCCAGGACCAAGTCCTTAGCCTCAGAAATGAGAGACGATCCTGGGCCTGAATTTCCTTCTCAAGGAGATACACACCGCATTGCTTCGAAGAAGCAGGATGCATCTCTCCGCAATTGACACAATTTGGACTTATCGTGTGCAACCTTGGAGCAACTTGACTTTGGGTACCCTGACTTTGCATGTCTACAGGAACGATTCATGTGTCTGAAGCGATGGCAGTAGTAGCACCTCCAAGCAGTGGCATGAATGCCTTCACGTGGTAGAGATACTAATTGGCACACATCGACTCAGAGCTTGTCACATTCGAATGTGATGTTCAAACCTTGACAGATCCTTGGTCGGCCAGCTCTAATGTGATGTCATCTATAGAGTAGTTCACGAGTTTCATCGCATAAACTACTCCTTTCACAAAGTTCATGGTGGAGCACAGCATCACACTCACTGGGGTGCCATTAAGTGTCCGAGGAGCACTAAACTTCTCTCCCTGAGGGATTCTCTGATGGAACATGATGTTGCCAACATGCTGTCAGTGGAGCGAATAACTAGGAGGCACTTGAAGCCATACTAGGTAACCTCTGAATGAATGGCCCTGACATAATCGAGGACTACCTACCTGGGGGAGCACCGGAGGTGGATGAGCGGTTCTTAGCTTGGTTGGCTAATGGCCCCTAGGCCAGATTGACTGGCCTCAGCAAGATCCTTCTTTGAGATGAAGAATGTCTTGGCTGTCACAGGGGCACCAGCCTGGGGAGGAGGTCCCTACTCTCCTTGTGAGGCGGCAGGGACCCGAGCCATCTCAGGAGAATCTTTCATAGGGCCAGACTCAGGTTCTGTCCTTGGCACTGAGTCTAGGTTCGACCCTATGCAGCTACTAGGTCACCTCAGGGGAGCTTCCATGTGCCCTCATCCTCCAAGACATCACAGATCCTAATCAAGGAACCTTTTTCCAATGCTTGTAGCATTTGTTTTTTGAAAACCCCAAGATATAAACCCAGAATAATACCCGTTTTTTTTCTTCAAAATTACACTTTTTTTTCAAGAAATGAATGCTACTTATGATTATTTTATTCAAAATTCATATTTATGTTTCTAATTTCAATAAATATGTATCAAATTAAGGTTATTTCTCTGATACCGACTCATAATAATTCATCTTTCCTTCTACAGGTTATGGCTATCATAGGATATGGGTACCCAAAATTCTCGATCAGTAATCTGTTACTGTGATCTTTTCTTACTACAATATAATTATTAAACTAAGTAATTATTAATATTATATAAAAATAGAGATAGCTATTCTTTTTCTATGTCATTCTAATGCTTATAGCATTTATTTTTGGAAAAACCCAGAATAAAACCCGGGTTTTATTGGGCTTTTTTGCTAACCCTGCCATCAGAGTGTTCAGGACAGCCCAGTGATGGGCTTCCCTAATTTGCACTCAGGCCAGGAGCAATTGGAGAAATTCAGGAAAAATAAATATGATTATCAAATTTGTTTAAAACAAAAAGAATTACAAATGGTGAAGTTCAGATAATGATTAAAATTGGGATATGGCTGTTTATTATTTTTTTTTTTATATTTTAATATTTTATTGAAATCTTTCTAAAATAGATTTTCCATTTTAATCTTTAGGAGGAGGAAATAGCTACCCTCAAATAAGAAAAATGAAATTATTAAATAAAATTTTCAATGTTTTTATTTGCCTTTATTTAGGCATAGAAAATAAGTATGGATCTGGAAAAAAAAGAGAGAGTAAATTATTAGGAGACAAGAGATGTTTTTCCAATTCCTTTTTAAGAGTTTATTTATAGATTTAAAAAGTCTAGTTATTATTTTTTATTTTGCTTTTTAATTATACACCGGACAAAAAAATAGTCACTTGTAACCATAGTAAGGGACTTTTGCACGCCACTTTGCTCCATATGTTCATGCCATGGAATTCCCTGTGTAATATTCTTTCTGAAATGGGTGGTGAAGGACCAGAATTGATGTTTTGTAGCAATTCCTGCCTGGAAGCAAATAGATTTCCAATTACAAGTCTGGAGATTCTACAATGGTCCCCGTCTGTTAACACCTTATTCCGTCCACAATTCTGGTGAGAGTATTTTGCATTTTGGGAGTTCTGCCATTGCTTGCGGTATTGTGGTAGTGTTTGTTGCATGCAGCCATACATCAAATTTGTCCAATTTCATGTTTTTTGCTATTTCATTATTATTTTGTGATTTTTTTTTACAGAAAGTGGTCTAAATAAAATTTATTTCTAATGTGTGCTAAGAAACAACTCGAGAGTGATTGTCGAGGTGCTATTGTTGCTCTTCATAAATGTTGGAAATCTCAGAGACAGCTAATGAATTAAACATAGCCCAAAGTAAGGTTAATTTATGGGTTTCACATGCTAAAAACAATGTTAGTCTATCTATGCCAGCACCTAAAAGACGATCTGGCAGACTGAGAAAAACAAATTTGCGAATAGACATGCTTATGAAACATTTAGTAGTGAATAATCCAACAATAACTGCAAAAGAACTAAAATTTACTATAATTTATTATCTGATGTTTATGAATGAACTATCCAGGAGCAGCTACAAAAAGAACTCAGATTACCATCTTGCTATGCTGTAAAGAAACCATTCATTTTTAACATTCAGAAGCTGTCCTAAAAAGGTTCATCGGCACATTGGCTCAAATAGAATGTACTCTAAATACACCCAAATGACAATGAAACACCGTCCAAGTGTGATGATTTAGGTTTGTTTCAGTTTCCAACGGAGAGGAGGCATATATTTCCTTCCTAAGAACACAACTACAAATGGTGCATGGTATTTAGCAATGTTACAGGAGAAACTTCCAGTGGTAATGACAATCCATGAAGCAGAAACATGCATGCATGATGGGGCAGCTTGTCACAAGGCTAAAATTGTGACAAAATGGCTTATTGACAAATTTAATATTTTGGATTGGCCTGGTAATAGCCCAATCTCAATCTCCTAGAAAATTTATGGCTAATAATAAAAAATAAGTTGAAGGCCAAGACACTGGCTCCATTGAAAAATTAAATAAAGCCATCATAAAGGTATGGTGCAACAAAATATCAGTGGAAGTTTATCAAAACTTGATCAAATCAACGGAAAGATAAGAAAATACTAATATAAGGTTAGTCAATATTATACATGTTTTTTATGCTAAGAATACAAATTTTGAGGGTGATGAGATACTTTTTGCAGGCACTGTATATTCTTACAACTTGCTCTAGCACTTCCTATCATATTTTCCACAGAATTTAAATTAAAGTTACAAATAATAACTGTATCTATTTCACATCCTTTACTTATTTCCCTGATCATTAACTCATCAAATCAGGCTGTCCGGGTGGTCTGTAAAGGGCTCCCTAAGTGTATTATCCTATTTTTACTGACCCTAATATCTATCCAAAGTGACTCAACTTCTCCTTGCTTTATAGAATTATTTAGATTTGAAATGCTATTTCTGATATAAATAATCAACCCCCCACCAGTCCTATCTTTCCTTTGACTAATGTAAGTATCATAACCCTGTAGTTCAAATTCACTCACAATGTCATTAAATTTATTTTCATTAATCCATGATTCTATTACACATTATATCTACATCTTCATCACTAATATAATTAAATAACTCATCTCTCTTATTTTTAAGACTACAAGCATTGGTATAAAGACAACTCAGCCCTCCTATCCCTGAAGCACCTCTTTTAGCCTGTATACATACCGTTCTATCTCCTCTGCATCTGTTTCCTTCCCTGCCCCACCCTGCACTCTTGTATTTCCCTGACCACTATAGGTAATTAGTTTCCCGCCTGTAAAGACCTAATGACAATATCTATCTCCTGCCAAGACACCTCAACCTCAACCAGGCCTAGATGGAGTCCATCCAATGCAGACAGTGTTTTATTCTCATAAAAGCCATTCCATGCATCTACAAACACTAATCCAGACTCCTCACCCAGGCCTTTCACATATTCATTCAGTCCAATTGCATGACATCATTTACACCAGCACCCAGCAAACAAACTCTGTCCCTTCCATAACTTCCTATCTAAATATTTAATCTGCGAGTCACCCATTACAAGCACCCCAGTCATCCTCCTAGTCCACCTGTAGTAGTAACTAGTAGTCTGCCTCGCCTCCCTTTCTTCTCTTCCAGGGTGTGTGGGATGATGAAGATGAAGAAAGAGGGCAATCTTGGTGGGGAACTTGATAGTCTTCTATCATGCCTTCCCCTCCCATTCATTCATCTTTGTCTCTTCCTATAGGCATATGATTTGATATTAAGAGACATTGGATAGTGTTATTGTGTATATATATTCAGTGATATTACTTTAGTGAGGATGTTGTCCGAATTGATAGTGCGAAAGAAGTAGCTGGACAGTCATCCAGGTACTAGTCATTGTGAATGGGTGTATGTGTGTATGTACATATGTTGGTGTTAATGATGTTTGAGTGTAGCAGTGAATCTGTGACTGAAGATGCCTTCTCCTTTCCAGCTCCTTGGTACTGGTGGTCTATCAATATCTGGCTTGAGAGGCAGTGGTAGCCAGCCTTGACCCTCACTCATTCTTGTATGATTGAGAAAGGGTCTTTCTGAAACATGGGTCATTGGAACTTGTGCCTCCCACTCTCCCCTGCAGTAATTGGTTTGGGGGTGCACCAAGTAATTTATCGTGTATAATTTAGATTTTGCAGGTGACGTTGGCCAATCTTTAGTTATAAGGCCCTATATATATTTAGTGTTTTCATACCATACCTATTTATTTTTGCATGTGACTAAAGTCTATTTTGCATTGAGCAATATTTATATATTGTAAGGCCATATATACGATGGGCGGTCAATAAGTTTTGCAATTCAGATATAAGGAAACGAGATATGAGGAAAAGTGTTTTATTATTTTTCAATATAACTACCCTCGACTTCAATGCACTTGCACCACTTGTCCCTGAGGCTTCGAATTCCTGACAACCAGAAATCTCCCGACTGCTGTTCAATCCACTCCTGGACGGTGAGCTGGACATCTTCATCATCTCAAAAACAGCGTCCACGCAGTGCAGCCTTGAACTGGCAGAATAAAAAGTAGTCACTGGTTGAGCTCCTCGAATCTGCAAGTGCAACTCTGACCTTGTGGACTTTGATGACGTTGAAGTCTATCATGGGGCGTGAGGTTTCTAGGGACCCAACGGGCAGAGACCTTTGTCATGGCCAAATTGTCGTGGATGATGTTGATAACACTTCCATGTGATATTCCAAGTTCTCGCTCAATTTCTTCGACCTTCACCCGTCGATTTTCGAGGATCATCCTCTCCACACGGGCCACATTGTCCTCATTGGTCACGTCTGATGGGCATCCTGGACGGGGGTCATCTTCAAGGAACTCACAACCATGGCGGAACTCCCTATTCCAGCGAGCAATGGTTGCATAGGAAGGGGCGGTGTCGGTGTACACTGCAACCATATGTTCATGGATCTCTTTTGCATTCTTGCCTTCCTTGGTCAAAAATTTGATCACTGTGCAGTGCTCAACCTTCTCCATTGTTGAAAAATTTGTGACTAACGATCTGCGATGAGCTACTGCTTCTTAAATAGACGAGGCAGGAGTGTGCGGCTGCATGTCCTGACTTGTCATAACTTGTCCTAACACCCCCACAAACAGCCATCCCCCTTCCTCTGTTTTGCCCTACCAATTTGCAAAACTTATTGACCACTCCTCATATATTTACTTAGGTGTAGCAAGGCTGTATATATTTTTGTTTGTATTTATATATGACTCCACACATTTGGAGTTTGCTGTTTGTCATTCTTTCTATCTGTTCTTGGTCTTGTAAATAAAGTAAATATTAGACTAACCACTTATTATGGTCCCTTCAAACACCCGGGTGGCTCTGTTGGAGCATAAGAGATTGTAGTGTGGGATCTAGAGCCTACAGTAATCCTTACGATCCATACTCCACCTACTTTTGTTTACATTTTTGAGCCTAATTTTATTGGAACACATGTGTTTTTAGTTTTCATTCAGTGTGCATAAATATGTGCATTTGAATCCAAGTTCAAAACCTGAGGGCGCCATATTTGTATACATTTAAAGAAAACAAGGAATAAGTTAATGTACGATGGAAACTACATTAAAAAATGAAAAATGCTTATTACTTACATTATTCTGGTGGATACAGATGCAAAATAGCGCCGAGAAAAGCGTGGAACTGTTTTTAATTCCCGTTTTGTTGTAAGGGAACATTTTGCAAAACATGGCAGTTGCAAGATATGAGTAAAATATGGAACAGTTGCACCCATATTTTGGAACTAAAGTTCTTGCATCCCACCATACCCACTCTATGTTCTGTGTACTTGCTTTGCTTTCAGGGTCCACAAAGTTCTTTGAATGGTTGACTGTTTGATGTTGGTACCCTTCTAATTCTAAACTGGAGTAGGCTGACCAACAATCAGATATTATTTGGGTTCCTGGAAAGATCCATTTTTTAATAATACCAACAAGTGTTTCTTTTGTTCAATCAGGCACCTTGAGCATAAATTTTTTTTGTCTCTCATTGAAACATGCCAAAAACCCAAACACCATCAACCACTCTTCCTTTATTATATTTTCGTTTTTCAAATTTTGCCTCATCAATTTAAACAACTTTCCCTTCACCACCTATTTTTTGTGTATGCTTTTCACAATAATATAGTGCGACCTCTGCAAAAACTAAACCAAACAATTAATGTTTTTTTCTGATACTTTAACTCATTGAGAACTTCTAATGTATTTTGTTTGATTAGGAACCAATAAATAATCTGTAGTATAGTTTCTGCAGAGAAGCATGATTTTGAAAAAAAGTTCCATTCAGAGCAGAAGGATAAAAATAATGGCAGGTGTTTGAACCAGTTTTCAAATCAAGTTTTTCTTTGTGCACTTAAATGAAAAATCACGTTGTATCGAAAGGGGTGGTTTACACTTGTCACAATTAATGGTTAATTTAATTAATTTGTATACAGCTAAATAATGAATAATTTGTTCCTGATCATTACACAAAGTGGCAAGCGAAAAGATATTTTTCAGGTAAACTTGATATAGGCATCCATGGTAATAACTAAATGTAGGTAGAAGCCCCCCCCCAAAATGCAAATTAAATAAAAGGGTAAAACTAAGAAAGGTTAAAAAAACATGGGTACAAAGTCTAAATAGACAATAATGTAAATATTCCTTTTGTCATTTCATAAAAAAACAGTAAAAACATACGAAAAATAATGGTAAAATATTATATAGTAGAAAAAAGAAAGAAATAAGTATAAGACTAGGTGGGGAATATGAGAAAAAAACAGTACTCCCAAAAAGCATGAAATAATACAATTTCATTCATTAATATCACTAAATTCACAAGTGTAAACTTAAGTATTAAAAAAAGTCATTAGAAAGCAAAAAAATAAAAAGTAAAAATAATGGCAAAAAAGATTGACATTTCACAAGAGACCACTATTTGATTGACAATGAAATTTAAATATATTTCCCAGAGGGTAGTTGATGAATGGTCAAGTGACGGCTAAAAGAAGGTCGTTTATGGTACAGTGATGGCAAAATTTGTGTGGGGGGCTTTATCCCCAGCCCATAGAGGGTGGCTTTGCCTCCACACAGCCCTTATTTAGTTTTCAAGGGGCGGAAATGCCCAGACACACACCCTTAAAACAGTTAGGGAGACAATTAATGAGTTAATGAGAGTGTATTGGTATTTAGGGGGGGGGGGAGGTACCCCACACTTGACACAGTTAGGTGAAACATATTGGAAAATGGATGAAATATTATGGGATTGAGGAGCCGAGAGAGCTGGCAAGCTTGCGGGGAATGAATCTTCAGAATTACCGAACCTGCTGCCACATCCCTTAGGCCTAGCTTTACCATCCCTCCTGTTCTCATTCAAGCTACCAATTATTCCTCTTTCTGCCAAAACCACATCAGATAAAGCCCTTTCAACCTCTTCCTCTCTCAGGGCATCATACGTTCTAGTCAACCTAACAGATTCCATGTCCCTCTTACTCACACACCTGACCTAGCCATTCTATCCATATTCACCCACCATTCATCTTTACTTACATCAGTCACTTCTTTCTCTCCAGTCACTAGTCTAGGCCTATTTTCCTCTCTTCAGGACAAAAATAAGTATACTTTGAGGGATGATGCTGCAGAGGAGTGCTGATTATTTTACCTATGAGCTGAGTATTAACAGCAATATAATATTCAAAAGTGAAGATGCTACATAAATGAAACATTAATATCTTTACATCAGTTTCCGGGAGTTATGAATTTTTAATTAAATAAAACACACTTCTTCCTTCATCAGCTCCAGTGGCAAGGATATTCAGCTTAGCTGGACATATTCATTCTCCAAAGCAAAACTGGCTTTCAGACAAAATTAAAATTTCCTATAAGAAAATATTGAAATAAGTTAACATCTTAAATTTATTTAGAATATATCATTTATAATTAATAAATTTTGTTCATTATTATCCCCATATGTTAATGTTTTTTATTTACAAAATCCTTTGATTGAATTTTTAATTAAACTTGAAATTAACAATGCTAAAATGAGCTTGCTTCTTCATTCATAAAAAAATACATAAATGTATCTAGATACATGTATTAGTTAGGAAGTTGTTTGCCTTTCTGTTAGATGGTATTTTTTTTAATTCTATTTCCTTTTTTCAGTTCTCTCTCTCTCTCTCTTGGTGCATTTAGGAATTGCTTCATCTGTTTAAAGTTCCTTTTGTGATGTTGATTTCTCTATTTAGTTTATTTTTCCAAATTTGTTCCTGGTTATGGTGTGGTTCTTTTTTTCTCTTATTTTTGGTGTGAGGATTAGTTGATTTGGATATAGAGGGCACAGGACAAGTTTGCTTATTTCTGTTAAGCATGCAGTTGTTATAGATTATTTACTGCTACATTCACCCTCATTGCTAGATCCTTAAACACTTTCTTTTGTTTGACTTTGAGGATTGATAGATCCCTCATTTTCATATATTTTATAGATGCTAATATATTGGGTAGCTTTTACTCTATCCCACTTTGTTCTGGGTCCCTGGGTTCTCCTTGGTACTCTGTGGTGGTAGCAGTGATGAGTGTGTGTGCTTTCAGTGTTATGTTAGGCTGGGCCACTCTTGATGGGCTTCCATCTGGGTTATGGGGGCTTGGAGAGTTTGTATTTTCTAATTTTGGGAAAGGAATTGGGTTAACGATGAGGTATATTTCTCTTCTTGGTATAGGAAGTATCCTATACCAGTGCCCATTTGTTTTCCCTGAACATGGTCTTATCTTCTTTCCTTCCCTGGTAGTCCAGGTGTGTCTGTTTTAGGGCTTCTTAGTTTATAGCTTCTCGTTGGCTCAGAGATGTACTTCAGGATTTGGAATAACAGGGAGAGAGGAACTTTTTGATTGAAGTGGTCTTCTTGCTTGGTTGAAAGTAAGATTTTTGTTTAAAGTTAAAGCTTGCTGGTTTCAGGCCTGTTTTCAACCTATGTTACTTCTCAGGCAGACATCAGCCAGGGCAAGCCCCAACTCCCCACTGTGATGCCCAGTCATGGCGGTAACCCCCCCTAGTAAATGCTATCAGCTTAATAAAAAGAATCCAGAGGAGATTCGAACTGCTGACCCAGCAATTGTCAGGCAACCGTGGTAACCATAATACTAGCCAGAGACTTTTTTTTTGTCTACTTGTGTACTAATATCTTGATGTTTTAGAGAATTTTAAGTTTTTTCTTTTCACCAGTACGCCATTTTTCATATAGTTCATTTCTGAACTATACGTCAGTCTAGGGGTTTGATCTCCCATCAGCTAGAAAAGTTTCTGCCATCAATCCTCACTCAACCTAGCATGTAGACAGGTCTGCATTTAGGAGATTGATTAACTTATCAGCTAAAGAATCTTGTGCCATCAATTTCCTCACTCACCCTGACACATAGATGGCTCCTGCTTTCGTTGCTCTCTGATGGGTAAAAGGATCTTACCAGTATGAACTTTGAAATGTTGCAAAAGGTTTGATCTTGATGTTGCCTGATAAGAGCAAGAGGTACATTTAAAAGGCTTCTCACCAGTGTGAATTTCTAAATGTCGCTGAAGTTGTGCTTTCCATGCTGTTTGATAGGAACAAGAGCAGCATTTGAAAGGCTTCTCACCAGTGTGAATTTTTAAATGTTGCACAAGGTGCGATTTCCATGCTGTCTTAAAGGGGCAAGAACTGCATTTGAAAGGCCTCTCACCCGTGTGAATATTCAAATGTTTAAGAAGGTTTGATTTTAATGCTGTATGATAGGCACAGGAATTGCATTTAAAAGGTTTCTCACCGGTGTGAATTTTTAAATGTTGCACAAGGTGTGATTTTTGTGATGTCTCATATGGACAAGAACTGCATTTGAAAGGCTTCTCACCAGTGTGAATTTTTAAATGTCGCTGAAGGTCTGGTTTTCTTGCAGTTTGATAGGGACAGGAATTGCATTTGAAAGGTTTTTCACCAGTGTGAATTTTTAAATGTTGCAGAAAGTTTGATCTTGAAATTGTCTGATGGGAGCAAGAAGTGCATTTAAAAGGCTCGTCACCAGTATGATTTTCTAAATGTCGCTGAAGGTCTGGTTTTCTTGCTGTCTGATAAGGGCAAGAACTGCATTTGAAAGGTTTCTCTCCAGTATGGATTTTTAAATGTTGCAGAAGGTTTGATCTTGATATAGCCTGATAGGAGCAAGAAGTACATTTAAAAGGCTTCTCACCAGTATGGTTTCTTAAATGTTGCTGAAGATTTGCTTTACATGTCGTCTTATAAGAGCAGGAATTACATTTAAAAGGTTTTACACCAGTATGAGTTTTTAAATGTTTTGAAAGATTGGATCTTAATGCTGACTGATAGGGACAGGAAGTGCATTTAAAAGGCTTCTCACCAGTGTGAATTTTTAAATGTCGCTGAAGGTCTGCTTTCCATGCTGTCTTATAGGAACAGGAACTACATTTGAATGGCTTTTCACCACTGTGAATTTTAAAATGTCGCTGAAAGTGTGATTTCCATGTTGTTTTATAGGGACAGGAACTGCATTTGAAAGTTTTCTTCCCACCATCCACTTTTAAATTATTCTGAAGACTACACTTTTGTTTTTCATCAGTGTGAATTTTTAAATATTGCTGAACATCTGAATTGTCACACTGGGTCGCTTTGGGAATAATGCTGGAATGGTTGTTAAGTGGAATGTCTAGTGAATTTGGCCGATAATCAGAAACTGGAGAAACCTGATGAAGGAAAGCATCAATTAGGAAGTGTGAATTAACTTGCAATTTGAGTAACTAATGTACAAAAATATAAACAGGAGTTTATTTTGATTGACATCTACCAAAGCAAGGAGGTTGAGTATAAAGAAAAAGAATCAAAGATTAAAAAAAAATTGATAGGATCTTAATTTTGTTAGATATAAAGTTTTAAATAACAGAAATCAGAATGTTATTGCCTTCTTTGTTCATCTGTTTTTATGTAAAAAAAAAATTATCTAAATTTAAATATGATTTCAATAAAAGAATGGAAAAAAATAAACTAAACATTAAAATTCTTTTACCATCTTAAGAAATAAATTTTCTTGTATCATGGCAATCGGGGTTTCTGGAATTGAATTTCCTCCATTTGGGGAAGGAATCATCTCTTGAATTTCACATGCTGGAGGACTTGGCTCTTCAAAGATTTCTTCCTTAATGGTATCTTCTTTAATTAAAGTCTTTCTAATGTCCTCCTTCAAAATGAATGGAAAAATATACTAAAGTTAAACACTGATGGGAGATAAGGGTAATAAAAGTCATGACCAACATTAAAGCTTAAATATATAGATATAGAGTTAAAAGGTGTTTTTTAGGATGCAAAAACCTGAACAAAATGGGCAACCATGCTGCAGTTGACATCTGGAGGATTAAATGACCTAGAGCCCCAATGCCATTATGCCTGTAGGTGCATTTGTAGCTATATAGGTCTTCCACATTTTCCCTTTCTCCATTTTTACACTTCTTGACAGATTTTTGCTTTTTAGTTTTAAGTAATAAAAATAATACTAGGTCCATTTTCAGCCCAATAAGAGAGACTGCTGTTTGCACCCTTGCATCCACAAAGATGAACATACAACTATGCTTTAATCAGATATGGGTAAGTATCAGCAACCTTAACCACCTACATTTGGAAATAAAGTAGGGGGCATAGACAAGTTTTGGGCAGAGAGAAGCTTCTCGACATCACATATCAAGGTAAATATCCAAAACAGAGCAAATCCACTCATGTTGAATATTTTAATGAAGTTCATGTTCTAGAATGCGGCATCACCTGTATGGGTAAGCTATTTAAGTGTCCAAAGAGTGATTAATATAACTGATAAGACAGGGGCAGTGACATTCACCAAAGGGTTCCAATCGAAGGAATGGGTGATATTGGGATCTCTACTGAGAATCTTTGCTAAGATGTGACACTGATAGAGAAGGGGTCCAAGGGACTTCTTTCTATCAATAAAGTGAATGACCAAAATTTTTGAATCCAGCAGGATCAAAGACAGTATCATCTTGATGAGGGACCTCAATGCTCTTTTTTTAAAATAGTGCCCACGTGTGAACTGCCACCAAGGGCATAAGTCATTGCAAATTTTTAGTGTATTGTTGGGCTATATTAAAAAATAGACACACACAAACTTGACAAAAAAAAACAAACATGCCAAACAAAGGAGGCACACTTTAAGATAGGGGGGGATGGGGGCGGGTGCCTCTACCATATACTGGAACATGTGGCCAACAACTGAGTCAAATAAAATATAGGATGCCAGACTTTTTCAGAAAGTCCATTGGGCTGCAGGTCTGTGTGCACAAATCCATCCTAAGCACAAGGGACAAGTGGTAGCAACCCCTATCATCACAGTAGTGGGACAGAGGAGGGAACCTTCTGAGTGACAATGCATTCATTGCAGTAAGGTCAGGGGAGTACTCCATTAAAAGGCAATGTCCCATGACTGTACCTAATTTGAAGAGGACAGAAAGCAATTTTGTTTTTTTGACTGCTTCATTGGCCATAAATTGCCCTACACAACAGCCTACTATTAGGCTATATTAAAAAAACAAATAACAATATCTAAATAACACATAACAATTAAAAAAAGGAGAAGGCTAAACAAAATAATGAGAAAAAGCAAAAGGGCAAGAAGAAAGCATGCTCCAGCATTGGTGGTAGGCCCACCTTTCCCCTGTGCAGGAACATGGGACCTACAAAAACAGATACAAAAAAGGTCAAATAAAGTGGAGGAGGCCAGCCACCTCAAAAAACTCACCCATCTCGAATACAAGGGACAAGCGGTATCGAGCCCGTGGGACAGGTAACGTATGTAAAGAACACTCAGACTGGGACATTCAACAAGAATGTGACAAACAGTCTGGGGGACAACACAGTCTTCACAGTATGGAGGGGGCGAGCGCTTCATCAAATGGCGCTGCGTCCTGCGAGCGTGTCCAATTCGGGAAATGACATAAAGATACCCGAAGCCGTTGCAGTAGTGGGTGGTAGGTCCATAGGAGCAGTCACGGCGCAATGGCATGCAACTTTAAGTTCTCCTTGACTGTCTCGCATCTTCTTTGCTAAGCAGCCCGGAGACCTGCTTGTATTCCTGCCATGTAATTCGTGTGAGGAAGAGCGAAACGCTGGTCTGGTCCCCCAGTCCTCACAGACTCTTTGGCACGTTCATTCCCTGCAATTCTAACATTTCCAGGAACCCAGCAGAAGATAATCTCAACATCCACCCGGCTCACCAAAGGTGTGGCGTCACGGATATCGCGAACCAAGGGATGCGGAGATTCCAATGCTCTAAGAGCATTCAGGGCACTTTGTGAGTCGCCTTATCTCCCATAACAAGCGGTGTATTGCAACCAGCTCTGCCGTGAACACAGACGGGATACAGCGTGGAAACCGATCTCCTCTTGGGACTTGGAGCCATCCCGTATACACTGGCACAGTTCCAGTGTGCCAGAAAGTGTCCTCCAAAAAGGCCGAATGCAATACTCTTGGCACTATAAAAGCTTTGGAAGCAGATGTGTGGCGACAAATAGTCAAAGGTACCCTCCAGGGTGGCGTCCTGGGCAGAACCAGGTGCGCCACCGGCCCGAGAGCTATACCGAGCTCTCAAAAGAGTTTCTTAGCTGTAAACCCAAAGGGCCTAGAGTATGACTGGTGTCTCTCGGCGGCATAGGACCCGTAAAAATCAGCTGCGCATGCAGTGAGAGCTGTTGCCGAATGAGGGAGGCGCCGGGTTTGTGCGTACAAGCGAATAATGCACTGTGCACGGCGCAGAGCAAGTGGCATCTTCCCAGCATCGACAAGTAGACTCTCAATGGGGGAAGTGCAGAAGGCACCTGTCGCCAGGCAAAGGCCGATGTGGTGGATGGAGTCAACCTTCCGTGATACACGCTCTGCTGCGGCTGCATAAAACTCGCATCTGTAGTCGAGCTTCGAACGAACAAAGGATCAATAAAAATGTAAGGCAGTTGCCCTATCAGCGCCCAAGGTGTTGAACGCCACAGAGCAAAGAATATCCATGGCATGAGTACAAGAGACCCTAAGGCTGCAAATATGAGCCTCCCAGGTGAGGCGGCGGTCAAATACAAGACCAAGGAAACGTTGTGAGTCCACCACTTCCAGGTGCAGCTGCTTAGAAACAGGTCTGGGTCAGGGTGGGGCTGTAGATGGTGGCAGAAGTGCACCACCATAGTCTTAGCAAAGGAAAACCGAAGCCTGTGCGCTTGGGTATAGCAAGAGACATGGTTTAATGCCTGGTGGAGTTAACGCTCCAGAGTTAGCATTAAAGAAATGATGGTGTAACTTGTTTTCTCATGTCCTAAACTTAGCAGTTGCTGCAGCTTATAAATTTTATGATCATGCGAATATAAAAATAAATTGTGCCATTTCAAGTTCAGAACATTTTTTGCTGAGTCACTTGTGAAATCGCAAGACCAACAGTGCCTCCACCAAAAGCTGCAAGATATGACGGTGTAAACCTTTACCTGTTATCATGTACACAAGGTTGATGTGCTGTGTGCTGGAAAAAGATGAGTGAAGTGTAAAAAGTGTGACAAACGGCTGCACAAACACTGTAACAAAGCTTTCCATACTAAGTAATCAAGTGGAACTGTGTTTGGTGCACTATTTTACTGTTTTGATTGTTTTGTTTTTGGATATTATTGTTTGTCATTGTTCTAATAGGAATGAATTTTCAAAATGTTCAATTTAATTTTGCAACAACTTATTTCAATTATTGTGTGAGGTAAATACATTATTGAACTGTGTTCAATAATCGTGTATTATTTGGGATCCAAATAAGTGAATGTTCCGATTTTGGGAACATACAAAAAATATCAAATTTTGCATTTAGAATGAAACAGACATGAAGTTACTTCTAATTATGCCTAGACACAATGTAGTTTTAAATTTCACAGAAATTTGATAGCTCATTCAGGTAGCCATCAATAAAGGGTGAAATTATTAACTATGGCAGATATCTTATGACTCGCTACATTAATAAAATTAATCTGGCAAAATAAATACACAAAGAGAACTTTGAATTGAGCATTGGACGAGGCACATGTAATATTCTCTAATTAAAAATAAATCACTCTTTTTTGCAAAAATATGATAATTTGCATTTAATTTTTTTAAATTGTTACTGCAAGATCAAGGTTTGGATATTTATATCCAAACTCATTTAGACGCATTTGGAATGAATTATCTTTACCTTTATTTGAGGGCAATTTTGAGACAATATTTCAGTGTAGCTATTGGCTCTTGAATTTTCATGATGGGAATGAAGTTCCTTCTCATTTTCACTTGCAAGAGGATGGATCTCTTCACAAGGCTCTTCCTTAATACCTTTATAGATCAAGATCTCTACTAATTCCTCCTGAAATAAATACAAAATCTCATTTTACATAATACCTTATGATAGACCACTATAACTAAGTCATTAATCTAAAGAGAAAAATGGAGAGTAAAAGAAATTAACAGTATGATTGCCAAGAAAAGAAAGTAATGCTAAAATGACTGAATTTCTCAAATTCCAGCAAACAATAAGTTGACAAAGAGTATTTTTATTCAGAAGAGTAATGAAGGAAGACTTTTCAGTGTGATAACGGGATGATACTGTGTATGGAAAGGGTTTTTGTGCAGGGAAAGCCTAGGGAAAGCCTGTGATATTTGAAGAGCAGATGAACTCAGCCAGAAAGACCACTATATATCATCACATCACTCAATAGAACAATGATATAGAAAAGAGGATAGGTAGCTTTGTGCTTAATCTTTCTGGGCCAACAGGTTTTCAATTGCACAAAAAGCTGGTGGGATTCCAATGGAACCCAAACTTTCTGGGTGAATTACCTCACTATGCATGGGCTTACCCATGTCAGTCTTTGCAGAGCTGGTGATTTGACCTGTTAGCCCTTTACCAATGCTTGCCTCACAAATGTGGGTCCAATTTCTAGATGACACATTTACAGTAATACAGCTAGAAGACTTCCACGCACACATTAACAAAATATTTGTAGAGATTCAGTTCATAATGGAAACACAAGAGAACAATGGACTAACATTCCTTGATGTCCTGGTTATAAGAGACATTAACAGATCAGATGAAACTACAGTTTACAGAAAAAAAAGACTGATCGCATCCTAGATTTCAATAGTTCAAATCTACTTAATAAAAAAAAAAGCACACTGCAGACCCTATATGGAAAGCCATTACATACAGCAGCAATGCTGAACTTTGTACAGAGCAAGAAAGTACCTAAAAATATCTTTTGCAGTTAATAATTACCATTCAACATTTGTATGGAAAGTGAAAAACTCACATGGGTGATAGAAATATTAAGAGGATCACTTCCCATACATTAACACATCTATGAAGATCACTGAGCATCTCTTCTGACCACATGGACTGCATGGAGATTTCCCACAAAACCAATACCATACGCAATACATTGGCCAGGGTAAAAGACAACTTCAAAACACTGGATCTTTCTGCAGTTATCTACAAGGTCATTTGTGGTGGTTGCCAAATCAACTATGTGACAAACTGCAAAACAGTTGAAAACAAATACAAGAATACCAATGTACAGTTAGAAGAAATGATCTACTCTCGGCAAATGCATCATTCTGCATGATAGTGGGTCAAAATATGGAATCAAAAGTCATCTGTAGATTCTCTATTGGGTTCAAACCTGGAAGGTCCCAAAAGTTCATTATTATTTTCATCCAAGAACTTATTGCTTTTGCTTTGTAACAAGGTGTGCTATCATGCTCAAAAAAATACAATTATCATCCCCAAAGTGCTACTGAATTGTTGGGGAAAGGTTCAGATGAAGCATGTTTTGGTACCATTTTCAGTTCATGGCACTGTTCTTAGAAAAAGGTTTTAGTGCTCCAGTTCCTTTAGATGAGAAGCATCTCCAGATGTGGAGAGTATCTGGATGCTTCACTGTAGGCATGACATAGAACTAGTGTAAGTGCTCCCGTTTTCTCTTCTAAATGAGGGATCATCCCAAAGCTTGCAACAAGCAGAAAGGAGCTTTATCAGAGAATATCACTTTGCTCCAGTCTTCAACAGTCCATTCTTTATGTTTGCTAAAACGGTGAAGCCTATCCATAAGGATCTTCTTGGTGAGATTAAGATTCTTTGCAGCCCTTCTCGACTTGTGAGCAAGCTTTGCGCCTGGAGGCAACCGGATCCTTTGAAAATCTTGGGCATCCAGGAGACTTCTTGACAGGAGTGTAACCAGTCTTTTAACATCATTAATGATCCTAAAGATTGCTCCGTGATACAATGCCCTTGGCAACTAACTCATTGCATTTCATGCAATTTCAGTGCAGAGCAACAATAGTTGCGCACTTTTCTTTGGAAAGAACCATTTCTGGAATTGAAAAAGATTTAAACATTTATTTTTACAAAAAATATTATGAAATTAACAACAAGATAAAACAATAAATCTAAACACAAAAAGGAAAGAATTTATAAAAGGAATAAAACACCATTTCGTGATAGAAATGTAAGGAGGGAGGGCAACCGAAGGGAGTTCTCTGATAAAAAAAGCGAAGCCGAGCAGGGAAGGCAATGCTAGAAAGGGTAGGGAAGCAAGAATTTCAAAGAGAAGCAAGGCGGGGATAAACTACTAAAATCTGTGCCACAGACAGCTCGCCACCGCAAAAGGAACAAGCAGGGGCAACTCAGCCACCACCCGAAACTAAATAGCCATAGGTGAGTCGTATGTGCCCAATTCGCAACCTGCAAAGAGCAATCTCCCAAGACTGGAGTCGCTGAGAGCTAGAGGACCAGGAAAAGGACACAGTGTTTAATAAGGGAAAGCTTAGAAGAGGGGAATGAATCCCATTCTCTCTGCCACAAACAAAAGACATACGCCCTGGTTACGGGGTAGGAATCCCTAAAGGAAAGAGGGGCTGCATCCGGCACCTCAAGAGCGGCAGAGTGGGCCAGTCGATCAGCCGCCTCATTGCCAGGGACCCCAACATGAGCTGGAGCCCAACAGAATGCCACCCTGTAACGGGAGGCATTTCTGACCAGCCAGGAGTGAATGCGTAAAACCAAAGGGTGTGTGAACGAAAAATGAACTGCCTCCAAAGCACGCTGGGAATCGCTAAAAACAATAAAATCTGAAGAATTGAGGGATAAAATCAAATTAAAAGTCAAAAGAATAGCTGTCCACTCTGCTGTAAAAATGGATGCTACAGGAGAGAGGGCGGACCAAAGAGACTCCGTAGAGGACACCGCGGCTGCCCCAGCACCGAGGTCCGACTTCGAGCCATCAGTATAGATGGGAGGCTGGTGAGCATGAGAACACGCATGTTCAAGAAACAGGCACTTTAATAGGCGAGGGTCAGTAGACCCTTTCTCGAAAGGCCAAAAAGCAGTACAGACCTCAGGAGGGTGGATGCCCAACATGGAGCCGGCGGGAATGGGAGGGCTAACACCCCGGTAGGATAGATGGTCCCCAATCTGGAGCCCCAGAGGCCGGAGTAGAGATGGCCGCCGATCAAAAGATGCCGAAGAGGACGGGCCAAAAAGGCACTCATGGACTGGGGATGAAGGATATTGCTGAACACGAAACAGGAATCGTAGGCACACCTGCAGCCGGTGGTAATCACAAGGGAAGCACGCCACCCTCAACAAAGAGGCTAGGGACAGGCTAGGTGCGAAGGGCTCCACTACTAAGACGGGCCCCAAGCGAACGAACAGGATCAAGTATCTTCAAGGGTGAAGGAGACGCTGAAGAATACACCTGTCAGCCGTAGGCCAGCCGGGATTGGACCAGTGCCGAATAAAGTGACTACAAAGTGCACCCATCACCACCCCAAGTGGTGTTGTATAAAACCCTAAGCAAATCCATAGCCTTCGAACAGGACGCCCTCAAGCAACGCAAATGGGGCACTCAAATGAGCTTGCTATCAAGCATTAAACCCAAGAACTTAAAAATAGGACATATTCAATCGCTGTGCCATCCAAGAGGGGAGGGGGACCAAGGACACCACAACCCGGATAAAAATGCAAGGCCTTCGTTTTGGGGACCGAAAAACGGAAACTCTTTGTGACAGCACGACCCAACACGGCATCAATTGCCAGCTGTAATCGACGGGCAGCAGATTAGCAAAACAACGCCAAGTCATCCATGAAGAGGAAGGCCAAAACCCCCTCCGTAAGAGTGGACACCATAGTATTAATAGCAGCGGCAAAACATGTCACACTCAACACACACCCATGGAAAACACCCTCCTCTTGAATCCGCAAGCCTGAGAAAGCATCCCCAATACGGACCTTGAAATTACGGGACGATAAAAATTCTTGAATAAAAACCGGTAAAAAGCCCCTCATACCCCAATCATATAACTGACGTAAAACACCATATCTCCAGGTGGTATCGTAGACCTTCTGAATGTCGAAGAACACCGCTAGCTGGAGGAAAAAGCCCGTAAAACGGAGTCTTCCAAACGAATGAGGTGGTCAAGCGTACTACGACAGCTGCGAAAACCGCACTGAAATGGACAGAGGAGCGAGTTGGACTACAAAAACCAAGTGAGGCGAACTTGAACCATCTTCTCGAATAACTTACTGAGGCAGCTCCTAAGAGCAATCGGGCGATAGTGACGGGTCCAAACCGTCTCTACCGGGCTTGAGAAAGGGTAGAACAATCCCCACACGCCAGGAGGACAGATAGATTCCTTTGGCTCAAAGCAGGTTAAAGAGGTCAACCAAAAATAGCTCTGAGTGGGGATGGAGACGACGGAGAAAGTCGTAATGGATGCAATCATCACCGGGAGAGGTGGAGCCACAGTGAGACAAAACATCCCGCATGCAGCTCATAGACGGAAAAGAGAGCATTATAAGAGTGGGTGGCGCACGTGGTAAAATATAAAAGGCGAGATTCTATGGCGAACTTATGATCGAGAAACCGTCGAGGATAGCTACCAGCGCTACTCACCGAAGCAAAATGGTCAGCCCAGAGCTTCGCTGACCAACCGGCCATCGGACACAAGCGAGCCTCCGATGTCCAGCGTAGTGACCACGGATCTTATTGACCCGCTTCCAAACCCGAGTCAGTGGCGTGGACGGAAAAAATGCAAGATGAGTACCGGAGCCAAGACTCACGGCGGGCACGAAGGAGGGTCCTTTGGCGGATGGCACGAGCCCGGTTCTGCCTATAACGGGAATGGGACAACTGATAGGCAAAAATAGCCGACGCGCAATCCTTCGACCACCAGGGGACGGTGGAGCGCCCCGTAACAGGACACCTCCACGGAACGAAGCGCTCAGCAACCTCTAAAATATGAGACCGCTGAATCTACGGTATCGAAGGAAACCTGGGAGGCATCAATAAAGGAAGCCTCTCGGAACCAAAATCAATTTGCTCGCCGCAGATCGAAACGAGGAGGGAGGGAAAGGCACGGGCCAGAAAGGGCGGCCGACAGGACTATGGGGAAGTGATCACTCCCGGAAAGGTCGTCCCAAATCGACTACCGAAGTCGAGGAAACAGTCGGGCGAACATAAGGACAAGTCTACAGCACTAAACGAATCACGTTTGAACATGGTAAGAAGTAAAGTCGCCGGAATTTAAAAGACAAAGGGAATCGGATAATAAGAGGGATTCAACCACTCCACTCCGGGGATTACGGGCAGTATCACCCCAAGATGGTTGGCGAGCATTAAAATCGCCAAGTAATAAAAACGGGGTAGGTAACTGACTTGTGAGCTGTAAAAGGTCAGACCGACTCAAACTAAAATCCGGGGGGATGTACATAGAACAAACGGTTAAAAGCTTGGAAATAAAAACCCGCGCAGCAACAGCCTGCAAGGTAGTACCGAGGGAAAGTGGCGCAGAGAATAGCGAAGAGTAAATAAAAAGCGAAGCACCAACATGGGACACGCCCCCGGTCGGGGAGATGGAATTAAACACCCGGAAGTGCCAGGAAGGGGCAAGCCCCCCAAGCTTATTTTCTTGCAAACATACCACCGAGGGCCGAACGCTAGAAAGCAAGAGATGGAGTTCCTCCCACTTGGGAAGAACCCCTTGATAATTCCACTGTATGTAGGATGACAGACATTACTGTGGTCTCGACACTAACGTCGGAATTCTAGTGACGGAGACCGTCGAAGGTTCCCGACTACTAGAAGGCCCAGAAGAGGCAGGCGACAAAGGGGCAAGGAAGAAGGGATCGGGGCAGGAGGCAAAGAAGACGGAACCGGGTGAACTTCCGCCCGGACAATCACATCGGTGATGCCAATGGGGGAGATCAGCGAAGACTGGGGAGGAGAAGACATCAAAACAGAGGACGCCTCAACAGCCGACTCGGGGGCCAAACCAGCCTAATCAGAGGCAGCGCGGTTGGAATCCGAACGGGGTGAGGAGGAACCCTTCCGTTTGTGCTGAGGCAAAGGAACGGGAGGAACAGCAGGGGCAGACGCCTGGAGGAACTGCTGGATATCCTCCAGCGTCTCATCTCGGTCAGTCTCACGGTCCGCGACAGAGGGAGGAACATGAGAAGAGACCAATGACAAAGGAGAGAGCGCGATGGAGGAACCACGAGAAGGGACCAAAGGTAGGGGAGAAGGAGCAACAGAGGGGCAGCAAGAAGACAAATGAGGAGTGGGACGACCAGGAGGAGGATGGCGGGACCCTGCCTCCCGGAGGACGTCAGAGAAGAGACAGCCGGAGGGGACGAGCTGCCCCCGCACCCTACGGTGGGCCTCATGGAAGTCCAGCCTGAGGGAGTCCCGAAGAGCCAGGACCTCCTTCTCAAAAAGGAATACAGGACAAGAACGCGAAGCCACGCTATGGGAACCTCCACAATTGGCGCAACATTCATGATTCCCACAAGAGGAGCCATGATACGCCAACGCACAGGCCACACAGCGACGATCCTGCCTACAATTGCTGCTCATATGGCCAAACTGGTGGCAATTAAAACGTCTGAGGAGCTTGACATAATGGGACACGAAGGTAACCAGCACGAACAAACTGGAGCAGATCCTGATGATTAAAGGTAACCATGAGCATACTCGTAGGAACCTTAGTGGGACCAACAGACTTAGAAACCCTATAAACATCTGTAACCCTCTGGGACGAAAGTTTATCCTTTAGTCTAGAAACATCATATTGCAATAATTCGTTGGAGCGAATCACTCCCTTAACGAAATTAAAGCGAGGGTGGGGCACAGCCGAAACAGGGACCTCCAAAAGGGAGGATAAATCCCGCAGGGCACTCACTGCTCTCGCAAAGATACCTCAACCTCTGATAACTCCATGCTTTAGAGATTGGCAACAACATTCCACAGAACTCGCCCAGCTTTAGAGGAACTGCTACCTTAACTGCGTGTGAAGTGGAGGGCCATGGCCGCTATTTGTTGTATTCTGCGAAATGAGGTGCTAAGATCCACATTTTCAGAGCATAAATAGCTCTTGCTATCCATCGAGCCCAATGGACTGGTGCCGGCTTGTGGAAAGAGATCTTCTTGCGTCCATGAGGGATTCCACCAAGCAACACAACGGCTAGTTCTAGCCGTTCCCGGTAGTCATCACACAGGTTGTACTGCCAGAGGTAGCTTTGGCAGAGTTTGAGGACATCGTCCACCCAGTCCTCCTTGAGCTCTTCGTTTGCTGTCCTGTACTGGTCTTGATAAACAAACTGCCAGAACTCTCAGAAAAGAAAAAGACAGCTATATCTGGACTTTACAGATGCTTCTGAGATGAGGGTCGAGAAAACGGCTTCCAACGCATGATGGCGACAGGCCAGATGCAGCAGATCTCAACCAAAGATTTGCTGCAGTTGAATGCACACTCCACCCTTGGATCCCGTATTCGTCGCCGTTGTGTCGAAGCGCAGCGCTAAAATTCGATTGGAAATAGCTAACTTGGATATAACGGAATGGATGGTGTTTGCCGTAGGCTCCGCTTTGCCGTCAGTAATGGGAACTGCAAGGATCTTCTCCACACCTTCTCCAGAAACAAGGATCAGCAGCCAGTCCACAATGCCTTCATTTGTGAGGGAGGGCATAAATTTTCCATCCCAGTGGTGTGAGCGGTACATCAGGAGCAAAGTTTTCTTTCAGTTCTGCAGCATTTTCCTGGAGATGACGTCTTCGCTGCCGATTGATCGTGCTTGCGTTCAATGACAATTCTCCAGCATTCGCTCCCAGCTCCTCCATGAATGGAAGCATTACGTGTGTCCGGAGCAGCAGAAACTTGCAGGGATATGAATTTCTTCTGCAATGGTGCATGGCGGGATTATTTTGGTGGAGTTACTATCATGTCTTACACTTCAGACGAAGGGAGTGAGGTCGAAGACTCAAATTCAACGGTGGCCTGACTTTCTGCGAACACTTGACTTTAATTTTCTGCTCAACTTCTTTCATTGTCGCCCCCCGCTGCTGTATCCGTTTCTCTTTTTCCACCCAGGCCGGATCCACACCACCCACCTTTCCCTGCCTGCCAAGCTTCCTCTGAGCTTCAAGGAACTCGCGGTCCTCCTTGATCTTGATCAAGTACATCAAACAAATTTTTCAGGGAAATTACAAAATTGGCTCGGTTTTCCTCAGCTTGCCCTGTTGTCCAGGATTTTGATTTCTTCAATCTGTTGTACTCTTGAGGATATCACAAGGATCAATGGTTAGAATATTCAACTTGGGAGTACTGATGTTGAACTTTGAGTGCCATCTGCCAAACTGAGAACATCAAATCACGCAGATTTAGCTTTGTATGGTACTGCAAAACACACATGACTTCTGTTGAGTTGCTGGGG
Organism: Ceratothoa steindachneri; assembly: GCA_963969495.1. Classification (NCBI taxonomy): domain Eukaryota; kingdom Metazoa; phylum Arthropoda; class Malacostraca; order Isopoda; family Cymothoidae; genus Ceratothoa; species Ceratothoa steindachneri. The sequence continues at coordinate 50,276,166 of OZ018333.1, read as the reverse complement.
CTCCTAGGAGCCATAACTTGTTAGTGGACCTCTTGGACGACATCTGTATAAAAGAAAAACAAGTCAATAAACAGGAGAATAAGACGGAGATCTCTCCATAACATAAAACAATACTGAATCCACTTTTTACACTGCAAAACTGTATGAGGCGGGACCATGCCTTTGTTGCATGGGGTGGTGCAATAGGGACAAACTTCAAAGCATCTGTGCGACATGAAGATGTCATGCTACAAGACTTAGACTTTGCTTGTAGTGTTTCCTCATCAATATGCATAAAGTTCCGGGTTCTGCATTATAGTCTGAACACTTTTGAATTTTTTACTCACTCTAACGTAAATGGCAACAATTTTGGCTCACATTGCAAAACATGTGTCTATTTAAGCATCACTGGAGATTACTGCTGCATCAACCTATGGGGTTATGGAGATATCCAGCCTTCCCATGAGTAGGCAACGGCTGCTGGTTAAAAGTGATGAATAGCGTACATCTATTAATTTAGACACCAGACAGGTTGGACTTTCCTTTGGAAATCAATGACACTGATATCCATGCTTCGATTAGTCTCTCTTCAGGCCATAATCTTTATGTTCATTAGAGCATATAACACCCTTTACCAAATTAAAGGTAGGGTGGGAGGAGCTATTGCTGGGGGAGATGAGAGGCTCAAGAGTCAGCTTTATCATATTGAGTGTGGGAGGAGACCACAACAAGGTTACCATCATTATGAGACCACATACAACGTAGTTATCTGGAACACCAATTGAAATCTTCACTAATTTAAAAAACATTCACTTTCAAAATGAGAAAATCAGAGTCTTAGAGAAGGGCCAGGGCCCAGTGGTAACTCAGATCTGGATCTACCTATTTGAGAATGGATCAATGGAATGAGATCCAGTAGTGCGAGGACCAGAAACTGGAAGCTTCTGGGAATGAATATTAATGTTTTTAACGATAAACTAAATAGAACTTTACTTCACCAGGTGGGTTCACCTCCTTACACTGAGATCTACATTGTTAGGTGCTATGCTGGTGAGAAAGAGTCTTTTCCCGGCAATCACAATGATGCCCTGCCTTGTATACCACAGTAACCACAAGTGACCCAGATGGCATTACTGAACCAGGACCTTAATTGTCAATTGACCCCTTAAATCTATGTGGGAAACAAATCCCTTTGGACCAATTGTTTAACCAGGCAGAGCCAACCTGACCTCCTATCTGCCACCAAATTCCCCTGCCAAAGAAGTGTATTGCCACCTTAAGGTTGCAACTCGGGAGAGAAGCTCAATTTCCAGATGGTACCACATTTATGGCTTGTTGCAAATTATTAAACGCATTGGTGTCTAGAGAGCCAAATTGTGAAATCATCCACATATAATAAGCACTTAATGGAGGGTGGGATCTGCAATGGATGTATGTGTTGGGGTATGCACTATGGAGGGCCAGATTGAAGCTTCCATCAGTCAGGAAGTCTTAATGAAATTGGCTAGAGGGCCAACATGGTGAGATAAAAAAGAAAACAGCCAATATCATGTTCCAACATGGTCAAGGGTTTGAGGTTATACTAATTTTTCCCATACCTATATTGGCTAGAAGACAGGTAGGTCGGAAAGGAGCTGTTTGGCCACCTCTTGTATACTTTCAAGATATATTTGATGACATTTGGTATAGTCTCTGGATGATAGGGTACAATATTTGATTGTATCTGGGTGCAGTGTTTGGGCCATTTGAGAGGAAAGCCTCTAGTTCTGATAGAGAAAGGTCTGTTGTATGGGAGATCACACCATGTTGAGAAGTCTAGGGAACTTGCTTCGGTTGTTGTTTGTATTATGAAGGGAGGTTAAAAGGGCCTTTTGAGATAGCAGCAAGAGTGTCTCAAATTATGTTTGAAACTGCCTGTGGATTGATAACAAGGCCATTATTTGTTTTCAGAATTGGGAGGTGTACTGTGGTAGTAGAACCTGAAATTCTGTTGATACATGCCATATTTTGGGTGAGTTTTGATGTCTAGTTTTTCCAGAATTGTCAGTGAACTTCCTTGAATGTTCATTTGGCTAAGGCAGATGGTGGTCTGTATTTGATAAAAGTTTCAGGTGTGCATGTAGATTTAAAATGTGTGTGGTTCTATCCCTCTGCTGTTTTGCCTTTTAACATTGCTCATTCCATCATGGGGTCAAACATCAGAAGTTCTTGGGGTAGTTTGTGGGATATGAGCTTTGGCTATGTTTCATAGAGCTTCTGTAAATGGGCAGATATCTTCAGCACCAGCTTGATGATGGTTGTGATTTTGCTGAAATTAAAGCTTGCTATCTGGCATGTTGGTGGTTCCAGTGTAGCCTTGGATTTTAGGTTGTTTGAGGGAGGACTTCAGCAGGGATCAGATAATGGTCACTCCAGCACAGATCTCTGTGACTATGCCAGTGGGTCTCTGTTGTGACAGTAGGTAACTAAATGGATGTCTATATTAGAGAATGTGCCATTTTGTTGGTGGTAATTGGTTGAGCTTTGGTCATTTAGTATTTTCATTGGCTGGTTTTCAACTGTTATGTAGTATTTTCCCTTGGGAATTCTCCTTTTGTTTGTACCAATGGTGGCATTTAGCATTGAGATCCCCAAGGACAGGAAGGGCTCTGGTAGTTAGTCAAAAGAGGTTTTCTATATTCTCTTTGGCCATTAGTATATTTGGTGATGAATGTATATAATAGATGGTTACCATTTGCACACATTGTACTCATACAGTTAGAGAATTTAGTGGGGTGTTGAGTTGATGAGAGGAGTGAGGAATGTTCTGATGAGAATTATAGCATTGCCATTGGTGCAGTCAATTGGGTAGCTATGGCAGTTATAAGAAGATTTTAGGATGTCTTTTGGGTAGTTTCATTTAAGCAGGGGAGTATTCATTCATAAGGTCTAATAGCAATTTGAAATTGGCATATAGGGCATGAATATTCCACTGTAGGATGCATTTGAAGAGTTTGTATATTGAATGCAATGGTTAGGATATGTTAATATAAGGTCTGGTCTATGCTAAAGGAGTAGTTGGGACTGTTGAAGAGGAAGGGGGTTTTATTTGCTATTTGTGTGCATTAGTTTGTTTTGAATCTGGTTGAGGGAGGATGTCAATAGTGAAAGGACCTCCACAGTAGTTTCTTGTTTCTTCTTGGGGTGGTCTTGTTCAGAAGGAGAAGAGGTCCTCTGTAACATTGGTTTTTGTAATTTGCTCTTTGGAACTTCTATTATCATTAGTATTTGTTTTGGGTGGTTATAAAGGAACACTTGTCTGTTCTTTTTGTTTTGAGGAGGGTCTTTGCTTGGCTTTGGCTATGGGATGGGATTCAGCCTATCTGGGTTTAATTACCTCATTTGAGGTATTTGTAGGTTCTATATTGGTCTCTGGCATATTTGTGATTTCTAAGAGTGCTTTTTGAGTGTCATCTTTAGAGTTCATTTTGTCTTCAAACATTATAGTTTCAAGGTTAGATGTACTTATTGCTTTTTGTAGTTTGGGATCTGGGCTGGCAGTGGAAGACTCAGATGACCTTGAATCTCATCTGCATTTATTTGCATTGTTTGAAGGGGAAGGGGTGAATATTAGGAGTGAGGAGAAGTTACTAGAGATTTAAGTGTTGGTATATTTTGTAGTGCAGCATTAGGATTGTTTCCATTTTTGGTGTTTGAGTCTTACGTGGTTTTTGAAATTCAGATAAACTACATACAAACTAAATTACTTAGGTTGTTCCAAAAGTAATGCCTCCTAATTTTTAACTCAAAAAGTTGAAGACTTACAAAGATAGGAGTGGAACCATTGGAACAAGTGGACATTTTTGCATCAGAATTTATTTTTCCACATAGTCACCACCATTGTCAATGCATTTCTGCCAGCAATGAGCAAGGGCCTGAATATTGTGATGAAAAAAGCCTTGTGCCTGCCGAGGCAGTCCATTTTTTCATGGCATCAATGATGGCGCTGTTGTCTGGAAAATGCTGCCTGTATAATCTATCCTTCAGAAGCCTGAATAAGTGGAAGTCAGATAGTGCCAAATTGAGGCTATACAGTGGATGTAGCAGCACCGTCCAGCCAAACTTTGTCACACATTCTGCGATCTTCAAACTCGTGTGTGTCTGGTATTATTGTGTTGCAAACAAAATGTTTCTTTCTTCTTTGGCCTTTTATGTGCAATCCAGGCCTTCAGATTGATCAATGTTTCAACATAATGGTCAGAGTTGACAGTTGCCCCTGGCTCTAAGAAATCCAAGAGGATAATGCCCTTTCTGTCCCAGAAGATGTTGCACATCACTTTGCTTGCTGATGTCTATGTCTTGAACTACTGCTACACTGGGGAGCCTAAGTGGTGCCATTCCATCAACTGCAGTTTAGATTGGCTCATAGTGGTGACACCATGTCTCATCACCAGTGGTGATGTGGTAAAAAAATGCATCACCTTCTGCCTCATACCACACCAACAACTCCTAACTGACAGCCAGCCAGTGGTCTTTTTGCTCCTGCATGAGCATCCATGAAACCCACCTGGCACACACTTTGCTATACCCCAGGGATAAATCAATGAACCAATCTTCTAACCATGCTGACATCAACTACCTTGGCTCTATAAACATTCACCAGGCGTTGGTGAATGGCGATTGGTTCAACTCTTCCGCATGGAGGAATTCAATGACACATCTCTGCTTCTGATGGACGTCCATGACATGGGTTGCTTTTTTAGACTGTCAAACTGTCAATATCTGGAACAGAGAAGTTAAATTTTCAGGTTATTAGCACAAAGGTTCAGTCATAATAACAATGCTATAAGAAATTCCCCTCAGACCCCTTGGGGTGGAAAAAAAGTTAGGAGGCATTACTTTCAAACTGACCCTCGCATCTTAGCCAAATGTCACTACCATTTCCTGAAAAAAATTGAGCAAATTAAAAAGATATGAGTATTTGCATTGAAAGCCAAACTGCAAGCCATTTATTAAGATAATAACTTCAGATGTTCCATGATCCTGTCAATAACAATGGATTCAAAGAGTTTACTAATGACTGAATTTTTTTTATTTTTTTTTTTAAGAGCTCATCTGGCGACTGCCTACTTGGGCATTAGTCGCCCTACTAATGACTGAAGTTAGGGAAATGAATTAAATCTATCAGGATCAGTCTTCATGCCCTATTTAAAAAAAAAAAATTGTGTCACATTTGCCTCTGAGCTCCTGGTAAACTATCTTCTCAGCAATAGACTTTTTTTAATTTGTTAAAAAAGGGGTTTAACAGTTTACTTCTTAATTATTTAAGTTGGATTCAATAAATTTTATTGGAATCCAGTGCTTTAGAATTTTAATTTTCAGTTATGTCAATATTTTAAAATTGTAGCTTCATCATTATAAGTTATTTGTAACTTCTATGGTAAAAAAATTTGTGAAATATTCATTTAATGTCTTAACCACATAGTACAGATCTTTACCAAGAACACAATGCACTCTCTAACTGGCCCACAATTAATGACAAAATTATAAGCTCATGTTTTGACAATAATACTAGTTCTTTTATAATTCCTTTTAGATGTTTTTATTTTGTGTTAACAGTTGACAATAATAAAGGGTGTCAGTATCAATTCTTGACAGGATTGTTGGTTTTCAAAATTTTATAGAATTATGTTCTCTTATGCACTATTTAAACTACTTACTACTTATGGACATCACCTGATTTGACCTATGAGAAGCTATGGGTTTATATTGCATTCCTTTGTTATTGTTATATATGTTGCTCTTATTTATTTATATTTGTTCATATGTATTCATGTTTCTAATATTTTGTCTGTTTCTTTTCTAGATGTATTATGAATATAGTTGATTAAACCCTATAAAAAGGGGCAGTTTGAATATACATTACTATTCATTAGTATATTTACAATAAAAGCTTGTAAGGCAGCTATGCTTTCCCTAGTTATAACTATCATTTCAGTTATTAATAGTGAAAACTGAAATCTATTATACATTTCCTGATGTAATTGAGGCTCCGCTCTGCGCACTTTTGGTTGTAGTCTGGGACTCACCACCCAGGAGAGCACCGGGTCTGGACATGCCATTCTTGGCTTGGTCGCATAACAAAATAGCAGCAATCCTGTCCATCCCACAGAAGAAGAGGAGGCCTGAGTCTTTTTCTTCTTAGGAGGGGAGAGTGGGGAATGAGCCCGCTTCTCTCCTCCACCAGTAGGGGCCCATAGGCCAGATGAACCGGCCTCACCAAGATCCTTTTCTGAAATAGAGAAGTTGTTACCCCCCCGCCCCCAAACTGGAGCTCAGGGGTGAGGAGGCATTGTCCCTTCCCCCCTCAGCCCCGATCCGGGATGCTTGGGTGAGAGGAAGCTGGTCAGCATCTACCCTGTGAAATTAGAGGCCAACCAGAGAAAGTTGTGGGAGAGGTTGTATGGAAAGTGAGGAAGCAGGGTGTCAGAAAGAAGGAGAAGAGTCTAAGCTGGGGCGCTGAGTACTGTCAGCATAGCTGCCAGGAAAGCAAATCACTGTGCCACTTACAGGGGAGCTTAGGACCAGTTCCTAGAAGCATATACAATTAATAATGGAGAAGTTGGGCAGAAGGGTGAGGTCTTTGTATTTGGCAATGCTACAGTAACTTAAATGGACAATATTTGCCATTGGAGGTTTTAATGAGGCCATTTCAGTGCGACAGTGCTGGGATACAAATAAGATTCACAGTGATTAGTTGCTTATGATGATGGATATGTAAATTTTTTATGATTTAATGAGTTAATGGGAAATGGTTTTGTTTTAATTTGAATTTTGGGGCAATTAGAAGACAGTTTCTAGAAAGGGCATCAGGGGTCATTCTTCCTAGATAGTTGCTTTGAATCAACAATGCTAGTGGTACGTAGACTGATATGCCATGAGCTTGGTAAGGGGCAGACCTCACAAATTATATTAGTCATAATGATATAAAAAAGATAACCATAATTACCAGTGAAATTAGCCCATTAACTAGTTTGGTACAGACTAAAACAAATATAGAAAGAAATGCCAAAATACTTGCCTTGATGTCTAGCTCAGCAGGGGCCAAATTCTTTTCACTAGTCACATTCATTGCAATGATTATAATCTTTCAAAGTTATTCTATATTTTTACAAATTTCTGATCAACCAATATATGTATTAAATAAACCAGTATCGTTTATATAAAAAAATCAAGTGTCCTTCTGGAATACCTTCAAAAGAAGAAGCCATTAAAATGTAAAACAATGTGGAGGACTCCATATATAAACATCAGTACCTAACATATATCTTACTTAGATGGACTACTACATCTTTTAGCAACAATCTAACACATCTCTCATTGGGGTCCAACAATTTAACATGGGTTCAAAACCACACTATTTGGTATATGCAATTATGATACAAACTCAATCTTTGTACATATACTAGGTAGGATTAAGGGAGTAAATAATTCCTGGACACATTTCTGAAATGAGTGGCATCTTCTCACCAAGACACTCAGGCAAGTCCTTCAGGATATAATTGACCAAAGGCATTATATAAGGAAATAAGAATGGCCTGGCTCACTAAGAGCCATGAGAGCTCTCTAGATAAACACCATGCCAATATATTTTTAACTACCAAAACCTTAGCTCATTAAAGCATCCAAAATGATTTAGCAAAGTGTCCTCATTTGAATCTGGGAAAAGCTTGAATATATGAATTGTATCCACCCTAAGCAATGTATGCCTAATATTTTTTCCTTTCAAGAGTCTATTTTGGTAGTGACCCTGCTCATACTAATGCTGGGATAGGTTATGTGCATGAAGATCTCCCAGAAAGGGGCAGTCAACAAGAATGTACTGAACAGTCCGAGGGACAATGCAATTGTCACAGCTGGAACATAAAGATAGGCACAGTGCCTGATAGAGCCCAACAGACTTCAAATGTAGGGGATACATCATGGAAGCATACAACTCCTGGGATTAAGAAACATTTGTGTACACTGGCAAGGATCCAGCATGACACAAAGTATGTGCCTAAAAGGCTGAATGCAATACTGAGGAGTGTCTCCGTGTTTGCACCCCAGCAGACTCTGGTTATATTTTGCATGATGTTGAGGCAGCGTAGATGAGAGGATCGTAGATATTCGATGTGATGTTTCCAAGTCAGGAGCGGACCATCAAGGCGGAGACCTAGGAAGATGTATGGTGTTTGTAGGGGCAGTTGCGTGTCACCTAACAAAATCTCTGGAAGGGCCTGGAGCATTTGCCATGCGAATCACATTAATATGCTCCCATTAGAGCTGATTGTCAGTCCAGATCTTGAGGCCCATGCATCGAATTCTGACACTGATTGTTGTAGGGGGGTCTGGACTGCATCGAGTGTGTCATCGCTGCAGAGGATTGAGATATCATCTGCGTATATCAGGAGGGAAACTTTTTTTATGGGGTAGGTGCATCTGTGAGTAGTATATTGAAGATAATAGGGATAAGCATCGATCCCTGTGGGATGTCTCAAAGGGCAATTACATGAGTAGAGGTGATGCCTCCCAGGGAGACTGAGAAGCCACTACAGCTCAGGAAATTTTGGATCAATTTTAGAGCTTGGCCCTTCATCCCCATGCGGGCTAGGCTATGCAGGATACCCATGTGTGGGGCACTATCGAAGGCTCCTTGGATGTCTAGGAAGGACACTAGGAGGTATTGCCCGGACTGAAGCCGCATTTGTTCCATTTTTAGGAGTTTATGGTCCCCCAGCCACTAAGTGAGACAGCGTGAACCATGCACTCCATGATCTTTCCCATATGTGACAGGAGCATGATGAGCCTGTGGGAGGAGGGGAGGGATGGGTCTTTCCCAGGTTTGGGGAAAGGGAGAAGGATAGATTCTTTCCAGGTGGCTGGGTAGTATCCTTGGGTCCAGCTGTCATTATATATTCCCAGGATGGTAGATTCATAGTATGGGGGGAGAATTTTCAGGAACTCAGGGGGGGGGGGACTAGGTCTGGGCCACATGCTTTTCCAAACTTCATGGAGCAGATTGCCCAACTAATTTCTGACTTAGAGAAGCGGGAGGGAGGAGCTAAGATGCTAAGGAGCGGTGTACTGACAGTTGTCCTTCAAAGAAACAAGTTTGCCTTGTGCCGCATTGAGATGAGGGTGATGTCATCTCTTACTAGTAGGTAGGATGGGGGGTTGGAATTTCCTTGTATGGATCTTACAAAGGCCCATACTCTGCCGGAGGAAGTGGAGAAGGAGAGGGATGCGCAGAAGGTGGACATGGAGTTAAGCTTGGCCTTCTTTATTACCATTTTTCTCAAAGCCTCTTGCAGTTTGTAGATGGCCCGTAAGGTGGTGGAAAGGGGATTACAGTACCATGAGTTCCAGGCTGCATCAACTGCGCATGTACATTCATCAGTCCACCATGGGACTATTGGGTGACCATCTCTCCTACTGGTGGATAGACAGAAGACAGCCCGGCCTACCTTTATAAGAGATGAGGTGAAGGATTCTACCCTTCTGTCGATGGAGGCCTCTGGGGCATCCTCAGGGGGACAAAGGGCGGAGTGGAAATCTTCCCAGTGTCCTTCTGTTAGTCGCCATCAGGATGGGGGGGAGGAGCTGGGATGTCCAGTAGGATGGGAAGGTGATCACTCCCAAGTTTGGGGCCTGTGGAGACCATTTCATTTTGAAAAAGGTAGTCCCTAATACAGAGATCTAGGGTAGATGTGTGACCTGAGTGGGGGTCAAATTGGGTGGGAAATCCTGGGGAGGGTGAGGAGAGATAATCAGGGTTTACCTAGGAGAAATTGAAAAATGGATCAGCCAGAGCGGTTTTCGGTACTGTGTGTTATAGTTGGATCCCAGTGGGGATGTCTCACATTGAAGTCTCCCAAGAGTAGGCTTGGGGGTTGGAGATAGTCCAGATAATGGGTTAGTTCTTCCCCATGCAGATCTTGGCAGGGATTGTAACATATTGTCACTGTTGTCCAACCAGTTGAGAGGCCAAGTTGGACCACCAATATCTCTAGTATTCATTCCGGGGGTGTGGGAGAGAGATTTCTGAGCAGGAGATATCATTTCTGACAAATATTGCCAGCCCTCCACCTATACCATGATGGTCTGCACAGAATACTTTGTAGCCTCTGACTGATAAGGACAGTTTTAGGGATAGCCATGTCTCACAGAGTCCTACTACCCCAGGGAAGAAGGCCTGCAGTGTCATTTTCAGTTTGTGAGTTTTTTTAGGGAAGGATCGTGAGTTCCAAAAGAAGAATCGGGGATAAGGGGGTTGGGTCCAGTATACGAAGGATGAGAGCAAGGACAGCAGTTTTGGTAAAAGGGCAGTGAGAATTTGACCAAATCTGTGAACATTTGAAGTGCTTCAAGCAGGAGGGAGATTTCAGAGATCGTTCTTGGGTTCTGGTAGAGGTTTCTGGGAGTGTGATATGCTGGGGAGGTGTTGCGAGGAGGAGAGCGACAGGGAGGGCATTGAATTGTGGAAGGAAGGTTGGTCTTATGGAGGGCAGAGGAGGCTCTCATCTCGAGTGTGGGGTTCTTGGCTGGTCGGGGTTGAGAGGTTGTTAGACGGGGATAATTCTGCTTGCGAGTAGGGGGAAATTGCAGGGCAAGAGGTGGCTTCTTCTTGAGTTTAGTGTGAGGGGGGGAGGGTACACTGATGTGATTAACTGACAGCAATTATTTGCAGGGGTTGAATGGGTGTGTTCTCCCATGGCAGGCGGGAGTGAGGGGTGGATGATGATGTCCATTTCCTCTTGTGGGGTGGTTTCTGTGTCACTTTCATCCTCTAGGCAGGCAAAGAGGTTTTGGACTATTTGAGAAAAGAGGAGGGTCTTGCACAGGTTTGCTTGATGTACTGTGAGGGAGTGGCTTTTTTGTTTAGGGCCTGAAGCTGTTGCCTGACTTCTTGCTGGGAGGAGACCAGGCTCTTGGTCTCCTTCCACAATGGAAGCAGTACGGATCCTGTTGGCATGTAGTCCCATCTGGGACTTTCCTAATATGGAACCAGCTGCATCATGAGCATCTAATTTTGTTTCTACATGATATGGCTCCATGGCCATATTGCTGGCATCTAGGTACAGGGAATGTGTAGGGGCTGACCTGGTAGCTTGAGTGCCCCAGCAGAATCTGCTCTGGGATTGTACCACAGAATTTCAACCGCACCACTAAGGAAGCGGTTGACTGTCCATTTGCAGAAGAGTGAAAGGGTAAATGGGAGGCCTCTTCAAGTTCTCCCCACAGGTGTAATGGCATCGTGCCTCTTCCAGGATGGTTTTGACATCATATTCCAGGGAGAATGGACTGATTTTCCCCCAAACAAATTCCACATCCTCTGATGAGGTGGCACATCAGCAGAGTACCTAAATTCCTGCCAGGGTCTTTGTTGTTTCAGGGAAGATGCTAGTTTGGAGAGGCAGTTCCTTGGGAGATGAGACAAAAGTGGAAGGCAGCACCCTTACCGATGGGCTGTCATTCATTGCAGCAGATAGTAGTACCCTTGGGTTGTTGAAGGCTGGATGCTTGAATATGGACTTGACTAGGTAGGTGCATAGGGGCTTGCCTGATTCTAATTGGGAAGATGGTGGGGAGATTCTGGGTATTTTGCTACTACCGGATGTTCCATGGTCAGTTTCTTCCAATGAGGGTCACCTGTTTCTCTCGGTGATGGCAGAAGGGCCTGGAATATCTGTGTTCATGGCCAGCGTATTACCATTGTAACTGGCTAGCCCATGACCAGACCTTATGACGATCTTAAAAACCATATATCCTATTTTGCTAATCCAATGTTCACCTCACGAGAGCCAATCAGAAAGTCCTGCCTGGAGGTTGCTGACCAATGCATCTATCCTTACAGCAGAACTTCACCATTAAGGAGGGACTCAAGGCTGCTAAAAGCCATACTCCTTTCTCCATAACACTTTTCACACTCTCGCAGCCCTCCAACTCATCCAATGCCACTCCCCCAAATCACACCACTCCCTCTGCCTCCAAATACACCACCTACTACATCAACTGCCAACCTCAAATATTGACATCCACCTTCAGTGGGTCCCCTCCCACATCGGCATTGCGGGCAACACTGTGGCTGACAGAGCAGCAAATAAGGCCCACTCCCATACCTCACCCATAGAACCTCTCCACAGATCAGACAGACCTACTGAGCAAACTACAGCAGGACTGCAACCTTTACTGGAAAAGACACCTTGTGGTGGAGCGAATGTGAGTGTGTGTAAAAGGGCCATTCTCCCACCCCTTTTCTAAGTATCCTCTCCCTCCCTCTGTAAGAATGTGTGTGTGAATGGGAATGGGTTTGGTTTTTGTTTGTTTGTTTTTTATTGATTAGCATGTTATTATAAATTTTTTTTCTTATCTTTCCAGGCGCCATAATTTGGAAAGATAGAGGGCAAGCACTTGTAAATTACCCCTGTAATTGAAGCTATAACTGTTATTATTATTATACCAAAGGCCATTAGTATAGGACAAGGGTTCCAGGCCATGTTCTGTCCTATTTGATTGTGTATAAAAATAGTTTAGCTTTAACGAAGGAGGGCTTATTAGAGCCACACAACTCTAACAAGGTTACCTATCTTAGTCCAAGCTCGGAGGTCCAATTTTGAATACAAAAATTTTGTAAGTAAAGGGACTGTATAACGTGAGCCCATCTTTTGTTGTTGATTGACTGTAGTAACCCAAATTTTATTTGGGTTGTTTGATTCTTATTGTTCCTAAAATCAATTAATAATAATTATAAGTGGGACTTATTTATTTTTTCTGATATATATATATATAGGCTCATTGGGTGCACATTTACCCATATTTTTGTAAATATTGTATTTTTTTCGTGTTAGTAAAGGACTGTACATACAATCCGTTTCATTCTCCTTCGATTTCTCACGTCCGGATTAGTGTAGGAAGCAGGTTGGATCGATTGGGGTTAGTCTAAATTTTTCGGCCCGCTACATTTGGCGCCCGAATAGGGACGTGAGACTTCGAAACCGGGAGCGTGACGGGATTGGATTGCAGTCCATACCCAATTAGCGTGGCAGGTAGTTTGGTTGTTTTTCACCTTTGTCTATCGCTGTTACTAACCTGGGAGGATGGCTTCTGTGGAACAGGGCCTCCATGATGAGATTGTGAGACTGAGGCTGGAATTGAGGCAGAAAGAGGAGGAATGTATGATGTTGAGGAACGTGATTGATGGATTGAAGAGTGATATGATGAGTATGGATGAGAAGACAGACAAGATGAGGAAAGAAATGGACGAGAGACAGAAGCAGGTCGACCAACGGATGAAGGACTTGTATGACATGATGAAGGGGTCAGGACCGGCCCTAGGACACTCGACCTTGACCCCTGCTCTGACTGAAGGGGATAAGACTAATGGGATCAATGGGAGTGTGTGCGAGTCTAGAGAGGATAGGGTGATTATGAGTGATAGGAAGGACGGAGAATGGAAGAGAGTTGAATGCAAGAGAAGAAGGAAGAGTGGTGCAAAGGGGAAGGATAGGAAGGTAAGAGGCAAGAGTGTGGACTCATTGTACTCGGATGAAGGAGAGAGTGATGGTATGATTGGAATGAGTGAGACCGAGAGTAGCTCTTCGGAGAGTGAAGTGAATGTGGGGAAAGGTATTTTGATAAGGGAAGTGCCAAAGATAGATCGATTTAGGTTACATGGTGGGAAAAGTGTGGAAGAATTCTTCGGGGAATTTGAGCGATATTGTAAGCTCAAGTACCCGGAGAATAAGGGATACTGGATGAATGTTTTGGGGGAATGTTTGGAGGGAAAAGTATTGGAGTTTTTCCGCGTGATTACAAGTTTGGGGGAACCAAGGTACGATGTGGTGAAGAAGCGGATGATTGGACAGGTGAAACGAATGAAAGAGAGTGTGAAGTATAAAAGGGTAAATGAATTTGAGAAGGCTCGAATGGGGAAAAGTGAAAGTGTGAACATGTATGCACATAGGCTTGAGAGTATGGCAAGAAAGAGGTATGGTGATGATGATGTAAATGAATGTAAACCACTGATGAGGAAGTTTTTGGACACGATCCCGCGAAAGGTGAGTGAATGGCTGAGTGGAAAGAGAAAGGAGAGAATGAGACTGACAGGTGAACGGTTGATGTGGGAGGATGTGTTGGAGCTGTTGGAAGATGGACGATTTAATGATGAAAGCGATCTAGAAGAGGATGGATGGTACAGTGTGAACGTTGGGGGTAAGAAGCCCAGGAGCTTTCATCCACCCCAGCAGTATGTCAGCTACAGGGATGCTCTGAAGGCTGCACCAGCTGGAGTGATGTCGAACTTCCTGAGCCGGCAGAATGGATGGGTAAATGGAGGGTGGTCAAATGGAAGGGGACAGATGAATTTCAAGCGTGGGAATGGATATATGAGAGAGAAACCGAGGTATGTCCCAGCAAACGAGAGATCAAATGGTGGGAGAAAGATTGTGGAATGTCATCGGTGTGGAAGGAAAGGTCATATGTTGGCAGAATGTAGGTGGACATCTGGTGCATGTTTTGGTTGTGGTAAGAAAGGGCATATGATAAAGGATTGCCAGGAAAGTGTGAAAGAGTGCTTTGAGTGTGAAGAAATAGGCCATTTGAAGAAAGATTGTCCGAGGTTGAATGGTGGAGCAACTGCTGGGGGGAGTGTGAAGTATGCTTGTGGTAATTGTGGAAAGGCTGGTCATTATGCGAGGATGTGTCGTGACCAGAGGAATGTATGTAGCTATTGTGCGATGGAAGGACATTCAAGTGAGAAGTGTTGGATTAGACTGAGAGCGCAAGGTGTGAATGGAAAGTCTGAAGCGGGAAACTGAATTGTAAGAGGGTACCTGGTGAAGTATCCTCTGGGTGCATGAGTGTGAGTAATGTGTTGGTAAGTCTGTCGAGTGTGAAAGTGCTGTCTGGTAGGAAGTATGAGTGTCTGAGTGTGAAGGTGTAATTGAATGGAATTGAGTGTTTGGCTTTAATAGATTCTGGATGCAAGGCGAGCTTGGTGTATAAAGATGTGTATGACAAGGTTAGCGAGAAAGCCCTCCTGTCTGAGTGCAAGGGTAGTTTGGTAGGTATTGGTAATAGGAGAGTGCCTGTAATTGGAATGATAAGGTTAGCTGTTCGAATGCATGGTATGATGATGAATGAATGTGAATTTTCTGTGATTGATAAGGTGAGTAGTGAGTATGGTGTGATTTTGGGGTATGATTTTATGAAAA
The DNA here is from genome assembly GCA_963969495.1 of Ceratothoa steindachneri. Classification (NCBI taxonomy): domain Eukaryota; kingdom Metazoa; phylum Arthropoda; class Malacostraca; order Isopoda; family Cymothoidae; genus Ceratothoa; species Ceratothoa steindachneri. The sequence goes on along the minus strand of OZ018333.1, from coordinate 50,260,954 downwards.
TGAATCGTATGGTTGTGCATCCTGCGAGTGATCAGATTGAGAGAAAGATTGGTAAAAATGGGGTGTATAAGTTATATGTAGGGAAAGATGGTAGTGTTTTGAGGAGTGTGTTTACTGGTATTGAGGTGACTGCTATGGAGAATGTAAGACTTGTGAAGGGTGAAAGGGTGTCTGTTAGAGTGAGTTGGAGTAAGGATGTTAGTTTGAATGTGAGTGAGAACACTGTGATATTGGATGGAAAGGATGCGTGTTATAAGGTAAGGCATGTTGCTTGTGTGTTTGATGGCTTGATGAGAATGAATGATCCTTTTGTATGTGTGCAGGCGGACCCCAGTGTGAAAGGGCAGGTGAGGGGAATCCAAGTCGGAGATGTACTGGGCCACCTCTCCACTGTCAATGAGGTAGGTATGGATGATAGTACGGATATCAGGGTGAATGTTGTGAATGAAAAGACATGTGAATGGATGTATAATGAGGTGAAGGACATGGTGAAATTGGATGGATGTTTGACTGAGTATGAAAGGGAGGATGTGTATCAAATAATATTTGAGCGAAAGGGAGCCCTCAGTAAGGGTGATCTGGATTTCGGGGTTGCAAAGCTCCCGGAATTCAAGATTGTCCTGAAGGAGGACTCCCCAATCTATCAGCGGCCGAGGCATTTCCCACGTCCGGTTGCTGAAGAGATTGAGGAGCAGTGTTTGGAATTGGAGCAATTGGGGGTGATTGAAGAGAGCGAGAGTGCATGGAATAGTCCAATTGTACCTGTACGTAAGCCGGATGGAAGATTGCGTCTGTGTGTGGATTATCGAAAGGTGAATGAAAGGACTGTGAAAGAAAGGTTTCCGATGTGTGTGGTATCTGAGTGTGTGTATAGTATGCATGGGATGGAGTGGTTTACGAAGCTGGATCTGGTACGGGGGTATTACCAGATGCCCATTGCTGAGGAGAGCCGGCCAGTAACTGCCTTCTCTTCCTCAAAGAGGCATTACCAGTTCCGGAACCTCAGCTTTGGGTTGGCTAATGCTCCCGGAGCCTTCCAGCGGGCAATGAATGTTGTGTTGAGTAAGTTTGCGAGTAAGAATGTGATTGCGTTTATAGATGATATTTTGATTATGACTGAGACTTTTGAGGAGCATATGAGATTGGTGAATGATGTGTTGAGAACGTTGGAGAGTGTTGGTGTGAAGGTGAAAGTGGCGAAGTGTGAATGGTTTGCGAAAGAAGTGGAATTCCTTGGGCATATGGTGAGTGAGAATGGGTTGCGAAAATCACTGAAGTATGTTGAGAAGGTGCGAATGTTTCCTAAACCGGTGACTGTGAAGCAACTGAAGTCGTTTTGGGGTTTGATTGAGTTCCAGCGAAAGTTTATACGTGATTGTTCTGGTGTGAGTAAGCCTCTGACTGAGTGGATGGGCAAGAAAGGTAGTACGGTTGTCAAGTGGAATGATAAGATGAATGAGGCGTATGAGAGACTGAAAGAGGCAGCGGCTGAAGATGTTGAATTGGCTTACCCAGATTATAGTGTAAATGCAAAAATGCTTGAACTGTATACAGATGCGAGTGAGTATTGTATGGGAGGTTTTCTGATGCAAGAGCAGCGTTTGAATGGAGAGAATGTCAGGCGAATAATTGGGTATGTATCCAAGGCTATGAATGTTGCAGAACGAAAGTATTCGACTGTGGAACGAGAGCTGGCTGCGATAAGATATTGTTTGAAAGTGTTGCGTCCATTTTTGTATGGTGTGAGGTTTGTGATAAAAACCAATCATCAACCTCTTGTGTATCTGCAGCGTATGAAGTGGGCTGATAGTAGGATTGCAAGGACTTTGGAAGATTTGAGTGACTTTGACTATGTGATTGAATATGTGCCTGGTGAACAGAATGGAGTGGCTGATTTGATGTCAAGGTATCCTGGTACGAATGATGAAAATGTGTGTGGAGTGAGTGATCCTGAGTATTTGCCGAAAGGGATTATGAATGGAAAAGAGAGTAAGGGTGGTGGTGATTCCTTGTTTGAGAGTGTATGGAATGGTTTGCAAGATTTAAAGAGTGATGGAGTAGACGTGAGAGTGCCCGATAGTGTAGATGATTTAAGGAAGGAGGTAATGAATGAAGTGTGTAGGAAGCCTGAAAGCATTGGTATGGCAAAGGTGCGGAACTTCATGAAAGAATTGAGAGCGATGTGTATGCAAGGGGTCCCGCCATTTCAGGAAGTGTTGATTGTAGTGAGTCGTTTGTATGGAGTGATTGTTTATGTGCACTTTGGTGGTGAGAGGCTGATTGTGTACAAGGATGAGAAGATGAAGGGTTTGAATCCTAATGTGGTACATCTGCAATGTTTGAGCGGTGTGCACTACAATTGGGTGATTGAAAAGTGTTCATATATAAGAGAGAAGAATGATTGTCTGGATGAAGATGAGTGTGTGGTGAGTGATGATATGGGAGTAAATGACAGTGTGGATATAAGTGCTGATGTTGGTGTGCTTGTTCCTTCAGTGTATTGCGAACATGGTGGACCAGATATGATGGAAGCGAGACTGAAAGTTGGTGAAAGGTTGTTCTGTGGTTTGATTGATACTGGAGCGCAGGTGTCTTTAGTGAATGAGAGTATTCTGAGTAAGTATGATGAGTTTAAATGTTGCGAGCATAAACCTGTGAAGTTACGGATAAGTGGATTAGGGAATGGCTTGATAGTGGCATGGGAACAGGTTAGTCTGAAAGTGAGTTTGGGTAATGGTGTGAATGTGAAGCATGACTTTGTGATTCTGAAAGGTGAGCAAATGCCTTGTTGTTTCTTGCTTGGTGTAGACTTTATGAGATTGAATGATTTGTCTTTGGATGCTGATAAGGATTGTCTTATGAAAGGTGAATGTGAGGTGATGAGGTTGAATGAGTGTGCAAAGAACGTTGTCAAGTTTTGCGGTATGATTGAGTTGGTCATGGATGATGAGAATGAGATTTTAAGTGATGATGATATTCTAGAGATGCAAGAGATGTGTCCTTTTGTTAGTGAGTTGAAGAGGTGTGTAATGATGCGTGTTGATTTGAATGAATGGCCAGAGTGTTTAAGTGATTTTAAAAGGTATGCTAAGGATTTTGTTGTTTGTATGGATGTTGTATATTTTGTGAGGCATGTGAAGGGTGGTGATGATATGTATGTACCTGTGATGTCCTTAGTTGGCATGATTGGTCTGGTGAAGGTTGTGCATGATAATTATGGGCATATGGGTAAGTTTAAGCTGTGGGAGTGTATGAAGGAGCGTGTGTTCCATCCATTTCTGAGAACGGTTGTGAATGATGTTGCAACTACAAGTGAAAGGTGTCAGAAGCGAAAGGTGCAAGGTGTGCAAGTGAAACCACCGATGTTGAAAGTTGATGCGAAAGAACCGTTTGAATTGGTAGTGATTGATTGTGTGTCTTTGCCGTGTACGAGTGCTGGGAATGTTGGTATGGTTGTTATGGTTGATCATAAAAGTAAGTTTGTGTATGCAGCGCCTGTGAGAGATAAAAGGAGTGTGACTGTTGCGCGTGTGGTTGAGCAGTTGTTTTTTCCTATGTGTGTTTGGAAGCCTAGAAGATGTCTGAGTGATAATGGGCCTGAATTTGTAGGGGAAGTGTTTGAGCAAATGTTGAGAGAGAATGGTGTGGAGCATGTGAGAACAACTCCGTATGTACCGTCTTCAAATGGATTGGCTGAACGGACTATAAGAACCTTGTGTGAGATGTTGAGAATGATGAGTACGACAGTGAATGACTGGGATGTGTGTCTGGGGAGAGTGTTGTGGGCGTATAATTCAACTGTGCATAGTGCAACTGGAATGTCCCCATGTCAGTTTGTGATGAATTTTGAAAGGCGAGTGAAAGATAGGTTTCGTTTGAGTGAAAGTGAGCAGAGTGTATGGCGTGAAGCGCATGAAAGGTTCCGTTCATTTGAATTAGGTACAAAAGTATTGAAGGTGAAAGAAGTGAAGGGTAGGTTGAATGTATCAAAGATGAGTGAGAAGTTTGATGGACCTTATAGAGTTGTGAGAGTTTGGGAAAATGGGGTAACGTATGTTTTGGAGAGTTTGAATGACGGCATGACTGAGAGAGTGCAGGCTCATCAGAGTCAGTTAAGGAGATGGAGGGAACCTCCTGACTACCTGGTGAGCCATCCAGTGTATGGACTGTGTAGAGAGAGAGGTAAAGTGCATGATGATGAGAATGAATGTGATAGTATGGATCTGTCTGGGAAAGAGCTAGTCTTAGTCTCGAGGAGTAGAAAGCGTACAAAGAAGGGTGAAAGGAAGAATGCAAGTACGAATGAAAGTAAGTCTGAGCAGAGTGTTTCTGGTATGGGGGATCTTGAAAGGGAGATTGAGTTTTTCGTAAACAGGTGAGTGATTTGGCTGGTATAAGTAGACGAGTGAGTGAGCTGCCTGTGCCTGATTTTTCTGGTTTTGGGAACAGTATGAATGATAGTGTGTTTGGGCAGAACGAACCTAGTGTGGCTGATTTTTCGGGTTTTATGAATGGTAATAGTAGGGGTGAGTTTGATGTAGTGAATGATGAAGTGGCTGATTTTTCAGGTTTCTGGTGGGAACCAGTCGAAGGGGTTTCTGGTATGCCTGTTGAGAATACAGGGGATGTGAGTGACCTGTCTGTTTCGCAAGAATGTACCTTAAGTTGGATGAGAGCTGTGAGTGAGGAGCTGATGAATGGGGGTATGAAGAGTGAGGGTTCTGAACGGAAGAGTATGAAAGAATTCTGTTGTGAGATGGGAGAACTGGTAATGAGGGCTAAGAGTATGGTTGATGAGATGATAAATAGTGACGATGAGAGTGACAGGACGACTGACGAACAACCCCGACTAATTGCTACGCGTAGCCAGGGACCAGTAGAAGAGTGTGAATGGGTGCAGAAGGGTGCGATTGAGCACAAGTGGTACCGTGAAGAGTGATTGAAAGGGTTTAGTGAGTGGCTGGTCGAATGGCTTAAGGAAGGAGGGGTGTGGTGGAGCGAATGTGAGTGTGTGTAAAAGGGCCATTCTCCCACCCCTTTTCTAAGTACCCTCTCCCTCCCTCTGTAAGAATGTGTGTGTGAATGGGAATGGGTTTGGTTTTTGTTTGTTTGTTTTTTATTGATTAGCATGTTATTATAAATTTTTTTTCTTATCTTTCCAGGCGCCATAATTTGGAAAGATAGAGGGCAAGCACTTGTAAATTACCCCTGTAATTGAAGCTATAACTGTTATTATTATTATACCAAAGGCCATTAGTATAGGACAAGGGTTCCAGGCCATGTTCTGTCCTATTTGATTGTGTATAAAAATAGTTTAGCTTTAACGAAGGAGGGCTTATTAGAGCCACACAACTCTAACAAGGTTACCTATCTTAGTCCAAGCTCGGAGGTCCAATTTTGAATACAAAAATTTTGTAAGTAAAGGGACTGTATAACATGAGCCCTTCTTTTGTTGTTGATTGACTGTAGTAACCCAAATTTTATTTGGGTTGTTTGATTCTTATTGTTCCTAAAATCAATTAATAATAATTATAAGTGGGACTTATTTATTTTTTCTGATATATATATATATAGGCTCATTGGGTGCACATTTACCCATATTTTTGTAAATATTGTATTTTTTTCGTGTTAGTAAAGGACTGTACATACATACAATCCGTTTCATTCTCCTTTGATTTCTCACGTCCGGATTAGTGTAGGAAGCGGGTTGGATCGATTGGGGTTAGTCTAAATTTTTCGGCCCGCTACAACCTGACAGACGCCTTACAATTTACGACACTTGGATGCATCAGACAGGACACATGTCACCATTGGTGGACCCACTCCCCCAACTATGCCCTAGATACTGCCATCACCAGACTCAGGATAGGACACAGTCACCTCAATGCCCACATGCACAGGCTAGGCCTGACTGACACCCCCTACTGCCCCTGGTGCCCTACACAACCAGTATAACTCTTTGATATTACAACCATGAAATACCTCCTCCCAGTTGAAAGTAGAGAGATAGTCTTTCATTAAGGAAAACTTAATTCAAAACCAGTCAAGATGTTCACCTGGTGTCAAAAAATTAACTTCAGGGGAACCCACAGAGCACCTAAATCTGACACCTACATGATAATAACCAGGAAGAGGGTCCAAGTATGACAACTCAGACATTTTATCATTACAAGAAGTAAACACCAGGTCAAGAATGTTATTAGAACGAATGAAAGGGGGAAAATTGACCCATTGAGTATGACTGAGAAAAGAGTGGGAGATGAATGAGTGTGCAACAGGGACTAAGCCAGACCAGTCAATTGCAGGCAGGTTGAAGTCACCCATTAGGATTAAATCTTTACCAGAACAGAAAGATTCCAAAAATGAAAGCAACATAGCATTATCAAACAATGAATAGCTAGGAGGTCTATATACCACCATGACATAAACTTTAAAGCTTGATAAAAAGACACAACAGGTATTAGGATGGTTATTAAATACCTGGCCAACTTTATAGGAATTATCTACATACAACCCAACTCCATGCTTAGGCAGATTGGAGGGAGAATCATTTCTGTAAAAAGTATATTGGGAAACAGTGACCACAGAAGAAGAAGTAGCAGAAGTAAGCCATGTCTATTACCCCAACAATCTCAAAACCAAAATTAGAACAAATATTAGAAACAAAATAAACAGATCCACCAGGAGTGAAACAACTCGGGGAGAGAATTGGGTGAGGTGTTGTCACAATAGCCGTAGAAGGTAAAGCAGAAGATGCTGAAGGTGCAGAAGCGGGAGGAGTACTTGAACCCGAACCAACAGTAGCACTAATACCACTCTTACGAGATCTTTTCTCCTTCATATCCTGTCTCTGATTATAAGGTCCTTATTTATGTATACCAAGGAGAATCCAGAACCAGCCAGCCTTTTAGAGTTAGACAAAACTTGCACGCGATGGTCATCATTGGAAATTTTAGCACAAACTAGATTTCCTCTAATGTGGATAGTATCAGTGACCAATATTTTGGGGATGTCAGGGCACAAGAAAGAAGTTACTTCTTTGAAGTCACTGGCAAAGTTTGAAGAAGACAACCCCCAAACAATAATACAATGCCTTCTCTTGTTCCCTCATGAGGCTCTCTTGTTACCTCTTTAATGTCCTGTAACACTTCCTCCCTGGAAATAGAGGATCCAGTGCCTGAAGCCATACCAGCATACAGATCTTGCACCTCAGCAGTCAGACTTACAAGCTGTGCTGTGAGGTCATTCAGGCTAACCCAAGCAGACAAGGCGGCAACCTTAGTACTAAGCTCAGCCACAGTCACCACCATTTCAGCCATAGAGTCACTAAGTGACTTTACTAAGTCCCCACAACAACCCTGTGAAAAGAGCGGGGCAGCACTCAAAGTGGGGCCAAGTAAAATCAATATTCTTACTACCATGCTGAATTATTTCCTTAACCAGCACAGGCGACAATCCAGAAGAGGCACTTGTACCGTGGCACCAATTGTTACAAGTACCAGAAGATATAGCATCTTCATCAAGGACAAACTTACAGCAAGTGGTACACAGGAAGGAAGATTCAGCCCTCGAACCAGTGTAAGCAGCCTGCTTACTCTTAGCACCAGGACCCACCATTGCAAAGAGGACAGGAAAATTAAACAGGATCAAATAGCTAAAAACAAAAATATATAAATGTAAACAAACCCTAGAACAGGATATACCGCCTGTTACTCTGTATCACTGAAACCAAATCCCCCCTCTCCAAAAAAATATATATATACAAACAGAAAACACACAAAACCAAATAAATATAAATATATAAATAAATACAGAATTAGAAAATGAAAACAAACCTTGGAACAGGAATCACCGACGCAAAAACCAAAGCTATAAGAAAAAACAAAATATACCAAAAAGTACACTCAAAAACAAAATGTATATAAGAAATACAAATTGATCTTGAACTATAGCAGTAAAAGAACTATATAACACCAATAGGCAAAATCAAAGCAAAGGAAGACTGGAGAGCATGGAGCAACACAACCTATCATGATCTGAACCTAGCTTGTGGCAGAGCGACTGTGAACCAATGGCTAACCAATTCATCTCTGTATTTGTTGTCGGAAACTTGCCTGATCTATATCCACGCCAAATATCTGCAGCTCGTATGATCCTTAATGAAGTCACTGTAGAGGAAATAATAAAGTCCTTTCAAAGGTTAAAGCTATCAGCTGGTTGTGGACCTGATGGCTTTCCTTCCATCATCTTTTAGAAATGTGCATTAGCTCCTTCTTATCCACTTTATCTTATCTTCAAGAAGAGCATTATATCAATGAAGATACCAACTGAATGGAAATCTGCCATCATTATGCCATTGTTTAAGGATGATATATTCAGTCACTTCAAACTATAGACCAATTAGCCTAACATCAGTCTGTTGTAAGTCTCTTGAAAGAATTATTGTTTCCCATATTAATATATTTTTTCAAGTAAATAACATCCTTTCGCCTCATCAATTTGGCTTTCGTGCAGGCTTATCTGTGTCTGACCAGCTTCTGAGCACCTCTGATTATATCAGCAATCAAGTGTACTCTGGCTAAGCTGTTGATGTACTATACTTTCACTATAGCAAGGCCTTTGATGTGGTTAACGATCAGCTGCTTCTATTAAAGCTTTCTTTGATAGGAATAGGTGACCTACTGCTAGGATGGATAAGAGATTTCCTGCGTGGTAGGAAAATGAAGGTTGTAGTTCAGGGCTCTTCTAGTCATAAAGTCGATGTATCAAGTGGGGTTCCTCAGGGCTCTGTAATTGGACCCGTCTTATTCCTTGTATATATAAATCATGTTGATGTTGGTCTTAGTTGCAACTTTACCTTGTTTGCAGACGACCTTAAGTTGTATCTGGCTTCACCACTTGATGTTGCTGGGGTTCTTGGTTTCAGTGAGACTGTACAAAATGACATATCCCTGCTCTACCGCACAAGTCAGTCATGGGGTCTGAAATTCTCTGTAAATATGTGTGCTCGAGTTTGCTTTTGTAGTTCCAACACTACACCTGTTTTTGATTATTTTATTGGGAATTGTCCTATTCATAATAAAACCTCCTTCAAAGATCTTGGTGTTCTGGTGGATTCGTTTCTTAAATTTCATTTGCATATCAGGGGAGTATTCAGCAAAGCAAGTGGAGTTGCAAATGGTATTCTTAGTGGCACAGTTTGCCAGTCTCCTGATTTTCTGAAACGTTTTTATTTCTCATGTTCATCCCATTATTGATTTTGCAAGTGTACTTTGGAATACTGGTTATGTCGGTGATTTGAAACTCCGGAAATCTGTACAAAGAAGATGGACCAAAAATGTTCAAGAATTCATAAATTTGCCTTATATCAAGCGTTTAACAAACTTGAATGTTCTCTATCAAGAGTAGATTGCTGCAATCTGATTTGATCATGGTGTGGAAGATTTTGAATGGCCACTGACCCCATCTTGAACACTTATTTGCATATGCTGACAGTGTTTGCGCCAGAGGTCATACTAAGAAGAGTTTTGTACCTAGGTATTTCACGGATGTTAGAGCTCATTTCTTTTCAGTTAAGATCATAAATCTCTGGAACACTCTTCCTGAAGAGTTGGTATCTGCTCCTTCCTTGCAGTCTTTAAAAAGTAAATTGACTGTCTTTCTTGGTGATTCTCTTTTTGAAATTTAATGGCTTTTCATCTTGGCTTTTCTCATTGTGTCCATCATTAGCCAACCATATCGCCTCTCCTTGTTGTCATTTTTCTTTGCTGTTCTGGTTGGAGGACACAACAATGACTAGTGAGGGAGAAGACCCTCCTCAAGGTAAGATCACTGATTGACTTTGCCTCCCCTGTGTGGTGCACTGGCTTCCTTGGAGATAATGCCTTACTCAAGTTGGTTCATGCTGTTGGACAAAACTGGTGGCTAACCACTCTCATCTCCCATATAAAGAATGCCTTTCCAGTCTAAATCTATTTTCATTCAAGGGAGATTGTTGAGGACTGATCTAATTCAGTGCTATAAAATTTTTCATGATCTTTCCCACATCAAGCCCCAAGATTTGTTCACAGTTGCACCTGATCAAAGATTAAGAGGACATAAGTATAAAATTTTTGTACCACTCACTGCAACTGAGGTGAGGAGATTTTTCTCCTGTTGAGTATATCCTATTGGAACTCCTTAACTGCTTGATAGTCCCTCCCTTACCCAGTAGGGTGTCCCAATGGTCTGGACAATCGTAGCAATCAAACGTGTTCTCAGCGAGCTCTCTATTCAGTGACTTTTTTTTTAAAAAATTACTTTTCAGTGTAATATATTTAAGTTCAGGAAGATAGTTAACTTTGAGTATCAGACATAATACTAAAGGAATTTTTAATTATATTTTGAAAAGTTTCTCAGTATGGCTGTTGCTTTGGATGATGTGAGTATGCCTTTTGATGTAAGCAGTGTGTATGTAGTTTGTGATTTTTGTGGTGTTGAAAGAAGAGCAAATGTATCTGAATGCCTGGTTTGTTATGTGACTAGTGCAAATGTAGCTTTGATAGAGGAGGTGAGTCAGTTGCATGATGAGTGCAAGAGATTAAGTGAGTTGGTGAATGAAGTGAGAAGGGATGCAGAGTGTACGCATAAAGAATGTGGCTGGGACCAGGAGGGTAGAAGATAGGCCTAGACTAGGGACTGGAGAGAAAGAAGTGACTGATGTGAGTGAAGATGAATGGTGAGTGAATATGGATAGAATAGATAGGTTAGGACAGGTTAGGTCTGTGAGTAAGACAGACATGGAACCTGTTAGGTTGACTAACAGATTTGATGCCCTGAGAGAGGAAGAGGTTAAAAGTGATTTGTCTGATGTATTTGTGGCAGAAAGTGAAATAAGTGGTAGTTTGAATGAGAACAGGAGACAGGGTAATTCTAGGCCTAGGAGGATGACTGAGGTGCTTGTGATGAGTGACTCTCAGATTAGATATTTAGATAGGAAGTTGACTGCAAGCAAATGGAAGGGAGTGAGAGTTTGTTTGCCGGGTGCTGGTGTAAATGATATGTCTGAGAGGTATGATACTCTGGTGTCTGGGTGTGCGAGGGATACAGTTGTGATTACGCATATGGGAGTAAATGATGTAAAGAAAGTGGGTTCATGTGAGTTATGAGAGAGGTACAAATGGCTAGTTGAAAGGATGAGTGAAAGTAGAATAAAAGGCGTTGTTTCAGGTGTGCTTCCGAGATTGGATGTGGGGATGGAATGGTTGTCTTGTGCAATTAGACTGAATGAGTATGTGAAAGGCCTGTGTGAGGAGTTGGGATTAGTGTTTGTAGATGTTTGGAATGGGTTTTATGGGAATAAGGCATTGTATGCATTGGATCGACTCCATCTAAGCCGGGCTGGGGTTGACGTGCTGTGGCAGGAGTTAGATAGTATTATTGGGTCTTTGCAGATGGGAAACTAGTTACTGATAGTGGTCAGGGAAATATAAGAGTACAGGGTGGGGCAGGGAAAGGAAAGAGATGCAGAGGAGGTAGAGTGGAAGGTATATATTCTAAAAGAGGTGCTTCAGGAAAAGGAGGGCTGAGTTGTCTTTATACCAATGCTCGTAGTCTTAAAAATAAGAAAGATGAGTTATTTAGTTATATTATTGATGAAGATATAGATATAATATATGTAATAGAATCATGGGTTAATGAAAATAAATTTAATGACAATGTGAGTGAATTTGAACTACAGGGTTATGATATGTACATTAGTCAAAGGAGAGATAAGACGGGTAGTGGGTTGATTATTTATATCAGAAATAGCATTTCTTCAAATCTAAATAATTCTATAAAGCAAGAAGTAGTTGAGTCACTGTGGATAGATATTAGGGTCAGTAAAAATAGGATAATACACTTGAGGGAGCCTTTTACAGACCACCCGAACAGACTGACTGTATTGATGAGCTAATGATCAGGGAAATACAGAAAGGATGTGAAATAGATAGGAAGGGATAGAGCAAGTTCTTAGTTTATAGAATGCTTTGAGGATAATTCTTTTACTCAATTTGTTAATAAGCCAACAAGGGGTGCCAATATATTAGATCTGGTTCTTTTAAATGATGATCACTCAGTTCAGGAATTGACTGTCGGGGAAGCATTGGGAAATAATGATCATCAGATGGTTCATTTTAACTTGGAAATAGTGAAAGGTAGAACATCAACAAACTCCACAAAAACTACAAATTTTTATAGGGGAGATTATGATAAATTACGAAACTTGCTAAATCAGAAACGGTCAGAGTAGTGGTTCTGCTGACAAGCTTGCAATTGCAAGAACCGACCAAAAGGTCATGAGCCGAAAGGAAATCGAGGCCAAAAATTGGAATGTCGACCTCGGCGACGATGAAGGTCCATGGAAAAATACGACGTAACCTAAGAGAGAGCTCGAGGTTACGCCTTCCATATGTCCTTATATCCGAAGAGTTAGCGGCTTTAAGGACAAGGTCAGACAGGCAAGCTTTGTCGTCCGGAGCGGTTGGAATGGCACTGCATTGAGCACCGGTGTCAACCAAAAATGAAAAACTGGAAAGTGGGTCGTAAATACTAAAAGGAGGATCGACCTGAGGAAATACTGAGCTTGCAGAGGTGATAGACCCACGAATCACTTGCGTTTTTAATTTAAAGGATTATGTTGTGCTGATGAGCTTGAAATTTGCGTAAGATAACCCGTAGAGTTTTGATGATTTTGCGCGTTTGAGGTTGGTGAATATAGGGTATGTGAAAAAGTTGGAGTTGAAAAACCCACATGATGTTCGTACGTGCATGGGTGTAAGCATTTTTCTGTCTTTACACCAAACCTGCAATGGTACCAGCACCAATTTGAAAGTTGGGGAAAAGAAACTTGAGCAGCATGATTTGTCGGATGGTGAAAATTTTGGGAATAAGGATTAGGTGAAGGTAGGGGAATCGTCACCCCCCCCACCCCCCACCCCCCCGTCCTCACGAGGCGAAGACCGCAAAGACATCCGGCCCCAGGCATCGTCGGGTCAAGCGCGTAACCACAGTGCCGCACCACTCGGCGCTGTGAAAGACCTAAAGGTTAAAATGCAAGATCTCCCCCAGGAGAGTGAGATTCAATTTCACGTCAAATAAGAAATTGGAGACGTGTTTCTCCCAAGCTCGAAGGCTAACGAGGAGCCGATGTAAGACTTGGTGAGAAAAACCGTTTGGCATAAGAACCGTCCTGGGGCCGTCCTCAAGCCCCTCTCCTCTTACCCCTCCCCCAGTGGGGTGACAAGATATAAATGAGGAACACTGAGGAAAATCGGGGTAGAATACGTCAGTCTCCAGGTGACGAAGTCCTCGGAATTAAGACACCGAGCTACCTAGACTGCATTGGTAGTTTAATTGGCTCGCTAGACCAAGAAGTACCCTGCAAGAGAGGCGGGGCTACCTACCTTTAAGGGGCTAAGAAGCAGCTGATCCTCGAGATAGTCACTGGTTATCAAACCGAACGCTAAGTTAACTTTTTTAAATTCAACTTACTCTCGTCAGAGAGACTCCTCATATCCTGGTGCATCTTAAACACCAGGGGTATTCCTCGTCCTTGAGGAATTAAGGGAAGAAGAAGGAAAAGGCTCTCCCTCGAGCCCGTTATTCGGTGGCCACACCAAACTCCTAAGTTAACTTGGTTGAGGAACCAAGTTCAACTTGTTCTCGTCAGAGACCCCCCCTCCATTATACTCGCCCTTGAGGAAGACTGGAACTAAGAAGAAGCTCATCCTCAAGCTAGTTCCTGGTTACCAAACCGACCTTCAAGTTCAACTTATTCTCGTCCGACAAACCCCCCTCCGTTATCCTCGCTCTTAAGGAAGACCCTCCCCGAGTTCAGTCCTCGCCCATGAGGAATTAAGGAACGAAAGAGAAAAGCTTCCCCTCGAGCTCGTTACTCGGTGGTCATACCACACTCTAAGTTAACTTGGTTTAAGAACCAAGGTCGACCCACTCTCGCCAGAGACCACGACTACCTTGGTGCCGCAGAAAGCACCGTAATTGTTCTCGTCCTTGAAGAACCCTTCCCCCCCGGAATACCGTGTGGACCCCCCAGCTGCTACCCTCGCCAAAAAACCTCGTGATCCCGCCCACCTACATCTGGCCAGGCGGAACGCGTCATGAGACAATAACATTCCTGAGGGATTTAAACTCCAGTAGAGTCCGTAAGCCTAAATCTTATATTATTGAGGTGTGTAGCGAAATTAACCAATTTTAGAGGGTCAAACTAATTGAATTAATTCTAGTGCATGATAATATTCGGAGAATTTCTGTGGTTTATGTTTAAATTTTGAGTATTCAATTGTTAAAGTTAAAAATATAAGTTTATTTGGGGAATTATTGTGCGTTTCTCTATATCCTTACGTGTTTCCAACGGCTCTATTCTTTAAGATATCCATATTAGAACTCTTAGCACTTTTAGAATAGAACAAAAAGGGGGGCATTCTACGACAGTGAAGAACAAGGATTAAATGCGTGGTAGAAGCTACAAGGCTGTACACAACGTACGGCGTTGTTACCATATTTAGAATAATACCAGCATAGACCCTGAGAATTATTGTCAGGATAGGAGGAATTGGGTCGAGAATGAAAATGATTCTGCCATGCCTCACCTCTTGACCTGGAGTTCCCTCGTTGGTTTCTTTTTCGGGAGAAAGAACAGCATCGGACCCCACCCCTCTACCCTGCTCATGACTGCGCTCTCGCTGCACCCTTTTTCACACCTTTAGGGCACAAAGATTGCTCTCTATTCTCCCCAACACAGCAGCAAGATACTGATTGATTGATTTAATCTGTTTTATAGGTGCTGAAACCCTATAAGGATTATTGGCACCGTGAAATTACAGTCAAGATAGTCACCATCACCTCTTCAGTCTAGGGACTCCACTCCTAGACACTCAAGAATAAAGAGAAAGGTGGAGTCTGTTAGTATGAGAAGATAAGCTAAACTAGACGGTGCCAACAGTTACACAATTATGTATACAAATACTCATATCTATATATGTACATAAATGGATATACAACCTGAAAAAAATTAAAATAAAATAAAAATAATAATAACAAAAAAAAATAAATAAAATCAAATAAATTAAATGTGTCTATATAATGATGTATCTCTTAGAAACTTTAGTACTAGTTCAAATGGGACTGAGGAATTTAGGACAGTAGCATATGAAAATCTTAAGTTGTTTTCCAAGCAGAAATTTAATAAGGGTTTACGACTTAAAGCATATTCAGGGCATTGAGTTATAGCATGTTCTGGGGTAAGTTGTGTATTGCATTTTCCACAAAAGTGGAAAAGTGATGGATCAAAGAAGTAGCCATGGGATAGTCTACTGCAACCTAATCTTAGTCTAGTTAGTACGATACTGTCACGACGTGACATTCTATAAGGTCTGTTATTGTTTAAATTAGGAATTATTTGCGGGAGAATGCCAATATTTTGGGACCATTCATTTTGCCAGAGGTTGAAGACTGAGGGCTGCAGCATGCCTATCATTTCTGATACTGAGAACCCCAGGTGTGTCGTATTAGCATTGTGTATTGCTGCTTTAGCTGCTGTGTCAACCACTTCATTATCTTTTATACCTGCATGACTAGGAACCCATAAAAAAACAGCTTCCAGGTTGATTTTATGTATATAGTTAATTATACGGTGGGTTAAGTAGTGACTTTTTTGTTCTTTCACAGCTAGCAAACCTGATAGGGAGTCTGAAACTATGAGTAGTTTACAGTTGTCTAGTTTTTGATTTATGTACTTGAGTGAACTCAATATTGCATATAACTCAGCAGTAAATATAGAGCAGTGATGGGGCAGTTTGAAGGTCTTTATGGTTTCCCTCCAGCTAAAAGCACATGCTACTCCTTCATTACTTTTGGAACCATCTGTGAAAGTTACATTAAAACCTGAGGATTTATATAACTCAATTAATTCTAAGGACAATGTTTGGTAAATACATGAAGGAGTGTTGTTCTTAGGGTATGCAGTTAATGAGAGGTTAAAGTGAACTTTAGTTAGTGTTATATAGCAGTTAGATATTTTTATGGTGTTTAAATCAATGGGGTCATATCCTAAGTTCATTATATATTTTTTAATCCAACCACAAAAAGGTTTTGGATGAGGCCGAAGGTCATAGAAATTATACCAAAAGAATTGTAAAATACATATACGTGTGGGGTGATTTGCAATACTGAGTACTTTAATACCATATCTTAGCCCTAGCAATATCCTACAAAATTTAAGAGGCATTATATTAGCTTCTGCCTCTAAAAAATCAACTCTGGTACAATTTAATGCACCTATAGCTAGTCTAATACACTTAAATTGTATTCTATCAAGTTTTAATAGGTTGCTTTCTGATGATGTATGGTATAGGAAAGAGCCATAGTCTATTTTACTTCTAACAAGGGATTTATATATATGTAATAGATGCATTCTATTTGACCCCCAGTTTGTATTTGCAAGATATTTTAGGAGCAAAATGCTAGATATACATTTCTCTATTAATGACGTAATATGAGCTGTCCAAGTTAGTCCCTGATCTAATACCATGCCCAAGTATTTATGAGTTTGCATGTAATTAATAGGGTAATTTAATATTATCAGTTCTGGCAAGTTATGTTTCCTAGGGCGTTTTGTAAAAATTATACACTTAGTTTTAGTAGGAGAAAAGGTGGTGCCCCATTTTTGTGACCAGTCAGATATAGAATCCATGATTTTTTGCATCTGGTTATGCATTTGATCCAAGTTTTCACCAGATAGCCACACTGCAATATCATCAGCATACAAGGCATGGTTTATGTCTAAATTTTTGAATAAATCATTTAACATGATTGAAAATAGGAGTGGACTTATAACGCTGCCCTGTGGTAAGCCGATTTGTACAGCAAATTTTTCTGAAGGGAGATTAGCTATAGAAACTCTTATAATTCTAGAGGAAATGAAATTTTTAATAAAGTTGGGGAGGTGGCCACGTAAACCCATCTTGTATAGTTTTTTATAAAGACCATGGTGCCAAATGGTATCATATGCTTTTTCAATGTCCAGAAAGATTGCCATTACATATTTATTGCAGAGGAACGCTTCCCTTATGTCACATTCTAAGCGTACCAAACTATCCATAGTTGAGAAGTGCTTTCTGAATCCACTTTGGTAGTATGATAAGTACTTTTTTTCATTAAGGTATTTCTGTAATCTAATGGTCAATATTCTCTCTAATGTCTTGCATAAGCAGCTTGTCAAGGCTATAGGGCGGTAAGAAGATGGTTCCTGACTTGGTTTCCCTGGCTTTAAAATAGGGATGAGTAAACTCTCTTTCCATGTATCTGGATAGGTATTATTTAGAAATAGGTGATTGTAGAAATTTAAGAGATTATGTTTATTTAGGTTACTAAGATTTGCTAGGAAGGGATATATTATGTCATCCATGCCAGGAGAGCTTGGTTTGTTTTGGGGAATAGCTTTTTCTAATTCATATAATGTAATTGGGCAGTTATATTCCTCATTGTTAGATACCCCAAATGAAATTTCATTAAATTCAGCCTCCACCATAGTGTATACAAAGGGTTCTATGTAGGAGTGAATACTGCTAATAGTAGCAAAGTGGCCGGCTAATATTTGGGCAGTCACAAATGGGTCAGAAGTAAAGTTACTGCCATATTTTAATGTGACGAGTGGATGGGGTTTATGTCCTTTTGTAAGTCTCCCTATCTTATCCCAAACTTCTGCTGTATGAGTGTTATGATTAATAGTTTGTACGAACCTTCTCCAAGAGAGACGTTTCGATAATCTAATTACCCTTCTGGCTAAGGCTTTAGCTTTATGATATAACAGTAAAGACTCTGGATTCATGTACTTCTTAAATAGTTTATAGGCTTTTTTTTTAACTTTTATTGCATAGGCACAACTATCATTCCACCAGGGATTGTTATATTTAGGGAATATTCTTCTGTATGACTTTGGTATGGTTTTGGCTGCACATTTGGTGATAGCAGAGGTTACTAGAAGGCAAGCATCATTTGCATTAAGTGAAATATTGACTTTTGGAATTTGTAGCTCTTGATGAAATTTTTTTAAATTACCTTTATATAGCCATTTGGGCCTGGTATTATACTTCATTTCATACATCGTTTCCATAATTATGGGGAAGTGGTCACTATCATAAAGATCAGGTAGTACTTTCCACTCTAAGTTTAGTTTTAAAGAATGGGAGCATAGAGATATATCTATATGAGAAAAGTGTCCTCTAAATTCATTGCAATAGGTTGGGGCCTTTGAGTTTAGGATGTATAAATTTGCTTCTTCAATAAAATCTGTTATTTTATTTCCTCTAGGACAGCATTCTGATGAGCCCCACAGGTAGTGATGTCCATTCAAATCTCCAGATATTAATACTGGTGGAGGAAGTTGGTTATAAAGATTCATTAAGTCTTGTGTAGTTAAAGGAAATCTTGGAGGTATATAGATTGAACAAATTGTGAATTTTAAAGATGGTAAATTAATTCTAGCTGCTATAGCTTCCAGATCAGAGGTGATATTTAAAGTTACGAATGGTACCCAGGAGGCTATGGCAAGTAAAACTCCTCCTCCATTACGGCTTCTATCTTTTCTTAAGATGGAATATCCTTTTAAAGAAATGTTTTGCTCTATTCCTAACCTTGTTTCTTGTAGCATTACAATTGATGGGGAATATTCATTTAAGATCATCTGCAAGAATGGTAACCTAGTTGTATAACTGCGTATATTCCACTGACATATTCTAAAGTTCATTATCTATATATAATTTAAACTATTAATCACCAAATAATATTCTGTAACCATCCCTTGAATCAATTTTTTTTGTAAAGCCCATTTTATTAAACACTATAGCCATTTTGTTAACTGCCTGTTTAGGGGCAATGTTTGCTTCCATGATTTTCTTATATTCTTTAAGGATAGACCATAGGTATTCATTTGAGACATCTACATTATCAACATTATGAGAGTTTTGTTTATCTTCATTATTAATACTTTTTGCAGGTAGAGATTGTGGTCTAGTAATGGGTAGGTCGCATTGTGTTTCTTTTGTAGCTTTTTCAGTTATAGTTTTTTTCTTGTTATTTGTATATATGTCACTTGCATTTATAGGATGATTTTTGAAATATACCTGTCGAGCTTCCAAGAAGGATAATTTTTTAGCAATTTTTAAATGAATAATTTCTTTCTCCCTGATCCACACAGGACATTCCTTAGAATTTCCTAAATGGTTGGGAGAAGAACAGTGAATACATTTAGGAGCCTCCCTTGGAGCGATACAATCCTGAGAATTATGTTGCTCATTATAATAAAGACATCTAGATTTATTTGTACAGGTCCTACTTCCATGTCCAAAATGCCAGCAATTAAAGCACATCAAGGGATTAGGGTAGTGGTTATCAATACTGAACGTAAGGTATCCATAATATAGTTTAGAAGGCAAGACATTTCCAGCAAAAGTTAATACTAACAAGGGGGTAGGGATTCGGGAAGGGCCTTTATTGAGGCGTCTAATTTTCATAACGGACTCATTTTGAATTTTTAATTCATTAAGTAATAATTCTTCCTCAAAGTATAGTAGATCAGGTGCATATATGATACCTTGAATAGTGTTTAAATTTTGTGCAACTGAGCATTCTACATCATATTGTCCATTGATAATGGTTTTTGTATTTAAAAGGGCTGTTGTCTGATCTGAGGATTTTGTATGTATTAAGAGGGATCCTGTTCTGCAATATTTAACCTCGATGACAGGGCCATGACAAATGGATTCAACAACTGTTTTAATTGTTAATGGACTTAATTTTGTCAAATTAACTGTTGGAGAACTTAAATATACCCAAGAAACAAATTTGGGATCAATATTCAATTTGGGGTCATTTTTGTTTATGGAAGTCACATTTATACTACCTGTATCATTGATCTTACTTTGTGATGTTACAGGAGCTTTATTACTGTGCGTTGAACTATGATATATAGCAGGGTAATTCGGGTACTTGTTCGATTTCTCTGAACCAGAAGTTGATGGCTGTGAAGAGAAACGAGAGACAGCTTGGTCAGTCTCTTTGATCACTTTGTGTAGTTGTTTTAGAGTAGGATCAACGTTAGGGGATTCGAGATCAGTATTAGAATTAGGTCGTTTTAGTTTAACTCGAGATTTGTCCTTTTGAGACATCTCGAGAGAAGAACGCGGCACGGGCGACTTTCGTTAAAGAAAAGGTCTTAGGTTATTAAGGCAGTAGATATAAGGAGATAACCTAGGTTAAGCAAAATTCTCACTAAAGTACCTAACGATTAATCACTTATATCAAGCAAGATTTGGAAAGTGTGGAGCAATACAACCTTTCGGGAGAAAGTCTACAGAGGGAGTGTGTGCAGCAAGATACTGTGCCGGGAGGGGATGACTTAGGTGCGAGTTCTAGTCGGTTGTCTGAAGCCTCCCTCGGTAAACGAACCTGTGAAATAGACACATTTAAACATGGTTCTTGAGAAATTGAAATATTTCCCCAGCTTACGTATGCAATGTTGAACAACTCATCGGCTGCCTTTGCCATTTGCTCCACATTAGTGTATGATGCCATTAGGATGAGTGGCCTAATATTTTCAGGAATCCCACGCATAAATATTTCTGTGAGCAGGGAGTCTAAAAATTCTAACTGAGCTCCCATAGTTCTAATTAAGTCTTTTAGATGCTCCAGAAATCGCGTGGGACGACTTGCGATCTCTCAAACTCCACCCTAAAAGCCTCTTTTAATTTGTTCCAAGCCCCAATTCTACCACTTTCTACCAAGATATTTTTGAAAAGCGAAAAGATACTTAATGGTAAATTTTGAGTGATGCAGAAAATCCGGTTTTATTCAGAGATGGCGTGATGCATCATTATAATCTCTGCCATTTCTAACCAGACAATGGGGTTGCTCGAATTATATTTTAGGATGGTAATCGAGGAAGGAAGGAATCGAAAGAATCTTCTTGCATGTTGGACGAATGATTGAGGATGATTGCGGGAGTAACATAAGAAATACTTGTATTGGTGGAAGCAGTGTAGATAGAGAGAAGTCGGAAAAGGGGCAAATAAAAAATAATAACGTAGGCGAGTTGCGAACAGCTTCGCACGTCGCTGGACCACTGTTAACCAGCGGCGAATCCACTCGGACATCTTGAGTCTCAAAAAAGACTCATTCAAACGAAGCTTTTAAGCCGCTCGCCTGCACTTCTCGTACGCTATAGCAGTAACGCCAGCCTGCGATGTTGTAATGGTGTGAGTTGTCAACGAAGCTGCTCATGTAACCATCGTTATTCTTAACTAGTATGAGGTGTGTATATCGTGTGTGTGTGTGTGTAAAACTCAGTCACGCGAATGAGCGTAAAATAAAAATTATCGGAAAAATAAATATTATTCACTCGTTGCATTTATATAGATATAATAAATTTAATTTAATAAGGATATTATATATTCAATTAAGGATGTAATTGGAAACTTCGGACTAGAAACTAACACGTGTTGAGAGTCGACGCTCGTAAAATTAAAAATGGATGAAATACGGGAGATAGTTAAACAAATTCTGGGTACCAATTTATAGATATAGGGCCATCGGGGTATGAACCTAGAGATATACTTCACAACAAACCTATATCTATAAGTTTTTGAGGAGAGTTATTGAATCGTAAAACAGGGTCGAGCGGCTAAGCCTATGACGAAGTTAGGCTTAATGGTTGGACTCGAAATCATTAAGGAATGGATGAAATACAACGAGGATAGAATAAAATATATATTATTATAGATTAACAAGAATGGAACATATTTGAAATTATATTAGTTGAATTTGAATTTAATTATACAAAACGAACATGAGTTTAATACTGAATTTTCGTCGTCCCTAAACTCGGTGTAAGGTAGGTAACAAGGTAATGGTAAATAGGTAACAAAGGTAATGGTAAATAGTTAACAAGGTAATGGTATCAAGGTAGCTAATTATAATGTATCTGTAACTAATTAAAATGTATTTGTAACTAATTGAAATGTAATTGTAACTAATTGTAATTGAAATGTATTTGTAACTAAATGAAATTTAATTGTAACTAATTAAAATGTATTTGTAACTAATTGAAATGTATTTGTAACTAATTGAAATGTATTTGAAACTAATTGAAATCAAGATGGTTAAAAGGGGAAAGGTATGAGAATCTGGAAAGGAAATATAATGAATTAGATAGTGTTTTTGTTTGTAAAACTTAAGGATTAAATAGAGAAAGAATTCAACTGACTTTGATGCTTGGTGCTGGCGAGAGAACAAGGGAAAATTTCGTCTCCCACGCGGAATATTTGGAAGCGTTAGTACGTGCGTGTAAATGTTGCCAAGAATGTTACCAATTGTTTTTGATGACTTTTTACAAATATATAATTAAGAAAAAATATATATATATATATATATATATATAGAGAGAGAGAGAGAGAGAGAGAGAGAGAATGGCCGATTCGAAGGCGGCAAAGAGCTACCTGAAGGACCGGGACTTCTGATATCTTGATGGCCAATGGTGAACGGATTTATTTATACTCTACAATTTGAAATTGCTACAACTATCTACTCCCTCTGCCAGAGACCTCACACGCACTCCCTAACAACATACAATAAATGTTTCTACAGCACAGGTAGAGGTTGAACAAGAGTCCAACAAAACGTAACCTTATACCTCGAAATGTGTCTAATCAAAGGGTAAAGAGCGTTGAAAGAACGGCTGGACTCTAAACCACTTCTAGAATCACTAAAACCGATAAAATTGGCAAAAGGCAAAGTTAAAATAAGTCGAATAACTAAAAGAATAGCCTAAAGATCAACAATAAATACAGAAGCTATCCTAGTCAGGGCTAGCTACAGACCCTTCAAAGTAAACGGCAGCAACTCCCGTACCGCGGTCCGACTTGGGACTATCAGTATATATTGGGCAAAGGGATGCGTGGGAGGAGGCATGCGCCAGAAACAAAGAACGAAGTAAAGATGGGTCAATAGTATCTGCTCAACGCGGAATAGTTAGTGTGTACATCTCTAGTCTATGATAAGAGCAGAGAACGCCATTCTAGGCATGCATACTTTTGGCAAGGGATTTTCGAAAAGCACTGCTGAATTACCGCATCCCTAAATTTCGAATGGGGCCTAATAACCTAAATCCTTTGTCGTTCTTATCACCATTTGTATACATTAACTCTATGTATATATATATATATATATATATATATATATATATATATATATATATATATATATATATATAGAACCAACTTATTTTGTTCCATATCGTGACTTTAGTTCCAAATGGATACATGAGAAGCTATTTAAATTTCTTGCGACAAATGGCAGTTTATCAGTATTAGTCAGTTGGCAGGGTGCAGTCTAAGCAAGTGGTGTGCGTAGCAAAGGTGAGTGCATATATAATTTTTCAAACATTGTTGCTTACTTTTTACAATATTTTTACATTTTAATTGATCAATGAAGACTGCAACAAGTATATTATCCAATTTAATTACATAAATCATTTGTATACTCGTTCAAAATAGTTCTGAAAAACTTATGTTTCTAATTGTTTACAAAATGTCAATATGGTTAGAGCCTAGTGCCTTTTCACATTGCTTCCACTTGGAAACATTACTGTCCTAGTACCATTTATTTTTTTAAATATTAATTTATAAATTTGCAAAAATGTTTTTGTATATAAAGCATGTATTTATGCACATCATTTTCTAGATTTTTTTTTTTTCAGATGAATTACAATATCTTTTATAGTGGACAAACGAGAGATGTGGGCATGCGCATCATGCATGCCTAATCCAGATGACTCGGAGGGACCTGGTGATGATTCTGAAAGGGATAGTGATTTTATTCCTGAATAACACAGCCTACATCTAGTGAGGAAGATGAATGTACACATGAAAATGGAGACAATGAAAAAGAAGAATGTTCCCAGAGCAGTTCAAGAAATAAGATATGGAAAAAGAAAGATATACCCAAATTTTAGATGCCAAATTTAGTAAGTATCATGTAGAAAGGTATTCAATGAATCCACTACAATATTTTAATATGTTCTTTGATAGTGTTATGATAGATCACATCGTTTATGAGACAAATTTATGAATTCTTCAGAAGGACCTCGAAAGTAAGCAAATTACTTGCAAAACGAAATAAAAGCATTTCTGTCCATTCTTATTTATGTGGGGGTGGTTAGGTGTCCTTCTGTAGATGATTATTGGAAGCACTTTGCTCATATAAAATTCACACATGAAACTATGACTGCAAAGAGATTCACGTACTTACGCAGGGCAATTCACTTCAATGATAACGAAACTGTACCACCAAATAATATAGATAGGTTTTACAAGGTTAGACCTTTGTTCGAGTTCTTGAGATTAAATTGCTTGAAAGTAGAAGGCACAAATGAACAGTGTGTTGATGAAATAATGATAGCTTAAAGGGGAACAAGAGCAGGAAAGATTAGGCAGTATATTAGTAATAAGCCAGATAAATGGGGTTTAAAACTATTCTGCAGGGCTAGTCAAGATGGTTTAATCCATGATTTCATTATGCACCAAGGTGCAACGACATTCGCTTATACCAGTCTCTTTGATGAAGAGAAAGAAATGGGAGTTGGGAGTAAAATAGTCATTGCACTTTGACAAACACTTTTCCATCCAGAGAACACTATCATTTTAGCAGATAACTTTTTCACATCAGTTGAGTTGATTAGTTACTTACAGGGAAAATATGGAATTCATTATGTTGGAACGATTCGTTCAAATAGGTTGGGTGGAGTTACATTGTCATCAGATAAAGACATGAAAAGGCAATCTAGAGGAGCTTTTGATTACAAGTCTGATGGAGAAATAATTATGGTAAAATGGCTTGACAACAAATGTGTGAATATGGCATATAATGCCATTGGAGTCAAACCACTCACTACAATACGGAGATATTACAAGCAGGTGAAAAGGAAGGTTGATATGTCATGTCCAGCCATAATAAAGTTATAATAAAAACATGTGAGTGATAGATAAATCTAACATGCTTGCACATCTATATGAAACTCCAACCAAGTCAAAAAGATGGTATTTCTCTCTCTTCACATATGTTATTGATCTTGCTTTATGCAATGCATGGCTCTTGTATAAGAGAGTCCAAAAAGAAATGAGAGAAGAAAAAGTAATGTGTTCGAAAGATTTTAGATTAGAGGTGTCTGAAGCACTGCGAAATGTAGGAAAACGTATGAAAGGAGTTCTACTTCATCTCCTCGATCTGAACCTAGAAAAAAAAAGGAAAAAGTTGAGAGTAGTTCGTCCTAGTAGTGATGTACGATACGATCAAGTTGGACACTTTCCACTCCACAGCGACACAAAACAAAGATGTAAATTTTGCTGTACAGAGATTTCAAGGTGGAGATGTTTGAAATGTTCAAATGGAGAATTGTTTCTTTGCTTAAATATAAAAATTGTTTTATGGATTTTCATATTGCTCTTTCCTTAGTTTGGTATATCCTTATAAGCTACACGGAAATATTTTTTAAATGAATTTTAATTTCTGCTTTTTTCATTATTTACTCCAAAGGAATTTGTATTTTTACAATTTATGGTAACAAATTAATAAACCATTATTGTTGCATATAATTTTATTGCTCTTAAATTTTATATTTGTGAGCCACAGTGAAATGCTAGTATGCCATAAATTTTAACTTTTGTTCTATGGTGATTACATACCTAAACCAAGAATATTTATGTATTTTTTGTTAAACTAAACTTTTTTATATTTTTATTAAATGATTATATTTCAGATATTTGTTTCACTCATCTTCCCTTACCAGTATGCTACAGAAACCCACATTTGAGTTGAGTGACCAACAGAAGTTACAGTAGGTTCTTCAAATTCAGAAAAGTTCCAATATTGACTTTGAATATCAACATTCAAATCAAAAAACTATAACAGGTACAGTTCTGATGTTTTGAGGATTAATCAACAATTTTTGAATAAAGCATTGGCAAAAAGGAAATAATGTACAAATAAATAAAACTTAATTACCATATTAAGAAATTAGATTCAAATGGATACATTAAGGAATCAACTTATAGTCATCGGATGAAGAACTTGAATCCAAATGGATACATTAATTATCTTAATTATTAATTATTTTTAATAAATCATCTTTAAACAAAAAAGTCTTATTTTGGTGTAAAACATTAAAAAATGTCTAAATTCTAAAAATATTTTTAAAAGTATTATGCTGGAAAGACATAGGGTTAAGGTAGATGGAGAGCCTATGAGTATAATCTAATCGAGATTAAAATTGAATGGTATTCAACATCTACACGTGTTTTTCTCTACCTCATGACTTATGGGATAAAACTTTTAAGAGACAAAGGGTTTTCAAGCATTTAAGTTTGCTCAAGTGAGATAACCATGTCAATTCGGAATCGAGAGTTGAACCCAGGAATTTGAACTCTAACAAATTTAATCCTTTACGTTATTCAAGTGAAGAGATGGGAAGGGATGAATACTCTCTCAACCTGTACAAGTTGAAAAATTATATCACCAAAAGAGCTCGCCTAGATAGTCTGTTAACAGCTGATTGTAAGCGGTGGACAGCCGTTCGATGCCGCGTTGGTACACAAAAGAGTGCCAGGTCATCCAAAAAATAGAGTGGTCGAAACTCCCTCGGGTAAAGAAGAGACTAACCATTAATACCTATGACGAAACGAGTAACGCTTAAGACGATACCCTATTGGACACCTGATTCCTTGTGTCAGAATAGGCACCGATGTGAACCCTAAAATTAAAATGTGATAAAAAGCTAAGGATAAAATTGGATAAAAGGCCTCTCGTACTCCTTTCGTGAAACTGGTGTAATACACCTTGCCACCAGGTGGCATCATAAGCCGTCTCTATGTCAAAGAGCACCGACAGAACGTGTTCGCTCTCCAAACGAACAAGCAGGTCCACAGTGATATGGTGTTTACGGAACCCACGTTGAAAAGGCGACAGCAGACCATTTGATTTTAAGAACCAATTAAGTTGAACGTTTATCATTTCTTCCATAACCTTATTAAGACAGCTAGTTGATGCGCTTTTAAAGCAATTATTATGACACAGAGTATCATTGCCTGGTTTTGGAAATGCTAACACCACCGCAACTCGCCAGATGGAGGGGTATGGGCCTGGTATCGAGATTAAATTAAAAACCTAATAAAAATAATGGCAGGAGACGTTAACGATCATGTGTGAAAGAGCAGTACACAATTCAACAACTGTAGATAAACAGGAGTGCTGGATTTTTTGCAAGCCTTAAAGGTTAAAAATTCTTCGTGATAGCGAGCAACATTCGTAATTTCATAAAAACCGCCAACCAAGGCATTCGCTACTGACAATGGATCATATACTAGGCATCCCTGCATACTTAACTCCGGAGGAGTTATGGGTATGAGAAGGTATATCTCCTGTAGTTTGGTAGGCTGAGTAATTAGTGTAATCGTAGCTTCCTTAAGA
This sequence comes from Ceratothoa steindachneri, assembly GCA_963969495.1. Lineage (NCBI taxonomy): Eukaryota > Metazoa > Arthropoda > Malacostraca > Isopoda > Cymothoidae > Ceratothoa > Ceratothoa steindachneri. Next base: position 50,233,399 of record OZ018333.1, on the reverse strand, counting down.
TGAAAGGAAATTTAGAGCTAGATATCAACTTCTTTATTCGGCGGGAACGTGGACTTGTCTTGAAGTAATGTAGGCGAAATAACTAACTCTAACTGCCTTCAGAAACAAAATGCTGCTCTATATATACTTTTCCTACTAAAACGTAAGTTATACAAATTGAACCAATCAGCGATAAGCAGATTTTTAATAAACTTATGTTTAATTTATTCAATCGGCTTTAAGACAAATTTTACGTTTTACACATAGGCGCTGCAAAAATTGGCCAATCAGCGTTACGATAGATTTTAGGAACAATTTACGTTCAACCACATACAAACAAGCGTGACTGAAATTGCTTTTACCTTATTGGCTTTTTGATAGCAGATGTTGGTAAATTTACTTACGAAGATTTTCGGACAGCAATTAAAACCTCATAACTGATTGAAGTTCAATGCATCGTTTCCTCCTGGAAAAGAGGATTTTGTGACTGATTGACAAGACTTCACTCTACTAAGACTTGACCATCGAAATATACTTCTGGTTGTCTATTCCACCTGTTCTTAGGGCGTGTCGGTTAGGGAAGCTGAGCCTCCATAGATACGCATAAGGACAGGAGCCATATCTGAACCAGGCGGCTTACTCGGCGCAGGCCGAAGCTTAGCCTAGGACGGTTTAGTACCCGTGTGAGCTGCGAATCCTTTTGAGTGGAGCAAACACTGCTAGGGTTAAGCGTCAGGAAGGTTGGTAGGGTTTACTGACACGCCAGCGGAATAAGTCAGACGAATAACTATATTTGAGCTGCACCTTCTAACTTTCTGTTTTCTTGCCTTTTCCTTACCTTTTTTCACCTTAGAACGCTAAATGAAGAAGCTCGATTAGAATAATGGAAAGAACCAAAAGGGTCCCTTTGCGGACCATAAAAGGAGCACAAAAACCGCAACGCACTCTAGTATTTAACGTGATGTATGGGGGACTACGAATAGTACTCATCAGACTCCTAGACTATTCAACAAGCTATGTGGCCATTTGCCAAACTGAAAAAGATATGGATAACTTACTCAGTGAGAAAGCCACCCCAAGCCTTCACAAAATCGAGCTAAAAGCTAAAGTTCCTCCACAAATAAAGGCCCAAAAAGCTATCTACTGTCGAAAGATAGATCCGTGGATAGGTGAGCATAAGGCAATGGATATAAAAGAAGAAATGGAAAAAATACAAAAATGGGCTAAAGTTAAGGAAGTTGTGAAATTTAGAAACAAAACTAAACTTTTGTTCAGAGAAACAGGAATGGCACTTAAGGCTAAAGATAACAGTCTGTTAGCATTCAATTGTAGCAGCTGACATCTTTGCAAGCTCCTACAAAGTTCGTAAAGAGGCAATTGGCAATTTACCGTTGGAGAAAATATGCATCTCGCCCAAAAATCCATTTTTTGTACGACCTTTGATACCAATACGGTTACTTCAAAATCAAAGTACAACTCCACCCAACCAATCAAAACCTTTGTGCAATCCAATTCGAAATCAACCAATCAGGATAGACTTTCCCGTTTCCCGAGTCTGGAGTGAATTTTAACGAGCACTTTTATTGAATTAGCGCTCCAGACAAGGTCAGTAAGAATGAGCTCCCTAATTAATCATTAGAGTATACAAAGGTCTAAAAATATTCTAAAGATATTCAAAGTGTAATTCCTTCCTTTGAATTCCAGTTCCCATGATTTATATCTTCAAAAACGTCGTGGCAGTACATACTATAATATATTTTATATAAGTTCCCTATATTTTAGATCTTATTCACTATAATATCCACCTTATATAACTTATTCCTCTTAACATTATAATCATCGGCCATTTCCCTATATTCAATATATATATATATATATATATATATATATATATATATATATATATATATATATATATATATATATATATATATATATATATATATATATATATATATATATATATATATATATATATATATATATTCATTATATTCAATATATATAAATACACATTATATTCATTAACCGTATTATCAAATTCAAATTAGTCATATTCCATTATTTGTTGTTCAATAAATCTTGTGAAATTTATTCGTCAGTGATTTTGAAACCTTCCCGGTTGAATTAGTTATCTTCCATCACGTTTTCTCTTTAAAGTCATTTTTATCCTTAAATTCATATAGCAAGGTTTAATGGTGCTATCTAGGCAAATTTGTCATCAAACCCATCACAATAGATATAATTGGTGTCCTAGACCATTTTTTTTTCAATTAAGTATAATATAGTTTAACGTCTAGATACGTAAAAATTATATTATTCTTTCCACTTGATATTACGCATGGCAACTACTGACTCGGTCGCTTTTCTCTCTCTCTCTCTCTCTCTCTCTCTCTCTCTCTCTCTCTCTCTCTCTCTCTCTCTCTCTCTCTCTCTCTCTCTCTCTCTCTCTCTCCCTCTCTCTCTCTCTCTCTCTCTCTCTCTCTCTCTCTCTCTCTCTCTCTCTCTCTCTCTCTCTCTCTCTCTCTCTCTCTCATTGGGAAGGCGGACGACGCCAGTACGCCCGAGTCACTCCCCAAACAACCTTCTCGGAGGTTGTCAAAAATGGTGCCACCACGACAAACAAGAAGCCGGGAAACGGAAGAGTATAGGGAGTCCTACATTAGGGGACTCCCTGAAAGTTCTTCTGTTCAATGCGAGGTCAATCAGGAACAAGTTTCCTGAGCTCCGTGGCCTCGTAGCGACGGAAGAACCCGAAATGGTAGCCATAACAGAATCGTGGATAAAAACCTCAAACCGAGACTTTGAAGGCGAATTCACGGTTCCTGGCTACCAACTCTTCCACAAAGATAGGCCAGACAGAGAGGGTGGCGGTGTAATGTTGTATGTCAAGGATACAATCAAATCTACGAACTCCAACGTTATATCCGACCACGAGCTCCTAGGCGTTGACCTAGAGATCGGTCCTGCCAAATACAGGACCCTGCTGCTTTACAGAGCCCCTTCCCAACCTGTTGAGAAGGACAGGGAACTGTACCAGCTGCTGGGTGAGCTGGTTCAAGGCAGAGTGTGCATCGTTATGGGCGATTACAACAGCCAAGTTGACTGGGAAACCAGAGCAGCCTGTGGCGAAAGCGCGCTACTCCTGGAGTTCGCCAACAACGAGTTCCTCACTCAATGGGTCAGAGAACCGACGAGAGGAGACAATATCCTCGACTTGGTCTTCACCTCTGAGGATGATATCGTTGAGGATATCTCTGTAGGCGAAGAGCTCGGTGGCAGTGATCACCAGCTAGTTAGATTTAGCGTCAAGATCCCGAAGGTAAGGTCTGTTGCCAGTCAATTAAAGAAACTTGACTTGAGAAGAGCAGACTTTGCAAGCCTTCGAGCTGGACTGACTGACGTGAGGCTAGAAGTGTGCGATGCCGTTGAAGACTCGTGGAATAGTTTCAAAACCACATTCATGAGTCTTCAATCGCGTTTCATCCCTCTGAAATGCCCCCGTCTGTCTTCTGTTCAACCTAAGTGGTTTAATCGAGAAATCGGCCAACTGCTTAGGGAGAAGAGAAATGTGTACCGGCAATCGAAGATCTCGGGTGACTTTGACGAATACCGGAGGCTAGCCAGGAGAGTGAAGTCCAGCATAAGGGCGGCTAAGCGGTCTGAGGAACTCCGAGTGGCGAGACTCTGTAAAGAGAATCCCAAGGAGTTTGGGGGATATGTGAACAGCCGTAAACCAATCCGTCGAACGATTGGCCCTTTGAGGAACGAGGAGGGGACATTAAAGCATTCAGATGCAGAAAATGCTAACCTCCTTAACGACTACTTCTCTTCAGTGTTTACTGAAGAGTGTGGTCCCATTCCCCAGCCGACGGATTCCTACTCGGGGGAAAAGCTGGAGGCAATGGACTTCACCGAAGGAGAAATAAAGAAAAAGATTGCTGACCTAAAGACGAATAAGTCCCCTGGACCGGACGGGTTTCTACCTAAAGTGTTGAAGGAAGTGTGCGATGAAGTATCACGACATCTGTGCGCTATCTTTAACATGTCAATCCGGACCGGATGCGTTCCTAGAGACTGGCGTGAGGCGGAGGTGACTCCTATCTTCAAGAAAGGAGACCGTAACCAACCGTCGAACTACCGACCTATCAGTCTGACTTCGATAGTCGGTAAACTCATGGAAAGCATCATGGTGGACAAAGTGACGTCGTATTTAGAGTCAAACCTGCTACTGAGGAGTTCCCAGCACGGCTTCCGAAGGCAACGGTCATGCCTGACGAACCTTGTGGAATTCTTCCACTTCGTTTTCAGTGAGCACGATCGGGACAAGGCGGTGGATGTGGTCTACCTAGACTTTCAGAAAGCCTTTGATAAGGTACCACACCGCCGCCTTCTCCGGAAAGTGCGAGCGCTTGGCATAGACGGAAAGGTAGCCGGCTGGATCGAGAACTGGCTAAGTGGCAGATGGCAACGGGTGGTGGTAAATGGACAGACTTCTGAGTGGGTGCCCGTTACTAGCGGGGTGCCTCAAGGTTCTGTCCTGGGACCACTACTATTCATCATCTACGTCAACGACATGGACGGTGACATGGTTGCCAAGATTTCCAAATTTGCCGATGATACCAAGCTTGGTATGAACGTTGCAAAGGATGGAAATACTGCCCGCCTGCAGGAAGATCTTGGGAAGATTGGGGAGTGGTCGGACACGTGGCAAATGCCTTTTAACGTGGGCAAATGCAAAGTGATGCATATCGGCCACGGAAACCCCCAATCTCAGTATATCCTTAAGGGCACTGCTCTTGAATCGAGTGACACTGAGAAGGACTTGGGTGTAACAATCACTAGTGACCTCAAGTTCTCGAAACAGTGCAATGAGGCGGAGAAAAAGGCCCAAAGGATGCTAGGCTATATTAAGCGCCAGTTTGGTTATCGGAACCAGGAGATTGTACTGTGCCTGTACAACTCACTTGTCCGACCGCACCTGGAGTATGCCGTACAATTTTGGAGTCCTTCATTGCGAAAGGACATCGCGAGATTGGAACGCGTACAAGCCAGGGCAACCAAGCTGATTCCCTCTATCCGACATAAAAGTTATGAGGATAGACTAAGGCAATTAGATCTGTTCTCGCTGGAAACCCGTAGACTGCGTGGTCAGCTCATCGAAGTTTTCAAAATACTTCGAGGGTTCGACAATGTTGACTACCGGGATATTTTCACACTGAGTGAGAACAGAACGCGCAATCACGGCTTCAAACTTGAACTGAAGCGTTACAACCGCAATCTGTGTGGAAATTTTTTCACCTACAGTATCTGCGGTAAGTGGAACGCACTTCCAGTGGAAGTTGTCAACAGTGAATCTGTTGACCAGTTCAAGTCAAGACTAGACAAGGTCTTGAAAAGTAACCGTTTAGGGACGCAAAACAATTGAGCAGCCTTGTGCCCGCTCGATTGCAAGTCCAATGGTACCCTCTTTGAATGGACCGTAAGGTCTCCTAGGGTACCTTCTTTCCTTGTTGTTACTCCTTGTTGTTACTCTCTCTCTCTCTCTCTCTCTCTCTCTCTCTCTCTCTCTCTCTCTCTCTCAAGGTTCTGTCCTGGGACCACTACTATTCATCATCTACGTCAACGACATGGACGGTGACATAAGTGCGAAGATTTCCAAATTTGCCGACGATACCAAGCTTGGTATGAACGTTGCAAAGGATGGAAATACTGCTCGCCTGCAGGAAGATCTTGGGAAGATTGGGGAGTGGTCGGACACGTGGCAAATGCCTTTTAACGTGGGCAAATGCAAAGTGATGCATATCGGCCACAGAAACCCCCAATCTCAGTATATCCTTAAGGGCACTGCTATGGAATCCACCGACACTGAGAAGGACTTGGGTGTTACTATCACTAGTGACCTCAAGTTCTCGAAACAGTGCATTGAGGCGGAGAAAAAGGCCCAAAGGATGCTAGGCTATATTAAGCGCCAGTTTGGTTATCGGAACCAGGAGATTGTACTGTGCCTGTACAACTCACTTGTCCGACCGCACCTGGAGTATGCCGTACAATTTTGGAGTCCTTCATTGCGAAAAGACATCGCGAGATTGGAACGCGTACAAGCCAGGGCAACCAAGCTGATTCCCTCTATCCGACATAAAAGTTATGAGGATAGACTAAGGGAATTAGATCTGTTCTCGCTGGAAACCCGTAGACTGCGTGGTCAGCTCATCGAAGTTTTCAAAATACTTCGAGGGTTCGACAATGTTGACTACCGGGATATTTTCACACTGAGTGAGAACAGAACGCGCAATCACGGCTTCAAACTTGAACTGAAGCGTTACAACCGCAATCTGTGTGGAAATTTTTTCACCTACAGTATCTGCGGTAAGTGGAACGCACTTCCAGTGGAAGTTGTCAACAGTGAATCTGTTGACCAGTTCAAGTCAAGACTAGACAAGGTCTTGAAAAGTGGCCGTTTAGGGACGCAAAACAATTGAGCAGCCTTGTGCCCGCTTGATTGCAAGTCCAATGGTACCCTCTTTGAATGGACCGTAAGGTCTCCTAGGGTACCTTCTTTCCTTGTTGTTACTCCTTGTTGTTACTCTCTCTCTCTCTCTCTCTCTCTCTCTCTCTCTCTCTCTCTCTCTCTCTCTCTCTCTCTCTCTCTCTCTCTCTCTCTCTCTCTCACCGACTCCGGCTCGGCTTAAGCCCACCGCCCTTCTTTCGTTATCGCTGTAAGTTTGTTTTCATCTTACTTCAACTTCCTCAATTTTTTCTTAACCGAAAGTTTCAAAAGCACACAGCCCTTAGCTATGAATAGTCAAGCCATGAAGTTTACCTCAACAACCTCGACCACGCTAGCGAGCCAGGCCTCCTCAACTTTCCCGACCACATGTGCATCACCTGTGGCACTTAGTCATCCCGCAGCTATAAACCAGGATGCCAGCGCCGGCGGCACCAACCACACATCAATCAATCTTCCCGCTTTCGATGCGACCGATCGGATCAAGTGGTTCGAAATATGTGAGGTTCTGATGGCACATCGAGCCATAACCGATCAAGAACGCATAATAAGCATCACGAAAAAAGTTCCAACAAGTATTTTCTTTGTTTCGGGGAATTTTGTTACAAAGTGGGAGAAATGGTGCAGGGGGGAGTTAAGGCAAGCTTTCAAGCTTGAATTTGTAAGATTCCAGGTTGAAGACTTAAAGGAACTGCTAAATGCTCAACAAATGGGTGATAAACGTCCCACGCGTTTCCTTGAGCATCTCAAAGAATTAATCAGGGCGAAGGGCATTTCTTTCAAGCTTTTTGACTCACACCTAACGGAGATTTTCATACGTGGGATCCCTGACCACATTAGGCCCCTCATCATGATTGGTGAGCACAAGAGCGTGGATGAAATCGCCAAAGCAGCGGAGATAATATCTCTCAATCCTTACGTAAACTGGGGAACTGTCCCACAATGTCCCATTCCTCCCTCTAGTCCATCTATTTCGTTGGTTTGGTTACCAAAGACGTCTTTTGGCAATAGGCCGGACCCGTGTAACGCCTCATTTTCACATTCATCACCGGACTTGGTTGCCGCTTTGGAGAGGATATAAGGAGAGCAACAAAAACTAAAACTCCAGTGTGGGACCGAACGACTGAACACTCACAAGGGTGAACGGAGCAACAGGCGCCGTAGATCCTCTCTAAGACAAAACCAACGAGGGTATTCCAGCACAAGAGGTGGGGTGCAGCATTCACCTGCTCATTATTTTGCCTATCCCCCTACTCCTAAATTCTCTCACCCTCAAACTAGGAGTCTACGCTGGTACCATGGGAAATATGATAGCGAAGCTCTACACTGTACACAGCCTTGCCAATACTACCTATCATCCTATTCTCATTCTCAATTAAATAATGTTCGCTCTTCACAAATTCGTCCTTCTAATCATAATGTTTCTTTCATCCAACCAACAAATTAGTGCTGACACCACAACAAATATGGTGCACAAACCATAAAATGTATACAGCCCTGCAGATATTTACAACCAGTATCTCCTCAATCTAACGCTATTCCACCAATTTCACCTCAACAATCTATTCACTCTCCTCAAACTAATGCTCCAACTCACTCTTCTCATTCTAATTCAAATTCTTCGACTAATTTAAACTGAGAACGCAAGTGATCAATGGGACTATCACCTATGCCGTTCCTTCATCTTAGGTTGATCCACCATTTTGCATTTATAACCCCCCCTCTGGTTTCTCATATTTAGTTGACACTGGTGCTCAATGTAGTGTTATTCCAGCGTCACTGGACGATAAAGCTTGTTCCTCTTCTGATCTTGTCCTTAAAGCCGCTAATTCCTCGGATATATGGACTTATGGAAGGCGCATCCTTCTGTTGGCTCTCGGCATCCGTAGAGTTTTTCGATGGACCTTTATTGTTGCTGAGGTCGACGTTCCTATTCTGGGCCTAGATTTTCTCTCTGCCCAAAACCTTTGGTCGACTCTCGTAACCGCAAGCTTATCGATCGCACTACAAGGTTCACAGTTTCCTTTTTTCCGTCACAAGAGTTCTCTTTTCTCTGTCCAGTTTCCTTCAGCCAATCCACAGTTTCCGCGCCTGCTACAGGAATTTCGTGCAATTAGCATATCATCCTGTAAAGAAATGCCTATTAAACACAATGTGGTTCACCGGATAGAAACGACTGGAGGGCCTGTATTTTCCCACCCCCCGTCGATTAGCCCCGGATAAACTCGCCTTAATGAAGCAGGAGATCACCTTCATGATGGAAGCTGGCATAGCTAGCCCCTCTACTTCTCCTTGGGCCTCTCCTCTTCATATTGTACCCAAATATACCCCCGGTGAGTACAGAACTGTAGGTGATTACAGGTGGCTCAATGCTTGTACTATCCCCGATAGATATCATCTGCCCTACCTGTCCGATTTCAATTCTACTCTTACGATTGTTCGATCTTTTCTCGACTGGATCTGGTACGTGCTTTTAACCAGATCCCTATTCATCCAGATGACATTCCAAAGACGGCTATCTCCACGCCATTAGGTTCATTCGTCATGAACAAGATGCCTTATGGCCTTAGTACCTGTGGTCAGACCTTCCAACGTTTTATGGATCAGGTTCTGAGAGGTCTGCCTTTCGTCTTCTGTTACATAGACAATCTCTTGATAGCATCTTCCTCTTTAGAGAAGCATCTGTCTCACATTCGTCAGGTTTTCGCTCGACTTGAAGAGTACGGTATAGTACTCAACACTTCCAAGTGTCTTTTTGGTGTCCCCAAACTCTCTTTCTCGGGTCACCATATGCCGAGTACAGGGATTAGCCCACTCGAAGATAAAGTTACCATGATACGCAATTTTTCTCGGCCCACATCACGCTAGCAACCTAGGCGTTTCTGTGGCATGGTTAATTTCTACCACAGATTCATACCTAATTGTGCCAAGGTCATGCAACCTATCAACTCTCTGCTCAGCAAGACCACAAAGAACTCTTCTCTTGAATGGTCTGCTGAAGCGTGCGATTCGCTCTCTCGCACCAAAGTGGCTATTGCCCGAGCTACGGAATTGGCTCATCCTTCTCCAGGAGCCCCATCAGCGTTGCCTCCGACGCCTCCTCAACCCACGTAGGTACAACATTGCATAAAAAAGCTGGTGACCAATGGCAACCTCTTGCTTTCTTCTCTCGCTCTCTTTCAGAATCTCAAAAGAAGTATAGTACGTTCTCCCGAGAGCTCCTCGGAATATTCCTCGCAATCCGTCGCTTCTGACCATACTTGGAAGGACGTGACTTTACCATTTTTTACGGACCATAAGCCTTTGGTCGGTGCTTGTTCTTCTCGTAGTACTTCATCAGTACACACTGCAGTTGACACTCGTCATCTTGACTTCATCCTGCAGTCGACGAACGATATTCGCTATGTTTCTGGTTCTTCAAACGTCGTACCAGACGCGTTCTCTCGCATTTCAGCGATTTCCGGCACGCAACTCTCCTGCATTGCACCCATCGATCATGCGTCAATAGCGCTTGCCCAGGAACAAGATGAAGACACGCAAATGATGCGTCACTCTTCTCAAATCGTCGTTCGTGAGATCGATTTGCCGGACAGTCCTTACATGTGCAGCCTGGTTGACTACTCATTACTTGACTGTCCTCGTCTTCTTATTCCTCTCGCTTACCGTCGGCACATTTTCGACCAAATTCACGGTCTCTCTCTCTCTCTCTCTCTCTCTCTCTCTCTCTCTCTCTCTCTCTCTCTCTCTCTCTCTCTCTCTCATCCTGTTGCCAATGCCACACTCAAGCTCCTTGCCCAACGCTTCGTTTGGCCAAGTATAAATGCCGACGTGGCAAAATGGATTCACTCATGCCTGCCATGCCAGCGCGTCAAAGTCCATAACCACACAAAAACTCCTCTAGTCTCTTTTCCTCTTCCTTCGTCACGTTTTGACGCCGTTCACGTCAATCCAGTAGGTCCTCTTCCTTACTCCCGTGGTTGCAATTATCTTCTCACCATGATCTATCGTTTTACTCGTTGGCCAAAGGCAGTTCCTCTCTCGGATATCAGAGCTTCAATAGTCACTCGAGCTTTCGTCTCAACATGGGTTGCTCGTTTTGGGGTTCCCTCAACCATCATGACTGATCGTGGGAGCTAATTTTAATCCCACCAATTGGATGCACTCGTGTCAGTGTTTGGTTCCTTTCGTCTTCGTACCACAAGCTACCACCACCAAAGCAACTCGGCCGTCGAACGTTTGCATCGGACGTTCAAGGCAAGTTTACGCTCCACCTATCCTAATATCACTTGGGTGGACAAGCTACCTTTGATTCTGTTGGGCATTCGTTCGTCCTCGAAAGAAGATTTGGCCTGTTCTGCAGCGAAACTAGTTTACTGTACTGAACTTCGTCTTCCTGTTCAATTCTTTTCTTCTTCTGACCGACCTCTACCTCCTCACCTCAATCCTGCTTCTTATGTACACGATTTTGTACAAATAATGGCTGAGTTAAGCCTACCACCTCTAGAATGCCTGCTAATTAAAGACCTTTCGTGCCGAAAGAGATGTAAACTTGTTCACATGTCTTTTTCCGTCGCGATTCTACTCGCCTCTCATTACAACCCGTTTATGAAGGACCATTCCTTGTCATCTCTAGGAAGCCGAAATTCTATGTACTGCAGTTTGACGCCAAGTAGGATACTGTTTCTCTGGATCGCTTAAAACCTGCCTTTATTGATGCTTTTCATTCTGAGCAGTCCTCATTTTCCTCTTCTACTATCTCTAATAATGGTCCAGTGATTTCCCTACCTCATCACCATCTAACCTCAAACACACTCGCCTCTACCTCGCTCATATCTCCATCTCCTTCCCGATTGCTGCCTTTCCTCTTTTGTTGCTGGAAACCTCGTCCTCAGAGCTTCCCAGTCAGTCAGGAGACCATCCCTCTACCTCTGGTCACCCCTCAACCAGCAAGCCAGGCACAGAGCGTCATACTATCGCCAGACGCCAGCTCAGAGAGGTCACCCAAACGGATCACCATCAATCTGTTCACTCTTACTCGTCACAGTGCCTCTCCCGTATAGGTTTTTAGATGAATATTGAGGCGATATTCTAGATAGCTCTGATCACAATAAACATAGAAACCTATATTTCGTTATTCACAGGAATGAAGTTAAATGCTAATGCGAAATCGAAATTTGTGCAGATGAACTTTCTTAGGCCTAAATTTGAGGGATGTAGGGAAAACGTGTATTAAAAACAAAGAGTTAAAAAATTAAATATTATTGAATGAACAGTTATGATTGAAAAGTGAATTTATACAGTAACAGATTATGAGTGGATTGTGAATTAAATTTGCATGAGTTAACAAGAATGGATTTACAATTTATAAATATGGTTTGGTAATTAGAGTACATCAGATGATGATTGATAATTTTAATATAATTGGGTAATGGTTAAATAGATTGTATTATAAGTAATTTGTAAATAGTAATTGTTAAATAGATTGGATAATCGTTAAATAGAGTATAACAATTGATGAATGATAATTAGATTGGGTAGTGTTAAATGGATTGATAAATTTACTGCTAAATGGGAAATATAATAATTGGGAAATTGATTGGCAATTAGTAATTGATTTATAGGTGATAAATAGTAATTGGTAAATATTGGTAATTATTAATTGGTAAATTGTTTGATAAATAGTAATTGGTAAATATTTTGATAAATATTAAATAGATTATAAATTGGTAAATAGTTTATAAGTAATTGGATAATAAGTGATTATAGTTAAATGGGTAAATAGTTGTAAATCGTTTGATAAACATTAAATAGATTATAAATCGGTAAATGTTAATAAATTGTTAAAACGTTTGATAAATATTAAATAGATTATAAATTGTAAAATTTTGGTAAATAGTTAAATGTGTAAATAGATTATAACGGAGTTGAATGGGTCTGTAAATGAGAAAAGAATCACGCATTAATTCGGGATTCTTTTGGTAAATATTTAGCCAAGCAATTACAATTCATATATTTACAGACCTGATTCACCGATGCGAGAGCAGCAATGCGAATGAACCTCATGGGTTAATTTTAAGACGCTTGGGAGAGCGGGTGTACCAATCTCTCGATTTAAGTCATGGTTACCAATCCTTCATATTATATATATATATATATATATATATATATATATATATATATATATATATAGTTAGAAATAAATATTTAAATTTTGTAGGGGTGGAGACCGCTGCAACACCTCCTAATCTTTATATCGGAATTTTTGCGAGATCGTAGATTTCGTGTATGGGTGGGGAAAGCCCTCTCTCCCGTAATACAGAAGGAATACGCTGTCCCGCAGGGAAGTATCCTCAGTGTCACACTTTTTGCCATAAGCATCAACGGCATCACCTTAGTACTGCCGGAAGATGTTCTCGTTACGCTTTATTTGGACGACCTTTCGATTACTTTTAGCGCGGCCCGATGCCAATTCTGGAACCTCGACTCCAACAGGCATTGAACCCCGTCTCGATATGCCGAAGCGAACACACTTCGGTTTTCGTTGGACAAGACTAAGGTGGTGCATTTCTGCTGCCATCCATCGCTCCGCCCTGACCCAGGTCTCAATTGGATGCGCTTTGAATTGGTGGTCTCACACCGTTTCCTTGGTCTAGTATTTAACCGATGCCTCACCTGCAAGCTTATATTCTCAGCCTTAGGATCTCTTGTACCTGCCATGGATATTTTTTCGTTTTGTGACTTTCACAGGGCGCTCATAGGTTTCTCTTAGGGCTACTGCCTTATTTTTTTATCGATCCTTTGTTCGTTCGAAGCTCGACTACGGATGCAAGTTTTATGCATCTGCAGCCGATCTTGCATTGTGGAGGGTGGACTCGATCTACCACACTGGCCTTCGCCTGGCGACCGGTGCCTGCCGCACTTTCCCCATTGAGAGCCTAATAGTCGATCCTGGGGAGATGCCATTCGCTTCTTGCCGTGTACAGTGCATTATTCGCCTGTTCGCGCGAGCTCGCCGCTTCCGTCAGTCACCAACCACTCTCACTGCATTCGCAGCTTTTCTCGACCGTGCCTAGACTGCTGAGAGACGCAAGTCATATCCTAAGCCCTTGTGGCTTAAGGCTAGGATTAGCTATCGAGCCGGTGGCGCATCTTGTTCTGCCCCGAACGCCATCTTGGAGAGTACAATCTTTGACCATTTGTTTCTATGCCTCTGCTCTCAAAGCTTCTACAGCGCCTGGAGTATTGCGTTTGGCGTTTTTCGACCAGATTTCGTTTCACGTTGGAACCCTGCCAGTGTATACGGATGGCTCCAAGTCCCAATAGGTTGTCAGTTTTCACGCCGTATCCCCTCTGTTTGAAGTTAGCAAGGCTCTGCCAGGCACTGCGTCTGTCTTCACGGCTGAGCTGGTTGCGATATACCGCTCGATCCGGGAGATAACGCGACGCGTCCAGTTCGGGGACGGTATTGTGATCTATAGCGACTCACAAAGCGCCCTGAGTGCTCTCTGGGCATTGGAATCTACCAATCCGTTAGTTTGCGATATCCGTGATGCCACGGTTATGGCGGGCCGGGTGGATGTCGAGATTATCCTCTGCTTGGTTCCTGAACATGTAGGAATTGTGGGGAATGAGGGCATCAAAAAGTCTGCAATGACTGGGTGACCTGACTAGCATTTCGCTCTTTCCTAAACTGATTAAATGGCAGGAATACGGGCTGCTTGGCAAAAAGATGGGTGACGGCCGAGGGGAACTTAAAGTTGCGTGCCATTGCGCCGCGACTGTTCCCATGGACCTACCCCCCAATGCCACGACGGCTTCGGGTTGCTCTCTGGCGTCTCTGAATTGGACACACTCGGGGGACGCACCACCATTTGAAGGACAGATGTAGGCGGTCCGTCCGATTACTCATTTAACAGAGTCGCCTTTTTGTATGGGATAATTGCAATATCGGACTGCCGAAAATTTAAAGCGATTCGCGATTAATCCAGGTCGAAGTCGTCTTTGTTTTTACGCAATTGCAGTTTCTTAATTTATTTGTCAATATTTTTCTCAAGTAAATATTTTTTCGTTTTATTCTATTCTATTCACACTTTCGTATTTTCTCTATAATATAATGCGCAAAATATCATGATTAATTATTAAATCATATATAATAAAAAGGATATATTTTACAAGTATAAAGTAGGTATAATACGTGTTTAGTTTTGGTTTTTCGTACCCGTCTCATATCGGTTAAGTGACCGCCGCACCAGTTTAGAGCCAGTCGTCGTGAGAGCAAGCTGTTGCTGGCTGCTCCCTTGCCACCATTTCTGAATGATTCGAAGTAATCCTTCTGTTTTCATTTTCCTGCTATTGCGGACCCCAACGGCAGTAAGTTGCACCATTAATAGTTGCATTCAGTATTTCTAAATACTGATGGGGAACCCGGTGCTCTCGCCCATTCTCTTCCCGCTCGAGTTCCGTGATGCTTGGATAACACTCTTCCTCAAGTATAACACGCCGCTTCCAAGCTCCGCCTCGGTCCATCGCGTGTTCAGCTATGGGTCGCACATCCTCAGGGTGGCCCTCACTGCACCAAACTTAGAGGCCCTCGTCTTCATGAAGGGCAACCTCCATTTCCTCAAGAAGGCCCACGAAGTGGAGGAGGAAGACGAGGACTAAGCTGGCGGGCTTAGAGTAGCGTGGAAAACTTTAAATATCATGAGGTACGAGTATATGTGGAACAAAGTTGTTAGTTGACCTTATCTTTTTTTCCGAGAGAATATATTAGTATTACTGTGTATTTTGTGTAATATGTACTGTATAGTTTAATCTTTTGTTATATTATATTTTAATTAAAATGTCATGTTTATTTTTTATCTTAAAAGCTTGTTTTCTATTTGTATTAGTTCTTATTTAGGGTAAAAAAGCATTAAATTCTTTTAGAGACATTGAAAATCGCTTTAAAAACATTGAATCGCTTTTAAAAATATCGAATCGCATTTAAAAAATTAATCAAATCGGATAATCGCTAATCGGACTTAGATTTTTGGCACCCGAATCAGATAATCGAATCGGACTTGACGAGCTGGCGAATCGGTAATCGCTAATCGGACTTCATTTTTTTCGAATCGCGCCCACTTCTGCATTTAGAGCATATGAATGGGTGACACATCAACATTTTCGTTATTTATTATTCGACCTCTCGGAACTCTTGGACGGACTGTGAGCATCGCCAACAAAAGATGACCGTTTAACGGTGTATTTTTTTTCACACTTCAGAAAGAGATAATATTACAATTCCTATTCGTACGGAAAGAGATGATACAATTTTATTCTAAGAGTCAATAATTAAATATGAGTTTAATATCTCATTGTTCCCTTCACAATATTTATCAATTTCCAATTTTAGGGAATATTACCTTGGTTTACTGTGAACCAATTATAGAATTTTATAGGACTTCAAAATGCTCTTCTTTGAGGTTGTTTTGAGTCGGATGCGATTCAAATAATGTGGTCCCGAAACTTATTAACCCTAACCACACCGTGTAAGGCGTCGAAAATGAGATGGATTAGACGAGTTCGCCCAAAGGTTTGACAGTCCTGTCGTAGAGTCATCTGGCGAATAGCACTAGTTCTATTCCTTTCAATCAGGTTACGTGGCATGGGATTTCCACGACACTGGGAGTGGACGGATTTTTTTATCTAACGCAGTTCCGCCATGCCACAGATGATCTCAGAATTGGCGATACCGTCTTGGAATGGTCCGCTCAGCAGAATCACAGACAAGAACACTGATAAGCCTAACGCTGACTTAGAGTCATTAAAAACTTCCAATGAGGCATTGGTGTACGATCCTTCTCGAAAACCACACCTATCAGTTATCCAACACAGTATACGTCAATTACAAGAGAAACGCTCACCCAAAACATCTCCATCATCTTCTATGATCCTGATGATTATGTTGAGTTTAGGGAGTTCGAGACTGGCGTCTCATTCACCCTGACGTGGACCGTTGTCTTCTGGTTTCATTTGCTTAGAGGCAGTGGAGTTGTCCTGACTGTCTTGAAAATTCAAGGGTATGTTGCAGGACTTTCTTTCGGATAGCGTCCAGAAGTCCCATCCACTCAGGAGAACTGTGATATTGAACGACTTTATCTTGAGAGAGGAAAGGCGGGTTCTTCAAATTGTTCTGAGTGAGTGGAAATGTGGGCACCACAGTAAGAAATGCTCCACTGTATCTTTAGTCGAGAGACACCACTTGAAATAAAGTTCGGGGACTAGTCTCAGTTTGTAGAGATGTGCACTAAGGCCAATATGCCCTATCCTGAGTCTGACCAAGGCAGTATCGAGTTTTCTGTTATTTGATCTTACCCAGCGTTGTGGAGTCTCGTCTCGTCTAAATTTGCCTAAATGAGTTCGAGATAGATCTTGGTCTAAGGAGTCATCCCCAAGGTATCTACAGGAATTCTTGACGGTTTTGGAGAAGCTGTAAGAATCTATGGGATATCGAGTCAGTTCTGGGAGAAGAATGGGCTAGAGTGGCTGCTTTATCCACAATCGCATTACATCTGATGCCCAAATTAGAGGGGATCCATTGGAAGTTAATGTCATATCCCAGGGTATGAAGGAAGAGGAAGAGGGATTGGGAGTCGAATACCAACTTTCTATGTGAGGGGGGATTTGCTGTACCAATGAGCAAAAGGGAAGATTTAGAATCTGAGACTATTACTATGGACTGTGGGGGTAGTATTTCTTTGGTAAAGGACAGGGCTCCCAGCAGTGCAAACAATTCTGTGGCTGATCCAAACTTAGAACCATCAAAAAATTTCCCTCTTCTTAAATTTTCCTTCCTACTAACAGCATTGAGTTTTCCGCCTGTAAAGACCTAACTATTCAGTCATACTCCTTCCATAACACATCAACCCCGTCCCTACTCAAATGCAGTCCATCCATTGCATACATTTTTTTCTTTCTATAAAACCTATTCCAAACATCAACAAACATTAGACCTTCCTTTTCACACACATCTTCATAGGTGGGCCTTATCGCGATAACGATATCGAGTTATCATTTGTCCGATTTTTTTCGCGTTATCGAATCATCGGTATCGACGATACTTTTGGTTCCAAACTAGCGATAATCGATAATTTCAGTTTTTGGTTCCAGTTTAGCACAGAGTCGAGCCGCGCGTGCCTTGGAGGCAGAAATAGGTATATCCGAGCTAGGAGGAGGATCCTCAAAACCTATGAGGAGATGAAGGAAAGCCTCACCAGGTAAGAAACTAAGAAATAGTATTCAAATATTCCTAATATTGTATCATAAAATAACTCTCTATATAGTCAATAATCAATATTGTATTATAATTTTAAATTTATCGATTTATCAGTTATCACCTTATCGGGCGATAAATTTATCGCCAGTTATCGATTATCAGTTATCGCTGATAAGGTTATCGTTATCGATTTATCGGTTATCGTGATAATTTTTTTTATCGCGCCCACCTATCCACATCTTACATATTCATTCAGCCCAATTGCAAGAGACATCCATTCCATTCTAACATCAATTCTCGAAGCACACCCGATACAATACTTTTAATTCTACTATCTTTCACCTTTTCAATCAACCTCTTATAACTCTCACCTGATTCACATGCACCCTATAAATGGCAAATGCATTCACAAATGTTCAAGAACCAGCAGTTTACCCATAAGGGAGACCAACCATCTTTACCGATAACAAAAAAATAGTTGATGGTATAGCATACGCAGCTGTTCCCTCTGGAATGAGACAGAAAAGCTACCACCTTGTGCATCAGCCTTGTCTTAACATGACATAATTTCACAGATGACAAAAGCCACAAGGGCCTATCAAAGGTCATCCACATCTGTCAAAACCCACCCCAAAATGCATCCATATGATTGTGTCAGATCATGCATCTACAATTCGAACCATACACATGAATGTGTCAAAAACAAAAAGCATCATCATCAAAACTCGTCAAAATCCAAATTAATCATAATATACAATAATAATAAACTGCATCCACAGAAATGAGTCCAAAATACCCCCTAATCATCTAACCTGCATTTGAAAACATTCAAAATTGGACTGTCTACCGTCTCATAAGGCAAACTATTCCAGTAATCTACCACTCTGTTGGTGAAAAAATGGTGTCTAACATCCAACCTGCACCTCCGTTTTCATACATGAGCACAACTTTAAATTTTTCAAATGCGACTTTACCGCCAGATCTGGTGAGACTGCGACTTTACGACTCTATTTTTGCCCCCTTCCCTCCCCCCCCAGTGCAACTTTGCGACCGCAACTTTTTTTCCCCCTGGTGCGACTCTGCTAAATTACAAAGTAAACTTTAGCGAAATAACAGGCACATGCTTTTATAAGACAGAAAAACACATATAAAACAGCTGCGGGAATTTCTTTCAAAAAAGTCGTCTTTGTTCCTGTTCCAAGTCACGGAAAATTGCGACTGCAACTCCCCCCCCCCGCCCCCGGTGCGACTCAGCTAAATTACAAAGTAACCTTTAGAGCGATAACAAAAACATGCTTTTATAAGGCAGAAAAAAAAACACATATATAAAACAGCCGCGGCAATTTCTTTCAAAAAAGTCGTCTTTGTTCCTGTTCCAAGTCACGGAAATTTGCGACTGCAACTTTTTTCCCCCCGGTGTGACTCCGCTAAATTACAAAGTAACCTTTAGAGCGATAACAGAAACATGCTTTTATAAGGCAGAAAAACACACATAGAAAACAGCCGTAGCAATTTCTTTCAAAAAAGTCGTCTTTGTTCCTGTTCAAAGCAGGGTTGGCGAAAACCCCCCAATTTTGAAAAGGCTGAATAAAACCCGTTTAAAAAAATTAAAAAAAATACTACAAGCATTAGAATAACATAGAAAAAGAATAGCGATCTTTATTTTGATAATATTAATAATTAATTAGTTTAATAATTATATTATAGTAATTTTATTTGTTCACACTATTCGATTACTCTTTATTTTGTCTCGATTGTTGTTTCTCCCGTTATTGTGTCGCTTAAGCCACTCTACTTATATAGTTAATTTGATTTTCTCCCATTATTGTGTCGCTTAGCCACTATGATTGATAGGTTAACGATTCTTGCCCTCAATGGAACTGCTACCAGTGTTTCTCAAAACACCCTTACTCACATTAATGCATTGGGAATTTCTCGTTCCCGCCGCCAGACTAAACGTGGTTTCCGTTTAGCAACTGCTCTTAGAAAGCTTTTTTACTTGAATCAAGCCCCTCCACTTAGCCTTGATTATTCTTCACCTTCCCCTTCACCCGTTCTTTCAGCGTCTCTCCTCAATGTCAGAAGCCTCTCGGAGAAGGCTGACTACATTCATGACCTGCTCGTTAACACTCGAGTCACTCTCTTTGGACTCACGGAAACTTGGCTTGCCCCTTCTGCTTGCTGTTTAAATCTCGCTACCCCTGATCGTTACGTCCACTCCCATACCTCCCGTAACTCTCGCGGTGGTGGAGTTGCTCTCATTCACAGTGCCTCCTTCCCTCTGAATAATCTGCCCTCTCCCCCTCTTCTTTCTTTTGAGGCGCTCATCAATGTCTTTGATTCCACCCCCTCTCTAACTATATTAGTCCTCTACCGCACCCCTCCCCCCAGCTCCTCTCTCAAGCTTTTTCTTGATGGATTTACATAGTAACCTTCTCGCTGGCCTCTTCCCCACTGGTTCTCTGCTAATCCTCGGTGATTTCAACCTTCCTAGTCACAATCCTAATTTCAAAGCCTTTTCTGAAATCCTTGATTTCTTCTCCCTCACCCAACACGTTTCTTCCCCTACCCACTCTTACGGTAACATCTTGGACCTTGTAATATCTGACTGTCTTATTTCCAACCTGATGACTACAAATAAGGTCACTAACCTCCGTGCCTCCCTTCCTCAGCCTTCTGTCCCGGCTCCTGCCATTCTCCCTGACTTCCCGCCTCTGCTGCTTATCCTTTTCCCCGCTGTGACCGCGTTGGAGCTTACAGCCCTGCTCTCGCGTTCTAAGAAATCGGGCTCCCCAAAGGACATTTTTCTGCGTAAACTGTTATGTAAAATTCTGCCTGCTATCCTCCCAACGCTTCTTCACCTGTTTAACACTTCACTTGCAACTGGTCTTGTTCCCTCTTCCCTCAAACGTGACCACATCCATCCGATTCTTAAAAAGCCTCAACTGAACCCCACTGACCCTTTCAATTATCGCCCGATTTCGCAACTTCCTTTTCTCTCTAAGGTTCTGGAGAGTGGTTGCTTCACGCATCAACAGTCACATGGTGGCCTGTAACATTGATGAAACCTATCAATCTGGTTTCAAGTCAAGTCACTCCACAGAAACCGCCCTTCTCAATGTGTCCGATTGCTTACGAAGGGCCGCGGACAAGGGTTGTGTCTCCATCCTCGTTCTACTCGACCTCCTCTTTTCCTTCGGTACTATTGACCATACCGTCCGACTTGATCGTCTCCACTCTTTCCTCGGAATATCAGGCACCGTGTTTGACTGGTTCCGCTCTTACCTCTCGTCTAGTACCCAATCCGTTGTGATTGACGACGTTTCATCCGACTCTACCCCCATTCGCTTTGGAGTGCCACAAGGCTCTCTCCTTGGTCCTCTACTATTTCGTATCTAACCTCCCTCTTAGTTCCCTTCTCCGCAATCTCGGTCTATCCTTCCACCTCTATGCTGATGACACTCAAATTTTCGTTTCCTCATTCCCCGCGTCTCTTGCCTACTCTATCACTGACCTCCTGGCTGCCTACTCCTCCATTTCTGACTGGCTCTCTACCAAATTACTCAGGCTTAATCACCCCAAAACTGAGGTCCTCCTCGTCGGCACCCCTGCTCTTGTCAAAAAATCTAAATCTCTCTTTCCCTCGCTTACTCTGGGCGGTAATACTATCATTTTCTCTGACTGCGTTAGGAATCTGGGTGTTGTATTTGATGAGCATCTCTCCTTTAAGCCTCATATCCGCAATGTCAGCAAATCCTCTCTATGTTTCCTTCGTAACTTTTCTCGCATTCGCTCTCACTTTGATCTCCAAATTCTTGAGACTGCTGTTCATGCCTTCATCACCTCACGCCTTGACTACTGTAACTCTGCTTGTGAATCTTCCTTCCTCCTCTCTCCGCCCCTTTCAACTTGTACAGAACTATGCCGCCCGGCTTCTCCTCCGTCGCCCTCGATTCTCTCCCTCGAAACCCTTGCTGCATGAACTGCACTGGCTCCCTGTCAGATCCCATACTCACTTCAAGATACTTCTCTTCACATATAATGCCCAAAACCACAAGGCCCCGTCTTACCTCTCTTCTGCCCTCTCGCCACGCCATGTCCCTCGGGCCCTTCAGTCATCACATGCACCTCTTTTGAATATTCGTCGTTCATCCCTCCTCTCAATGGGGGACTGTTCCTTCTCAATCTGCGCCCCTAAGTTGTGGAATGCTCTTCCTTCTGAAATCAGGTCTTCTCCCTCTCTTACCACATTTAAGCGTCTCCCGAAAACGCATCTTTTCAATATTGCCTTCTTCCCCTCTTGAATTTCCATTGAATTTCCATTCTCATCTCAGCACAACGTGTGCTCTGGGAAGGCCTCAGGCCTTGAAGAGCGAAATACAAAAGACTTATTATTATTATTACTGATTGAGAATTGTGGGTACCCATGATAGCCATAACCAGTAGAAGGAGAGATGAATTATGAGCAGGTATCAGAGAAATAATCTTAATTTAATACATATTTGTTGAATTTATAAACATAAATATGCATTTTGAATAAAATAATGATAAGTAGCATTCATTTATTGAAAAAAAAGTATAATTTTTGTAGGAGAATGCCCCCTTCGATCACTCCACACCTGACACCACTTTTGTCGTGGTATTCTTTGTGGTCGTGACATACTTCTTTGATGAAGTAGGTTAAATTCGATACGCACTTAAATATACATGAAATAGGCTAATTGTCCCTACTGGAGTTTAAATACCTCAGGAATGTTATTGTCTCCAAGACGCGTGCCGACCGGTCAGATGGAGGTGGTTGAGGTCATGAGGTACTTTAGCGAGTGTAGCAGATGGGGGTCCACACGGTATTCAGGGAGGGGGGGTGTTTTCAAGGACGAGAACAATCAGGGTGCTTCAGGCGGCACCAAGGTAGGCGGGGCCTGTCTAGAGAGTAAGTCGAACTTGGTTCTTAAACCAAGTTACTTAGAGTTCGGTGTGACCACCGGGTAACGGGCTCGAGGAGGAGCTTTACTCCTTCGTTACGTAATTCCTCATGGGCGAGGACTGTACTCGGGGAGGGGGAGTATTCTTCAAGGGCGAGGATCGAGGAGGGGGGGGGGTTTCTCTGAGGAGAATAAGTTAAACTTGAATAAGTTAACTTAAAGGTCGGTTCGGTAACCAGGAACTAGCTCGAGGATGAGCTTCTTCTTAGTTCCAGTCTTCCTCAAGGGCGAGGATAACGGAGGAGAGTTTCTCTGACGATAATAAGTTGAACTTGGTTCCTCAACCAAGTTAACTTATGAGTTTGGTGTGGCCACCGGGTAACGGGCTCGAGGGGGAGCCTTTTTCCTCTTCTTTTCTTAATTCCTCAAGGACGAGGAATATCCCTGGGGTTTAGGATGCACTAGGATATGAGGAGTCTCTCTGACGAGAGTAAGTTGAACTTGAACAAATTAACTTAACGTTAGGTTTGATAACCAGTGACTAGCTCGAGGATGAGCTGCTTCTTAGCCCCTTAGGTAGCTCTGCCTCTCTTACAGGGGACTTCGTAGTCTAGGGACTCAAGTAATCTACCTGTCCAGTCTCGGTAGCCCGGTCTTAATCCGGGGAGTTTGTAGCTTGGAGACTGACGTATTCTACCTCGTTTTTCCTGAGTGTTTCTTATTTATACCTCGTCACCCCCGCTGGGGGAGGGGTAGGAGGGGGGGCTTGTGGACGGGCCCAGGAGGGTTCTTATTCCAACGATTTTTCTCACCAAGTCTTACCTCAGCTCATGCTGGTCTTCGAGCTAGAGAGAAACGCGTCTCCAATTTCTTATTTGAAGTCAAATTGAATATAGTCTCGTAAAGGAGATCTTGTAGTTTGAAGCCGTTCGGCTTTTTATACAGACGAGTGGCGAATGTCCGTTGTTACGAGCCTGACCCGCGTTGCCTGGCTCGGATGTTCTTATGGTTACCATCTCAGGTCTCCACTGAGAGAGAACGGGAGGGTGACGATTCCCCTACAATTTTGAAAAAAACAAACATAGGTTTCTTAGGGCTAGGTTTTTGAATTGCCA
Source organism: Ceratothoa steindachneri (assembly GCA_963969495.1). Classification (NCBI taxonomy): domain Eukaryota; kingdom Metazoa; phylum Arthropoda; class Malacostraca; order Isopoda; family Cymothoidae; genus Ceratothoa; species Ceratothoa steindachneri. Next base: position 50,209,618 of record OZ018333.1, on the reverse strand, counting down.
ACCCTGGTTCGAAGTTGTGGAAAATTAGCGGTGTGACTTCAAAATTCATAGTGCAGCAAAGTTGCAACTCCTTGCCGCAATGCCTAGCTCTGTCTGTTTTTTTTTTAAATTCTTAAGTGTTGATCACAAGTTTTATTACTACCTTCCAACTCGAATAATTTGCTAAAATCCAACTTATCCATCCCAGAACAGATTTTAAAAAGTTCATCATATCTCCCCTCACATATCTTCTTTCAAATGAGAACATATTTAGTATCCTCAGTCAATCTTCATATTCAAGGTGTTTCAGGGAAAGTATTATTTTTGTTGCCCTCCTTTGTACTGACTCTAGCAGGTTGGTGTCATGTCTAAATTATGATGACCATGCTTGTATACATCCCAGAGCAGATTTTAAAAAGTTCATCATATCTCCCCTCACACATCTTCTCTCAAATGAGAACATATTTAGTACCCTCAGTCTATGTCCATATTCAAGGTGCTTCAGGTAGGGTATTATTTTTGTTGCCCTCCTTTGTACTGACTCTAGTAGGTTGATGTCATGTATAAAATGTGGTGACCATGCTTGTATACAGTACTCTAAATGTGGACTAACATACGAGTTGTAGAGTTTAAGGATAACCTCTTTACTCCTGTAGCTAACATTCCTCTTAATATATCCTAGCACCCTATTTGATATACTTTTTGCCTCAATACACTGGTTGGAAAACTTCAGTGACCTATTTACTACTACGCCTAAGTCCTTCTCATCCTCAACTGAATTCCGCCAATGCCAATCCATTTTATAGCTAAATTCCCCATTATCCCTTCCCATGTTAAGAACTTTGCATTTTTTAATGTTAAAAATCATCTGCGACTTCTGAGTCAAAGATAATAACTTATTTAATTAAGTCACTCTGCTTTAAAGCTACCCTGAACTTCTTTGACTACAGTTGCCAATTTAGTGTCATCAGCAAAAATTGACACTTTGCTATTTACAGCCTCCCCAAGATCATTTATATAAACTATAAATAATAAAGGGCATAAAACGGATCTCAGAGGTATGCCACTGATAACGTCCCTCCACTGTGACGTCGCCCCATTCAGTATTACTCTCTGTTTCCTGTCCTTCAGCCATTCAGCTATTCAATTCAAAACTTTACCACATATCCAATGCATTTTTAATTTATGATCTAGTCTCCTATGTGGAACCTTATTAAAAGCCTTGCTAAAATCTAAGTAAATTACATCAACATTCTCTCCCTTATCTAATTATTTAGTTACATAATCCATAAAATCCAGTAAATTTGTTAAAGACGAACTACCTCTTCTAAACCCATGCTGAACATCATTTATTAACCTACAACACTCAAGATGGTCAGAAATCTCATTCTTATCTATCTTCTCAAAAATATTACAACCAATAGAAGTTAAGCTTACCGGCCTAAAGCTATTCGGGTCCTCTTTACATCCCTTTTTAAAAATTGGCAATACATTCACTAATTTCCAATCATTAGGTATTTCTCCAAACTCTAGTGATCTAGTATATATCTTCTCAAGAGCTACTGCAATAATCTCTACACTTTATTTGAGTAGCCTAGAATAAATGTTGTCTGGGCCAGATGACTTTCTAGTATTTAACTCCAATATAAGCCCTTTAATTATTTCCCTGACACATTAATGGTATTCAGCACTACTATTTCGTCATCAAATTCTTTCAAAACCCCTTCATATCTAATAGGCCCTTTTTATCACTGTTAGATTTGTTATTAATTCTATAATATCTAAAGAATTTTCTTGGATCTCTATTATTATTTTGAGCTAAATTAATTTCTGCCACCTTTTACTCCTCTTAATAATCTTATTTGGCTCATTTCTGGTCGACCTATAATGATTGTCAAAAGTACTTTCTCTCTGTAATCTCTGGCCCTTTTCTTCAGAAATTTTCCTAGCTATCTCGTGTTTCCACCACAACGGCTTCCTACATTTCTTCCTAATAGCCTTTATTTGGATATACTGCTCCTGAGCTATGTATAATATAGTCTTGAAAGTGTCCCACATCTCATAAGTATTCCAGACACTGAATTCTACATCCCACTTGATCTGATTTATCAAGTTGCATAATTTATCGTAATCGTCCCTCTAAAAATTTGGAGTTTTCGTGGAGTTTGTTGATGTTCTACCTTTCAATATTCCCAAGTTGAAACAAACCATCTGATGATCACTATTTCCCGATGCTTCCCGGACAGTCAATTCCTAAACCAAGTGATCATCATTTGAAAGAGCCGGATCTAATATATTGGCACCCCTTGTTGGCTTATTAACACATTGAGTCAAAAATTATCCTCAAATCATTCTATAAACTTACAACTTGCTCTATCCCTTTATAGCAATGCCCCCTGGGCATTCCTATACTAAAAACCTCCTGAAAACTTAAATATATATATATGTATATATATATATATATATATATATATATATATATATATATATATATATATATATATATATATATATATATCAATTATTATGTCAAATTCATAGCATGCAATTCTTTTACTTTTGTCAATTAAATCGTTCCATTACTTTACTTAACTTTTGTAAATTCAATCATGGTCACCATATTATTTCATATTTATTTCACGTACTTCATTTCTCTTCACATCTTGTTACTGTAAATCATATTTTACCATATCTTACATTGTATACCTAATCTAACTTATCTCATTGTACATTCGTTGATTCTATGAATATATTTATATTTGTTCAATTGTTTTTCTTAAAACATAGTTCATTATTTCAAAATTTATTTTGCTTTCGTCTTAGGCCTAAAAACTAGCAGACGATAACTTCGATCAAACAAATTTATGGTTATGGTTTTCGAAACGATTTAGGTTGATTTATTAACAGAAAATAAATCCCATGAATAACCATATACTATAATTGTTACAACCAAGTCCCTCTCATTGTCAGTGGCTTCAATAGCAATGCCCTTAATGATATACTGAGATTGGGGGTTTCAGTGGCCGATATGCTTCACTTTGCCTTTGTTAGCGTTAAATCTCATTTGCCACGTGTCCGACCACTCCCTAATCTTCCGAAGATTATCTTTAAGGCAGGCAGTATTTCCTTCCTTTGCGACGTTCATACCAAGCTTGCTAGCATTGGCAAATTTGGAAATCTTTGCAACTATGTCACCGTACATGTCGTTTACGTAGATGATTAATAGTAGTGGTCCCAGGACAGAACCTTGAGGAACACCGCTAGTAACGGGCACACACTCAGAAGCCTGTCCATTCAACACTACCCGTTGCCGTCTGTCGTTTAACCAGTTCTCTATCCAACTTGCTACATTTCCGCCCTTTCTACGCTCACCGCACGCACTTTCCGAAGGAGGCACAGTTCTGCACACGACTTAAGTGCCCAAACGGCTAATTTTCAAGATTTTGTCCAGTCTTGACCTAAGCTGATCAACAGAATTGCTGTTGACAAATTCCACTCGAAGTGCGTTCCATCTGACGCAGATGGTCTATGTGAAAGATTTACCACACCGATCACGGTTGTAACGCTTCAGTTCAAGTTTGTAGCCGTGATTTCTCGTTATGTCCTCACTAAGTTGGAAAATATCCGTGTAGTCTACATTATCGAAGCCTCGAAGTATTTTAAACACTTCGATAAGGTGACCACGTAGTCTCCGGGTTTCCAACGAGAACATATCTAATCCCTTAATCTCTCATCGTAAACTTTGTGTCTGATAGAGGAATCAGTTTGTTTGCCCTAGCTTGCACACGTTCTAATCTCGCAATATCCTTTCGAAACGAAAGACTCCCAAATTGTACGGCATACTGCAGGTGCCTTCGGACAAGTGAGTTTTACAAACACAATACTATTTCCTTGTTCCGATATCCAAACTGGCGCTGTATGTAGCCTAGCATCCTCTGGGCATTTTTCTCCGCTTCAATGCACTGTTTTGAGGACTTGAGGTCACTAGTGATTCTTACATCAGGTCCTTCTCAGAGAGAGAGAGAGAGAGAGAGAGAGAGAGAGAGAGAGAGAGAGAGAGAGAGAGAGTTACATAGAGTTACATAAATACACAGACCACACGGGCCTTACGGCCTAGACTAAGGTAATCTGGCCTTAAATCTACTGCCATTTACACATAGAATAGTAGAAGTGAAGGATAGAAAAGTTTTAGGCTCTCCCCACCCTCCACTCCCTCCGGCAACAACCGTACATGAAATATTTTGGAAAAGTACCTTGCAGGTGTAAGAAGACAGTACCTGAAGGAAATTTGCATTGAATAGTAATTAAATAAAATGAATATGAAATCCACTTACATACACCTGAAAGAGTTATATTTTTTTAATATTATTTTATTTTTGTAGCTTATGCTAAACAATTCCAATATTTAATTAGTGTTTGTCTAATCTCATTTTAAAAGAGTCTATAGTTCTGCAGTCCACTACCTCGTTTGGCAAATTATTCCAATCATTAATAATCGAGTAAGTGAAGAAGTTTTTTTATTGCATCCTAGTGGCTCTTTTACCCTTATAGTATATGGTTATCTATGTGATTTATCTCCTGTTAATTATTAGCCTAAATAGCGTTTCGAAAACCGTAACTATAAATTTGTTTGATCGAAGTTGTCTGCCGTTAGTTTGAGGCCTAAGGTGACAGAGAAATAAATTTTGGAATAATGACGGGCTTTAAGAAAGGCAATTACACAAATATAAATATATTCATAAAATCAACGAATGCACAATGAGATAAGTAGGTTAGGTATACAATGTATAGTGTATGGTTATCAATGTGATTTATCTTAGATAAATAAATCAATCTAGATAGCGTTTCGAAAACCATACCCCCAAATTTTGTTTGATCGAGATGTCTTCCGTTAGCTCTAGGCCTAAAGGCGACAGCGAAATAAATTTTGGAATAATGACTTGGGCGTTAAGAAAGACAATTGCACAAATATAAATATATTCATAAAATCATCGAAGGTACATGAGATAAGTAGGTTAGGTATACAATGTAAGATATTTTAACATATGATTTACGGTAAAAAGATGCGTAGAGAATTGAAGTATGTGAAAGTAAAATGGTGAAATAATATGGTGAAACAAGGTGAATAATCTATAATATAGTGTAGTAATGTAGAGTATCTATAATGGACTAAATTGGGGCTGCAATGAGAAGCAAATATAATTAAGACTTACTCTCGTATGGTCGTTTGCAAAGAATTGTGAGAGAAAATGGAATTAACTAAGTAAATGAATAATTGTAGAAGGAATGGTTTCCGACCTTTATACGAAGAAAGCAGCGAGTCGGGTGGGTAGGATGGCGTGCTCTTTTGATCGAGCTGGGAACGTGTGTTTGTTTGTTTGTGTGTGAAATTTAATAGATGTTGTTTGGAACAGTATACGTTAATTGAATTGACAAGAAAATAAATGAATTAATTAATTATTAAGTTTAACATAAATGATTTAATTTACAAAAGTTGAAATAAATTAATTGACAGATTGAAATGACCTAGTTAGAGTAAAATAAATGAATGATTAAATTAACAAAGTCAAAGCATTGCATGAATTATTTAAATGACAAAAGAATTGAATTTTATACATAATAAATGATTATATATATATATATATATATATATATATATATATATATATATATATATATATATATATATATATATATATATAGAGAGAGAGAGATATATATATATATATTTAAGTTTCCCAGGAGGTTTTTATTATATGAATGCCCAGAGGCATTGCTATGACACTCCCCCCCCTAAGAAGGTTACCCCCCCCCCCGTTTTTACTATTTTGAGATTATAAGTCCGAGTACCGTCGAGGCCTCCTGACGACGCAACCGGAGCATGTGACAGTGCCATTGGCTTAGCTGCGGGTACGAGGACACAGATTTGCTGTGGCAGTGACATTAGCGTTGAACAAGGCACTGACATGAGAGAAGGTTTACGGAGCGAAGGTGATCCGTTTGCTGGTTCCTTCCGAGATGGCGTCAAGCGGGATGTGGGAGTCTTGAGTCCCGTTGTCCGCTGACGGAGTGACCAGTGGCGGACAGATTTGCTCCTGACTAATCACTTCTGCCGACGAGGGTTCCTGCAACAAAGGAGGAGGAGGCAGCAAAATGGAAGGTGAAGTTGGAGAGGCAGTAGTTAAAAAGGTGGGGTTTAGGTTGTTTGGGGGGATTACTGTACCATAAAGCGGTATAGCAGGTGGTCAGGAGTTTTGCCATAGCACTATGTGAGTGATGAATGGGTGTATGGCGTGTTGCCAGACCACTATGCGAGTGCGAGGATTGATAACGTGTTGTCAGAGCACTATATGAGTACTGAATGTAATGGCGATGTGAAGTGAGGATTGAGTTTAGGTCGAAATAGAAATGTGAGTACCAACCTGAATAAGTGAAGTGAGGTGCAGGTGGTAGATGTTGACCCGTTTATTGTCGATTGTTAATGTTTGCTAATCCCTTGAGGTGTTAGTTTAAAGGATGTGATTGAGAGACTGGAGTGAGAGGAATGCCAGAATTTGAAGTTTGGGAAATTGAAATTTGAGGATTTGGAGAGTTTGGTGATGAAAAGTTAAGATTAGAGGAGTTTGGGGATGAAGATTGATGTGAGAGGAGTGGAGAGTCGAGATTAGGTGGACGTGGAGTTACTAGTTGTAAATATGTGCAAGGCTGTAAACATTTTGCGGCTTGTGCACCATATTTGTTATAATACCAGCACCACCGAGTTGGATGAGAGGAAAGAGAAAAGTTATGCTTCAGGAGGAGACTACTTGGCGCAGTATGTGAAGAAGCATAACTGTGGCTACAAGGCTGTGTACAGTGTACAGCGTTGTGATCGTACCTTTGATAATACCAGCATAGGCCCTGATGGTGTGGAAGATTGTGAGAAAAGTTGGAAGAATGAGGGTAAAAAATTAGCTGTCTCTCACCTCTTGCATCGTAATGCCCTCGTTGGTTTCTCTTTCGTGAACCAGAGTGGGACCTGCGCCTTCGATTGCCAAACCCGTGCCTGTGCTCACTCTGTGGTTCACGCTGCAGCTTTAACCGGTGGATGCAGCTTCCATCCTCCGTATTGAAGCCTCAAGGTCTTTCGATAGGGAAGTATGAACCCTTAAATGCTCGGCTCGTTCGTCAGAGAAGCTCGACGTGACTAGAATCTGCGAAATTGAACCATTGTTAAATGGGCCGTGAGTTTGGCCGTTGCCCCAATTCACATAAGAACTTTTATACAATTTATCTGTGTCTGCAGCAACCTCATCAATGCTCGTGGGGTTCGAGCTTAGGATTAATGGCCTAATACCCTCGGAGACTCCTCTCATGAAAATTTCGGTGAGGAGAGGGTTAAAAAGATCAATGTGGGCACCTTTTACCCCAATAAGGTCCTTCAAATGAGACAAAAAAGAAGTATTACTCTTATCTCCCATTTCCTGCGTATTCAGGAGCTCTCTCAGGTCATCAACTTGGGACCTACCATATGTATTGAGAAAAGCCTCATTCAGGTGGTCTAAAACACCATCCTGTTCCCCGTTAATTAACACTTCCCTGAACTGAATAAAGGTACTTAAGGGTAAACGCTGGATGATTGCTGATACTTTCTCCTCCTCAGTGATGTTTTGTGGTTTAAGGAGGAGGGATGAGACATCTAACCATGCAATTGGGTTTGCAGGATCATACACGGGAAGAGAGAGGTACGCATGTGGTTGTCCCTGCGAAGACGGTTGATCATGATGAGGTTGATCGCTAACTGATCTCCTTAGTTGGTGAGTCTGGTCCATTATAGACACTGTTTAATGTATATTTGTGCTAGTTGAATGGAGGTGTTTACGTGAGAAGTAGCTGCGGCTGTGTGCACGTGTGTGTGTGTGCGTAAATTGGTCACGAGCACAGGATTATGAACAATTTAAAAATAATTGAGAAATAAAGGAAATTGTCCACTCGCTGAATATAGGGGATAATATTAAATTAAAATTGACAGGAATTGTGATAATTGGAAGGATGATGTCAAAGATTACACGCGATATAAAAAAAAATGAACACGTGAGTCAAAAATGTTCCAGCGAGGATTGGGAACGAAATTGACGCGTTGAGTCAGAATGATTTTAACGTTAAAACTTATTTATTGATTGACGGGAGATTACTAAACTTTGGGCACCAATTTTATAGTGTATGGTTATCAATGTGATTTATCTTCGGTTAATAAATCACCCTAGATAGCGTTTCAAAAACCATACCCATAAATTTTGTCTGATCGAGATGTCTGCCGTTAGCTTTAGGCCTAAAGGCGACAGCGAAATAAATTTTGGAATAATGACTTGGGCGTTAAGAATGACAATTACACAAATATAAATATATTTATAAAATCAACGAATGTACATGAGATAAGTAGGTTAGGTATACAATGTAAGATATTTTAACATATGATTTACAGTAAAAATATGCGTAGATAATTGAAGTATGTGAAATTAATATGATGGAATAATATGGTGAAACAAGGTGAATAATCTATAATATAGTGTAGTAATGTAGAGTATCTATAATGGACTAAATTGGGGCTGCAATGAGAAGCAAATATAATTAAGACTTACTCTCGTATGGTCGTTTGCAAAGAATTGTGAGAGAAAATGGAATTAACTAAGTAAATGAATAATTGTAGAAGGAATGGTTTCCGACCTTTATACGAAGAAAGCAGCGAGTCGGGTGGGCAGGATGGCTTGCTCTTTTGATCGGGCTGGGAAGGTGTGTTTGTTTGTTTGTGTGTGAAATTTAAGAGATGTTGTTTGGAATAGTATACGTTAATTGAATTGACAAGAAAATAAATGAATTAATTAATTATTAAGTTTAACATAAATGATTTAATTTACAAAAGTTGAAATAAATTAATTGACAGATTAAATTGACAATGTTAGAGTAAAATAAATGAATGATTAAATCAATAAAGTTAAAGGATTGCATGAATTATTTAAATGACAAAAGAATTGAATTTTATACATAATAAATGATATATATATATATATATATATATATATATATATATATATATATATATATATATATATATATATATATATATATAAGTTTCCCAGGAGGTTTTATTATATGAATGCCCAGAGGCATTGCTATAAATGTAAGATATTTTAACATATGATTTATAGCGAACGAAATGCGAAGAGAATTGAAGTATGTGAAATTAATATGGTGGAATAATATGGTGAAGAATAGTGAAATAATAATAGTGTAATTAATAGTGTGACTATGATGGACTGTGAATTAGGGGCTGCAATGAGAAGTAAATATAATTAGGACCTACTCTCATATGGTCGTTTGCAAAGAATTAACTAAGTATTATTTGTTGGGAGTTAAATGAATAATTGTAGAAGGAATGATTACCGACCTTTATACGACGAAAGCTGCTAGTCGACTAAGAAGGAATAGTGTGCTATTTTGTCGAGCTGGAAAAGTGTTTGTTCGTTTGTTTGTTTGTTTGTGTGTGAAATTTAAGAGCGGATCACCTTCGCTCCATCCACCTTCTCTCGTGCCAGTGCCTCGTTTAACGCTAAGGGCACTGCCACTGCCACAGCAAATCTGTGTCCTCGTACTCGCAGCCAAACCAATGGCACTGTCACACGCTCCGGTCGTGTCGTTAGGAGGCCTCGTCGGTACTCGGACTCATAATCTCAAAAAAGTAGAAAAGGGGGGGGAGTAACCTTCTACGGGGGGGGGGAGTGTTATAGCAATGCCTCTGGTCATTCCTATGATAAAAACCTCCTGGGAGGGAAACTTAAATATGTATAACCATCCATTATTATGTAAAATTCATTTTGCATTACTTTAACTTGTCAATTTAATCATATCATTATTTTACTTTAACTGTTAATTTAATTATTTTACTTAACTTTGTCTATTTAATCTTCCAAATTAAATTACTCCAACTTTTGTAAATCAAATCATTATGTTAAACTTAATAATTAATTAATTCATTTATTTTCTTGCCAATTCAATTAACGTATACTGTTCCAAACAACATCTCTTACATTTCACACACAAACGAACAAATACACGTTCCCAGCTCAACCAAATAAGCACGCGAATTTTCCCACTTCACTCACCGATTTCGTCGTATAAAGGTCTGTAACCATTCCTCTTACAATTATTCATTTACCTCCAAATTAATCATACTGAGTTAATTCCACTCACATTCTTTGCAAACGACAATACGAGAGTAAGTCCTAAATATTTTTACTCCTCCTTGCAGTCCCAATTCACAATCCATTATAGATACTTTAAAATACTCTAAATTACGACACTATATTGCTTACCACTCAATATTATTTACTATATCAAAGATACTCTATTATACTCTATATTACTATATTATTATTTACTCTATCATTCACTCTATATTGTTTCACCATATTTACTTAACCTACTTATCTCTGTACATTCGTTGAATTTTATAAATATATTTATTTGTGTAATTGCCTTTCTTAAAGCAAAGTCTTTATTCCAAAAATTTACTTCGTTGTCACGTTAGGCCTAAAGCTAACGGCAGACATCTTCGATCTAACGAAATTTATAGTTATGGTTTTCGAAACGCTATCTAGGGTGATTTATTAACCGAAGATAAATCACATTGCCAACCATAATCTATAGGTGGGACACTCCCCTGTTAGTGTGAACAAGTTATTTTCATTAACGTTGTTAAATCCTTTAAGTATTTCGAAGCACTCGATAAGCTGCCCCCTTAGTCTTCGTTTTCTTACGGAAAATGGATTGAGTTTCTTTAACCTCTCGTGGTAAGGTTTGTTACGTACTCACGGGATAAGTTTTGTCGTTCTGTGTTGTACAGCTTCTAATTTATCTATGTCTTTTATTAAGTAAGGGTCCCAGAACAGCACAGCGTATTCGAGGTGGGGCCTGACAATACTTTTATATAGTGGCATAATTATATCCTCGCTTTTATAAGTAAAGTTTCTTTTTATAAATCCTAGTGCTGTGTTAGCTTTGTTTGCAGCAGCTGCGCATTGGTTGTGTTTATAAAACCGCCTTGCATTGTATAGTTGTATTTTTGTTGTTTTTTTCGTACTGATGGATTTGGCATTTGTCGATATTAAATAGCATTTGCCATTTTTCTGATCATTCGGTAATTTTATTTATATCAGCTTGCAGGCTAACCCTGTCCTCTTCGCATAATACTGAGTTACCTATTTTCGTGTCATCTGCAAATTTAGATATGATATTATTTATTCCAACGTCTATGTCATTGATGTATATAGTAAATAAAATAGGCCCCAGGACTGTTTCCTGAGGAACACCGCTGGTAACAGATACCCAGTCCGATTCCACGCCATTTATTATCACTCTCTGCTTCCTGTTTTTTAACCAGCTACTAATCCATCCGTATATATTACCGTTAATTCCTAGCGTACGCACTTTGTTCATGAGTTTCTGGTAGGGAATTTTGTCAAATGCCTTTTTCAAATCCAGGTAAATTATATCTAATGATTTAGTATCGTTATATAGGTTGAAAAGGTTATGGTAAAAGTCGATTAGGTTTGTTAAGCACGATCTCTTAGACCTAAAACCATGCTGACTATCTCGTATAAGGTTATTGCTTCCGAGGAACTCTACTAGTTTGTCTCTAATGATCGTTTCGAGCAACTTTCCAACTATTGAGGTTAAGCTAATGGGTCTGTAATTACTGGCCTGGTTTTTACATCCTTTCTTAAAGATAGGTGTGACGTTAGCTTCCCTCCAATCATCAGGGACGACCTCATGCTAGAGCAATTTGTTAAAAATGAGAGCAAGTGACTCTGCTAACTCATTATGGACATGTTTTAAGATTTTCGGGTAAAATTTATCAGGGACAGGAGTCTTGTACGAGTTCATTTTCTTTAATTTATCAATTACTAGTTGCGAATTTACCTCCAGGCTCCTTAGTGATGGGTGTCTGACCTGTATATCCTCGTTGTTATCGTTATTAGTATATCGTAAGGTGAAGACTGAACTAAAAACTCGTTTAGGATATTAGCCATACCTATATCTTCTGAAATAATTTCACCCAACTGGTTTTTCAAAGGGCCAATCCCGCTTCTCAGTTGCCTATTTCTATTGATATAAGTATAGAAGTGTTTGGGATTAGTGGTGCTTGCTTTTGCTATCTCGATTTCGTATTGACGTTTCGTTGATCTTATGAGTGTTTTAACCTTTCTTCTGCTAGTGTTATATTGATGGTTAACTTGATAGCTTCTATTGTGTTTTAATAATGTGTGGAGACGGTTTATATCTCTAATTGCTCGTTTGATGTCATTATTAAACCACGGTCGCTTGCCTCTATTCGCCTAACCATTCTGTGTCTTAAGAGGAACATGGTTTTCTTGGGCTATGAAAAATAGTTCTTTAAATTTATTCCAAAGTTGATATACATCTTCTATTTTTATCGGCTGTTCATGAATATTTCCCAGGGCTTCTCTGAGGCCCTCTAAGTTAGCTTTACTGTAGTCTGGTACTTTTGAAAAGTTATTGGTAGTTGAATACCTGGCATTTAGATCAAAGCGGATTAGTTGAAGGTCACATGTACCTATATGTTCCGCTACGGCCAGAGTTGATATTAAATTTTCTTGGGATGCAATAACTAGGTCTAGTATATTATTTCCTCTGGTTGGCTTCACTATGCATTGGTGTAAATACTTATTATCGATGAAATTTGTCATTATTTTTTCTTGTTGGATAGTCCTTATATTCAAGTGCCAGCAGATATTGGGTAAATTAAAATGTCCCAGTAATAGCGTGAGGGAGAGAGAGAGAGAGAGCGTGTGTATGTGTTACAAGGACAAGAAGTACCCTAGGAGACCTTACGGTCTATTCAAAGAGGGTACCTTTGGGCTAACAATTGAGCAGGCACAGTACTGCCCAACGACTCAAGTGCCCAAACGGCTACTTTTCAAGACTTTGTCCAGTCTTGACTTGATTGATCAACAGAATTGCTGTTAAAAACTTCCACTGGAAGTGCGTTCCAGCTACCGCAGATGCTGTACGTAAAATATTTACCACAGAGATCTTGGTTGTAACGCTTCAGTTCAAGTTTGTAGCCGTGATTTCTCGTTCTACCCTCACTAAGTTGGAAAATATCCGTGTAGTCTACATTATCGAGGCCTCGAAGTATTTTAAACACTTCGATAATCTGACCACGAAGTATCTGGGTTTCCAACGAGAACAGATCTAATTCCCTTAATATATAATCATAACTTTTGTGTCTGATAGAGGGAATCAGTTTAGTTGCCCTGGCTTGAAACGTTCTAATCTTGCAATATCCTTTCGAAACGAAAGACTCCAAAATTGTGCGGGATACTCCAGGTGCGGTCAGACAAGTGAGTTGTGCAAACATAGTACTATCACCTTGTACCGATATCCAAACTGGCGCTTTATGTAGCCTAGCATCCTTTGGGCCTTTTTATTTATTTCAATGCACTGTTTAGAGAACTTGAGGTCACTAGTGATTCTTACACCCAAGTCCTTCTCAATGTCGGTGGATTCAATAGCAGTGCCCTTAAGGATATACTGAGATTGGCGGTTTCGGTCGCCGATATGCATCACTATGCATTTGTTCAGGTTAAATGGCATTTGCCACGCGTCCGACCACTCCCCAATTTTCCTAAGATCATGTTAAAGGCGGGCATTATTTTCTTCCTTTGCGAGGTTTATAACCAGCTTGGTATCATCGGCAAATTTAGAAATCTTCGCAACCATGTCATAGTCCATGTCGTTGACGTAGATGATGAATAGCAGTGGTCCCAGGATAGAACCCTGAGGAACACCGCTAGTAACGGGCACCTACTCAGAAGCCTGTCCATTCAACACTACCCGTTGCCGTCTGCCGTTTAACCAGTTCTCTATCCAACTTGCTACATTTCCGTCTACGGCCAGCACACACACATACCGAAGGAGTCTGCATGTGGTACCTTATCGAAGGCTTTTGAAAGTCTAAGTAGATAACATCCACCAGGTTATCCCGGTCGTGCTCAATAAAAATGAAGTGTAAGAATTCCACAAGATTCGTTAGGTATGACCGGTGCCTTCAGATCCGATGCTGGTAACTCCTCCATCGCAAGTTGGACTCTAAATATGAGAGAGAGAGACAGACAGACAGAGAGAGAGAGAGAATGAGCTACAAGTACAAGAAGTACCCTAGGAGACCTTACGGTCCATTCAAAGAGGGTACCTTTGGGCTAACAGTTGAGCAGGCACAGTTCTGCCCAACGACTTAAGTGCCCAAACGGCTACTTTTCAAGACTTTGTCCAGTCTTGACTTGAATTGATCCACAGAATTGCTGTTAACAACTTCCACTGGAAGTGCGTTCCAGCTACCGCAGATGCTGTATGTAAAATATTTACCACAGAGATCTCGGTTGTAACGCTTCAGTTCAAGTTTGTAGCCGTGATTTCTAGTTCTACCCTTACTAAGTTGGAAAATATCCGTGTAGTCTACATTATCGAGGCCTCGAAGTATTTTAAACACTTTGATAATCTGACCACGCAGTATCCGGGTTTCCAACGAGAACAGATCTAATTCCATTAATATATCATCATAACTTTTGTGTCTGATAGACGGAATCAGTTTGATTTCCCTGTGTGCACACGTTCCAATCTCACAATATGCTTTTGAAACGAAGGACTCCCAAATTGTATGGCATACTCCAGGTACGGTCGAATAAGTGAGTTGTACAAACACAGTACTATCTCAATGTTCCGATATCCAAACTGGCGCTTTATGTAGCTTAGCATCCTTTGGGCCTTTTTCTCCGCCTCAATGCACTGTTTTGTGAACTTGTCACTAGTAATTGTTACACCCAAGTCTTTATCAGAGAGAGAAAGAGAGATAGAGAGAGAGCTACAAGGAGATACAAGGACGAAAAGTACCCTAGCACACCTTGCGGTTCATTCAAAGAGGGTACCTTTGGGCTAACTGTTGATCAGGCACAGTTCTGCACAGCGACTTAAGTTACCAAACGGCCAGTTTTCAAGACTTTGTCCAGTCTTGACGTGAACTGAGAGAGTTACAAGTTGTTACAAGGAAGCTAAGTACTTCAAAAGACCATTCGATCCATTTGATTGGAAGTACTCATGTCATTATCTAAATTAAATATCTACAATCCTAATGATAAGGAATAGGATAGCGAAGATGAAGTCTCTCACCATCCACCTCTCCCACCCAATGACGGGTTCGATAAAAGGAAAATATGTACCTGGAAGTGTTTGAACAAAAGAGACATCCTGGAATTTTTATTGGAAAGCAGAAACAACTTAATATGTACATACTTAATTTTTACATCAATTTTTAATTTTATATTTCGTCTGAGAACTGCCTTTGAGGGCAATATTTTACATCAAAATCTTAAACTAATAATAACCTATGAGGAAGTTATTTGCATATTATACACGGTATTTTACACATCTATGCTCAAAGCATGCTGTTCTTATCCTAATTTTAGCAACATATAATGTTTTGTCACTCGTTATTTAATCGATGAAATTATTTTGTCAAGTTTATTTTTAAAAGTTTCTACTGAATTGCTGGCCACTACTTTTTCAGGCAACTGATTCCATAATTGACAATTTTATAGGAAAAAAGGTTTCCGCATATATTCGTTCTGGAACGCTTCGGGACGATTTTTAAACTGCTATTTCGTGTATTATTTGTGCAAAGTTGAAACCAAGTTGAAGAGTTAACATTATTGAATTATTGACTCCTTTCATTATTTTAAATACTTCTATCAGTTGACCTCTCAGACGTCTTTTCTCTAGGGTAGATAAGTGTAGCATATCTAGTCTTTTCTCATATTTATAATTTTGGAGTTCCGGTATCAATTTAGTGGCTCTAGCTTCCACTCTTTCCAATCTATCAATATCTTTTTGTAGGTATGGTGACCAGACCTGAGCACAGTATTCTAACTGCAGTCTTACTAATGCATCAAATATATTCAGAATTGTAGCTTTATTTTTAAAGCTAAATTGACGTTTAATATATCCGAGAAGCTTCATTGCTTTCTTTTCCACTTCGATACATTGTTGAGAAAACTTTAGATCATTAGATATGTGAACTCCTAGGTCTCTTTCACCATTGGTTATGCTAATATTTTGATCAAAGATTTTGTAATTCGCTTGGGATTCTTATAGCCTACATGCATTACTTTACATTTTTCTAGATTTCGGTGCAGTTCACATTTTTTCGACCATTTCTCTATTTTATCAATACCATTTTGAAAATTAATAACATCATCCTCAGTTACTATTGCTTTTCCTAGCTTGCAATCGTCTGCGAATTTTGAAATTTTTGACAAGAGCTCATCGTCTAAATCATTGACATATATAATGAATAGCAAGGGACCTAAGACTGAACCTTGTGGTACTCCACTAGTTACCATTGTCCATTCTGACATTTGACTGTTAATAACTACTATCTGCTTGTGATCAGAGAGCCAATTCTTGATCCATTTGGCTACATCTCCTTCTATTCCTAGGGCTCTTACTTTAGTCAACAATTTCTTATGGGGTACTTTATCGAAAGCTTTTTGGAAATACAATTACAAAATGTCTGCTGATCTGTTATTATCATATTCTTCATTTACAAAGTGAAAGAAGTCTTATAAATTTGTAAGGCAAGACCTTTTTCTTCTAAATCCGTGCTGTGAATCCTTTAATAATATATTTTTTTCTAAGTGTTCAACTATTTCAGCTGCAATACGGGTTTCAAGGAGTTTTCCAACTATTGAAGTCAAACTTATAGGGCGATAATTTCTAGCTAGTTCTTTGTGACCTTTTTGAATATCGGTGTCACATTTGCTAGCTTCCAATCCGTAGGAACAATTCCACTCTCTAATGATCTATTAAAAATCTGTGTCAATTGTCCAGACACTTGGTCTTTAACTTCTTTCAAGACTCGTAGAAGTATATTATCTGGCCCAGGGGATTTCAATTTGTTCATTTTCTCAATATTTTGTTGTAGTAATTTCGGCACATCTAATAGATTTGAGTGGTCTAATACCGGTATTATTAATAGTTGGCGTGGGTTTATTACTCGTATTCTCATTTACAAAAACGGATGCAAAGTATTCATTTAAAGTATTTGCTATGTCAAAATCGTTATATTGTAATATATCATTTTTGTCTTTTATTGGACCAATGCTATTTTTTATTGGTTTTCTACTATTTACTAATGCAAAAAACTCCTTCGGATTTTGTTTACATTTTAAAGCTACTCTTATTTCTTCGTTCCGTTTTGCTCTTTTGGTTTCACTTTTTACTTTTCTTCTTAGTTCAACTTAATGTTTTTATTATCAATATTCATATTGGATTTCACTATCTTATAGGCTTTATCTCTTTCTCTAATGGCTTTTTTAAGCTGAGAGGACAACCATTTGGGTTCATTATTTTTTTTGTCAGTACTAACTTTAGAGGGTATGAATTGTCTCTGTTTATTTAGTAAATTGTTTTTAAAATCATGCCACACTTTATTAATGTTTTCAGGTTTTATAGTATAGTTTGTAAGACTTTCCCTCAGACCTTCGAAATTTGCTTTCATAAAATCAAACTTAACAGTGCTTGTTCTTCTTCTTATGGATTGAACGTTTATGTTAAAATATATTATATTGTGATCGCTGTTACCAAACTTTTCTCCGACGTTTAAATTTGAAATCAATTCATCGTCGCTTGATAATACTAAATCTAAAATATTTGGGCCTCTTGTGGCTTCTTTCACCCATTGTGTTAGTAAGTTATCATCTATAAAATTTGTCAGTCTTGCTCCTTCCGCGTCTGAAATTTGAGTAGACCAGTCTATTCGTCCACAGTTAAAGTCGCCGATAATTAAAGATATTTTGTTCTTTATCTCATTTGATAAACATTCGTATAATCTTTGATCAGAATCTACAGCTTGATGAGGACTTCTGTATATTAAATATATAAATAAACTTTTTTCGAGATTTAGCTTGACTCCTATAACTTCGAAGTCAGAGGATAAATTACATTCTGTTGGATAGAGGACATCACGCACATACAAAATTACGCCTCCACCTTCCGTTCCAAGTCTATCTTTGTGAAACATTTTATACCCTTGTAATTGAAATTCACCTCTGAAATCTCTTGTGTAACAATGTATCCAGCTTTCTGTAATACCTATTACATCGTATTTTTCCAGTGCTACTAACGCTTTAAATTCTACCATTTTATTTCTGATAGACCTGGCATTGAACAACACAGCTTTTAATTTTTCTACCTGTTTAACTGTCTTTCCGCGTTGGACACGTTTCCCGAGGTCTGCGGTGAAGAGTCAAGGTGATAATTGTTTTCGAGGGTATCATAAAGACTCAAGTTTATCAAATCTCCATATACCTTTTTACCCATTGCGCTAAGATGGGTCCCGTCATCAGCAAAATATTTTTTATTGTTAATAAAGGTCATCCAAAAGTCGACGAATTTGACATTTTCCCGTTTACATATACTTCGTAGTCGTTCGTTTATTCCAATTGATCTACTCATAGTTTCCTTTTTCTCATATAATCTGGGTAATAATCAGACAATTATTCCGTGATCCGTTTTTGACTTAATTTTCGTCACCATTTCGTTGTAGTCGGAAATCATCGTTTCAGTTCCAGGAAACATTTCACCACAAAAAATATCGTTTGTTCCGACATGAGCGATAACAGGGGATTTTCTACTCTTCAGGTTTAAACTGGCAATTTCTTCAGTCACCTTTTTTATCCCTGCGCCGGGGTATCATCTGAATTTTGGTTTACTAATGTTTTTTACGCCGAAATAATCAATTTGGTTTCTTATTATTGAATCTCCAATTAAGTAAGTATCGTCCTCCTCTTCGGATAAAGCTGAAAATCTATTATGCGTCTAAATTGAGTCGGTTCAGGAAGTTTAGGTCTTGATGAATGTTTATTTTTGACAAGTGAAAAACCGTTGGCATTTTTGTCGTTTTGATCAACTTTATTTTCTAGCAAGGCAACTGACTGTTCTAATCTGACTATTTTTGTATCAGTATTCGTTATTCTTTTGTCGTTGTTTTTGCAATCACATTGTTTTACTTCTAGCGCGTTAATTTGGTTTTGCATGTTAGTAATTATGGTCATAAGTTCATTTCTTTCTGTATCATGTCTTTCAGCGAGTTTACAGAATAAACAAATACTTGCCGTTGTAATTCTTTGATAGCATTGTTCTTCATAGTCGCTACACCACTTTACTGACTTACACTTGGAGCAAAAAGCTTTTAATCTCTCTACACCTGGCATTTTTAAATAGAGATTTGTTCACTAATATAGAATTATCGTTGAACACAATTATTTGCACCTTATAAATCAACCAATTAAAACACTATATCCTGCACTAATGAAAGTTAGTATTTAAAGAACTTCACTCTATACTTAAGAAATTGATATACAAAATAGTTTATGCACTTGAAAAGTTTAATTGCAAAATAGAAATATGATATAAACTGCGCAATTGGTAAAAAAAAACACGTGTTAAAGTATGGCTATTGAACAAATGAAGGAAAAAGAAAAGTAATAATCACTGTTTTTCTTTGAAGGGATATATACTTTCCTTTAAAATATGGCAGGAATAAAATATTTCGATGAATGAGAAAATCTACTGCAAATTTGGAATCAGCGTCGAATTCGTTGAAATCAAGATGGCGCCGGCTGTTAAATCAAATGAGTCTACTCTAATGTGATTGGTCGGTTTGTCGGGTGTCGTTTGTGGAGTGGAAATTCTTTCTTCTGATTGGTCCTTTTTGCCGTCCCAATCAAAGATGGCGACGACCAATTATTACGTCACCTAAATGTATAAATATAAAAGCTTCACTTTTTGTTAACAAATGGTAAAAGAAATACACCATAGAAACAGTTATTAGGTCACAATAAAGCAACGTTTCTACGAAAACACGCTTTGAAGGCAGAAATCGATGGCAAAAAACACTTCACAAGTTAAACAGCGGGAGCACAAGGGAACACGTCCGAACTGAAACACGGCTGAACGCAAACTCAAAAGAAGGAGAGACAGGAGAGAGTGAGAGAGAGGGAGAGAGAAAGAGAGGCAGAGAGAGAGAGACAGGGAATGATAGCGCTAAAGGAGCTACAAGGACAGCAAGTACCCTAGGAGACCTTACGGTCCATTCAAAGATGGAATCTTTGTGCTAACAGTTGACCAGTCACAATTCTGCACAAGGACTAAAGTGCCCTAACGGATACTTTTCAAGACTTTGTCCAGTCTTGACTTGAACTGATCAACAAAATTGCTGTTGACAACTTCCACTGGAAGTGCGTTCTAGCTACCACAGATGCTGTATGTGAAAGATTTACTACACATATCACGGTTGTAACGCTTCAGTTCAAGTTTTTAGCCATGATTTTTCGTTCTGTCCTCACTTAGTTGGAAAATATCCGTGTAAGCTATTTACATTTTCGAAACCTCGAAGTATTTTAAACACTTCGATAAGGTGACTACTTAGTCTCTGGGTTTCCAACGAGAACAGATCTAATTTCCTTAATCTAACATCGTAACTTTTGTGCCTGATAGAGGGAATCAGTTTGGTTGCCCTGGCTTGTACACGTTCTAATCTCGCAATATCCTTTCGAAAAGAACGACTCCAAAATTGTACGGTATACTCCAGGTGCGGTCGGACAAGTGAGTTGTACAAACACAGTACAATCTCCTTGTTCCCATATCCAAACTGGCGCTTTATATAACCTAACATCCTTTGGGCCCTTTTCTCCTGCTCAATGCACTGTTTCGAGAACTTGAGATCACTAGTGATTGTTACACCCAAGTCTTTCTCGGTATCACTGCTTTCTAGGGCAGCACCCTTAAGGATATACGATGAGTGGGAGTTTCAGTGGCCGATATGCATCACTTTTCATTTGTTCACGCTAAACGGCCTTTGCTACGTGTCCGACCACTCCCCAATCTTCCTAAGATCTTCCTGCAGCTGGGCAGAATTTCCTTCCTTTGCAACGTTCATACCAAGTTTAGTATCGTCGGCAAATTTAGAAATTTTCGCAACTACGTCACCATCCATATCATTAACATAGATGATGAAAAGTAGTGGTCCCGGGACAGAACCTTGGGGAACACCGCTAGTTACGGGCGCCCACTTAGAAGCTTGTATTCAACACTACCCGTTGCCGTCTGCTTCTTAGCCAGTTCTTTATCCAACCTGCTACATTTCTGCCTATGCCCAGCGCACCCACATTGTGGAGTAACAAGGAAAGTAAGTACCCTAAGAGACCTTACGGTCCATTCAAAGAGGGTACCTTTGGACTAGCAATCGAGCGGGCACATAGCTGCTCAATTGTTTTGCGTCCCTAAACGGCCACTTTTCAAGACTTTGTCTAGCCTTGACTTGAACTGGTCAACAGATTCACTGTTGACAACTTCCCCTGGAAGTGCGTTCCACATACCGCAGATACTGTAGGTGAAAAAGTTTCCACACAGATTGCGGTTGTAACGCTTCAGTTCAAGTTTGAAGCCGTGATTGCGCGTTCTGTTCTCACTCAGTGTGAAAATATCCCGGTAGTCAACATTATCGAACCCTCCAAGTTTTTTGAAGACCTCGATGAGCTGACCACGCAGTCTACGGGTTTCCAGTGAGAACAGATCTAATTCCCTTAGTCTATCCTCATAACTTTTATGTCGGATAGAGGGAATCAGTTTGGTTGCCCTAGCTTGTACGCGTTCCAATCTCGCGATGTCCTTTCGCAATGAAGGACTCCAAAATTGTACGGCATACTCCAGGTGCGGTCGGACAAGTGAGTTGTACAGGCACAGTACAATCTCCTGGTTCCGATAACCAAACTGGCGCTTAATATAACCTAGCATCCTTTGGGCCTTTTTCTCCGCCTCAATGCACTATTTCGAGAACTTGAGGTCCCTAGTGATTGTTACACCCAAGTCCTTCTCAGTGTCGCTGGATTGCATAGCAGTGCCCTTAAGGATATACTGAGATTGGGGGTTTCTGTGGCCGATATGCATCACTTTGCATTTCCACACGTTAAAAGGCATTTGCCACGTGTCCGACCACTCCCCAATCTTCCAAAGATCTTCCTGCAGGCGGGCAGTATTTCCATCCTTTGCAACGTTCATACCAAGCTTGGTATCGTCGGCAAATTTTGAAATCTTGGCAACCATGTCACCGTCCATGTCGTTGACGTAGATGATGAATAGTAGTGGTCCCAGGACAGAACCTTGAGGCACCCCGCTAGTAACGGGCACCCACTCAAAAGACTGTCCATTCACCACCACCCGTTGCCGTCTGCCACTTAGCCAGTTCTCGATCCAGCCGGCTACCTTTCCGTCTATGCCAAGCGCTCGCACTTTCCGGAGAAGGCGGCGGTGTGGTACCTTATCAAAGGCTTTCTGAAAGTCTAGGTAGACCACATCCCCTGCCTTTTCCCGATCGTGCTCACTGAAAACGAAGTGGAAGAATTCCACAAGGTTCGTCAGGCATGACCGTTGCCTTCGGAAGCCGTGCTGGGAACTCCTCAGTAGCAGGTTTGACTCTAAATACGACGTCACTTCGTCCACCATGATGCTTTCCATGAGTTTACCGACTATCGAAGTCAGACTGATAGGTCGGTAGTTCGACGGTTGGCTACGGTCTCCTTTCTTGAAGATAGGAGTCACCTCCGCCTCACGCCAGTCTCTAGGAACGCATTTGGTCCGGATTGACATGCTAAAGATAGCACACAGATGTCGTGATACTTCATCGCACACTTCCTTCAACACTTTAGGTAGAAACCCGTCCGGTCCAGGGGACTTATTCGTCTTTAGGTCAGCGATCTTTTTCGTTATTTCTCCTTCGGTGAAGTCCATTGCCTCCAGCTTTTCCCCCGAGTAGGAATCCGTCGGCTGGGGAATGGGACCACACTCTTCAGTAAACACTGAAGAGAAGTAGTCGTTGAGGAGGTTAGCATTTTCTGCATCTGAATGCTTTAATGTCCCCTCCTCATTCCTCAAAGGGCCAATCGTTCGACGGATTGGTTTACGGCTGTTCACATATCCCCCAAACTCCTTGGGATTCTCTTTACAGAGTCTCGCCACTCGGAGTTCCTCAGACCGCTTAGCCGCCCTTATGCTGTCACCCGAGATCTTCGATTGCCGGTACATATTTCTCTTCTCCCTAAGCAGTTGCCCGATTTCTCGATTAAACCACTTTAGTTGAACAGAGGACCGACGGGGGCATTTCAGAGGGATAAAACGCGATTGAAGACTCATGAATGTGGTTTTGAAACTGTTCCAAGAGTCTTCAACAGCCTCGCACTCTTCTAGCCTCGCGTCAGTCAGTTCCGCGCGTAGACCTGCAAAGTCTGCTCTTCTCAAATCTAGTTTCCTTGATTTACTAGTTGCAGGCTCTGCCTTGGGGACTTTGACTACAAATCTAATTAGTCGGTGGTCACTGCCACCGAGCTCTTCGCCAACAGAGAGGTCCTCAACGATGTCATCCTCAGAGGTGAAAACCAAGTCGAGGATATTGTCTCCTCTCGTTGGCTCTCTCACCCATTGAGTGAGGAACTCGTTGTTCGTGAACTCCAGGAGTAGTGCGTTCTCGCCACAGGGTTCTCTGGTTTCCCATTCAACTTGTGTGTTGAAATCACCCATGACGATACACACTCTGTCTTCGACAAGTTCTCCTAGTAGCTGGTACAGATTTCTGTCCTTTTCAACGAGTTGGGCAGGAGGTCTATAAAGCACCAGGGTCCTGTATTTGGCAGGACCTATCTCTAGGTCAACACCTAGTAGTTCATGGTCGGATACGATGTTGCAATCCGTCGAGTTGAGAGTATCCTTGACATACAACATCACACTGCCACCCTCTCTGTCTGGCCTATCTTTCAGGAAGAGCTGGTAACCGGGAATCTTGAATTCACCTTCAAAATCTCGGCTTGAGGTTTTTATCCACGACTCCGTTATGGCCACCATCTCAGGTTCCTCTGTTACTACGAGGCCACGGAGCTCAAGAAACTTATTCCTGATTGACCTCGCATTGAACAGAAGAACTTTGAGGGAGTCCCCTAGTGTAGGACTCCCTACGCTCTTCCGTTTCCCTGCTTCTCTGTTTTCGTGGTCACACCCTTTTTGACGACCTCCGAGAAGGTCGTTCCAGGAGTGACACGGGCATGCTGGCGCACGTCCGCTTTCGCTCTGTTTCGAACGCTCCTTTGGGTGCGTTCCACGACATCTTGAATTAGGTTGGCGAGAAAGGCCTTCCCTTTGAAGGCAGTGGTGTGGTACCTTGTCAAAGGCTTTTTAAAAGTCTAGGTAGACAACATCCACCACTTAATCTTGATCATACTCACTGAAAACGAAGTGGAAGAATTCTACAAGGTTCGTTAGGCATGACCGTTGCCTTCGGAAGCCGTGCTTGGAACTCTTCAATAGCAGGTTTGACTCCAAATACGACGTTATATTGTCCACCATGATACTTTCCATGAGTTTACCGACTATCGAGGTTAAACTGATAGGTCGGTAATTGGACAGCTGTCTTTGTTCTCCTTCCTTGAAGATAGGAGTCACCTCTGCTTCACGCCAGTCTTCAGGAACGCGTCCAGTCCGGATATAAGTGTTGAAGATTGTGGTCAGATCTGGTGCCACCTTATTCCGCACTTCCTTCAACACATTAAAAGAAACCCGTCCGGACCAGGGGACTTATTCGTCTTTAGGTCGAAGATTTTTTCCTCTACTTCGGCTAGGGTGAAGTCCATTTCCTCCAGCTTCTCACCCAAGTGATTCTCAATGGGCTGGGGGGTGGGACCACGCTCTACAGTGAACACTTAAGAGAAGTAGTCGTTTAGGGGTTTTTATTTTTCTGCATCTGAGTGCTTTAATGCACCCTCCTCCTTTACCCAAGGGATAATCGTGCAGCGGATCTGTTTACGGCTGTTTACATAACCGAAGAACTCCTTGGGATTCTGTTTACACAGTCTCGCCACTTGGAGCTCCTTGGTACGTTTCGCCGCTCTTATAGTGGACTTCACTCTCCTTGCTAGCCTATGGTACTCGTCAACGTCACCAGAAATCTTTGACTGACGGTACACATATCTCTTCTCCCTCAGTAGTTGACCAATTTCTCGATTGAACCACCTTGGTTGAACAGAAGACCGACGTAAACTTTTCATAGAGATAAATTGTGGTTGAAGACTCATGAACCTACTTTTGAAACTGTTCCACAAGTCTTCAACATTATCACACCCTTCCCATCTCACATTAGCCAGGCATTAACGGAGACCTAGGAAATCTGCTCTTCTCAAATCAATTTGCCTTGATTCTCGCGTCGCGGACTGTACCTTGGGGGCTTTAACTACAAATCTAACTATTCGGTGGTTACTACCACTTATCTCTTCGCCTACAGAGAGCTATTCAACGATGTGTTCCTCTTATGTCAAAACCAAGTCAACAATATTTTCTCTCGTAGGCTCTATCATCCATTGAGTCAGGCAGTCGTTATCCACGAATTCCAGGAGTAGCGCATTCTCGCCACAGGGTTCTCTGGGGCTTCCCAGTCAACTTTTGTGTTGAAATTCCCCATGACGATACACACTCTGTCTTTGATAAGTTCTCCTAGCAGCTGGTACAGATCCCTGTCCTTTTCAATAAGTTGGGCAGGAGGTCTATAAAGCACCAGGATCCTGTATTTGGCAGGACCTATTTCTAGGTCTACGCCTAGGAGCTCGTGGTAGGAAAAGATGTTGCATTTTGTCGATTGGAATGTATCCTTGACATACAACATCAAACCGCCACCCTCTCTATCAAGCCTATCTTTTAGGAAGAGTCGGTAACCTGGAATCGTGAATTCGCATTCAAAATTTCGGTTTTAAGTTTTTATCCGCGACTCTGTAATGGCCACCATCTTTGGTTCTTCGTGCACTACGAGGCCACGAAGTTCAAGAAACTAGTTTCTGATAGACCTCGCATTAAACAGAAGAACTTTGAGGGAGTCCCCGACTGTAGGACTCCCTACGCTCTTCCGTTTCCTGCTTAGTTTCTCTGTGGCGTGGTAACTCCCCTCTAGGTGACCTCAGAAAAGGTCGTTCCTTGAGTAACACTAGTGTACTGGCGTACGTCCTTCTTTACTTGGGGCCTGATACTTCTTTGGGTCCGCTTCACAACATCCTGGACGATGTTTGCAAGTATAGCTTTCCTTTTAAAGGAAAGATGCACTCCGTCCCTTTTATACAGATAATTTCTCCCGTAAAAGGTGCGGTAGGAGTCTACAAAATAAACTCCTTCCGCCGTACAAAGATCTCCCAGGCGTTGGTTTATGGAGACGTTCCTCGCGTGAACATTGCGGGATGGACCTCGTCTTGGGAGTATCCCGACCATGACACGTCTGCGGGTTTTCAGTCCACAGTCGTCAACTGCTCCCATTACTGCGGTCAGAATCTTTTCGCTGGCGCTTACTTTACCTCCTCGTAGGTAGAAATCGTTGCCACTTGTCATCAGGGAAACTACTGAGCTCTCAGAGATCTAAGATTTCTCAGCTTCCACCCTTATTTCTCCGTTCCCTCTTCCTGGAAGGCAGCTTACCTTCACACTGGTGCAAATGCGGGCTGCTAGCAAAGGTTGTAGATCCCGCGCTTGGGAGTCACCGATCACGATGACCCTCGCGCATTGGGGTTCAGAGGTCAGAGGCTTCCCTTTCAGTAGAGGCTCTTTCGAGAGAAAAAGAGAAAGAGAGAGAGAGAGAGAGTAACAAGGAGTAACAAGGAAAGTAAGTACCCTAGGAGACCTTACGGTCCATTCAAAGAGGGTACCTTTGGACTATCAATCGAGCAGGCACATGACTGCTCAATTGTTTTGCGTCCCTAAACGGCCACTTTTCAAGACTTTGTCTAGTCTTGACTTGAACTGGTCAACAGATTCACTGTTGACAACTTCCCCTGGAAGTGCGTTCCACTTACCGCAGATACTGCACGTGAAAAAATTTCCACACATATTGCGGTTGTAACGCTCCAGTTCAAGTTTGAAGCCGTGATTGCGCGTTCTGTTCTCACTCAGTGTGAAAATATCCCGGTAGTCAACATTATCGAACCCTCGAAGTATTTTGAAAACTTCGATGAGCTGACCACGCAGTCTACGGGTTTCCAGTGAGAACAGATCTAATTCCCCTAGTCTATCCATATAACTTTTATGTCGGATAGAGGTAATCAGTTTGGTTGCCCTAGCTTGTACGCGTTCCAACCTTGCGATGTCCTTTCAAAACGATGGACTCTAAAATTGTACGGCATACTCCAGGTGCGGCCGAACGAGGTAGTTGTACAGACTAAGTACTATCTCCTTGTTCAGGGAATCCAAACTGGCGCTTTATGTAGCCTAACATCCTTTGGGCTTTCTTCTCTGCCTCGATGCACTGTTTCGAGAACTTGAGGTCGCTATTACTAGTAACACCCAAGTCCTTCTCAGTGTCACTCGATTCAAGAGCAGTGCCCTTGAGGATATACTGAGATTGGGGGTTTCTGTGGCCGATATGCATTACTTTGCATTTCCACACGTTAAAAGGCATTTGCCACGTGTCCGACCACTCCCCAATCTTCCCAAGATCTTCCTGCAGGCGGGCAGTATTTCCATCCTTTGCAACGTTCATACCAAGCTTGGTATCGTCGGCAAATTTTGAAATCTTGGCAACCATGTCACCGTCCATGTCGTTGACGTAGATGATGAATAGTAGTGGTCCCAGGACAGAACCTTGAGGCACCCCGCTAGTAACGGGCACCCACTCAGAAGCCTGTCCATTTACCACCACCCGTTGCCGTCTGCCACTTAGCCAGTTCTCGATCCAGCCGGCTACTTTTCCGTCTATGCCCAGCGCTCGCACTTTCCGAAGAAGGCGGCGGTGTGGTACCTTATCAAAGACTTTCTGAAAGTCTAAGTAAACCACATCCACCGCCTTGTCCCGATCGTGCTCACTGAAAACGAAGTGGAAGAATTCCACAAGGTTCGTCAGGCATGACCGTTGCCTTCGGAAGCCGTGCTGGGAACTCCTCAGTAGCAGGTTTGACTCTAAATACGACGTCATTTTGTCCACCATGATGCTTTCCATGAGTTTACCGACTATCGAAGTCAGACTGATAGGTCGGTAGTTCGACGGTTGGCTACGGTCTCCTTTCTTGAAGATCGGAGTCACCTCCGCCTCACGCCAGTCTCTAGGAACGCATCAAGTCCGGATTGACATGTTAAAGATAGCACACAGATGTCGTAATACTTCATCGCACACTTCCTTCAACACCTTGGGTAGAAACCCGTCCGGTCCAGGGGACTTATTCGTCCTTAGGTCAGCGATCTTTTTCTTTATTTCTCCTTCGGTGAAGTCCATTGCCTCCAGCTTTTCCCCCGAGTAGGAATACGTGGGCTGGGGGATGGGACCACACTCTTTAGTAAACACTGAGGAGAAGTAGTCATTGAGAAGGTTAGCATTTTCTGCATTTGAGTGAGTTAATGCACCCTCCTCGTCCACTAAGGGCCCAATCCTACGATGGATTGGTTTACGGCTATTTACATAGCCGAAGAACTCCTTGGGATTCTCCTCGCAGAGTCTCGCCACTCGGAGTTCCTCAGTACGCTTAGCCGCCCTTATGCTGGACTCCACTCTCCTGGCTAGCCTCCGGTATTCGTTAAAGGCACCCGAGATCTTCGATCGCCGGTATGCATTCCTCTTCTTCCTAAGCAGTTGGCCGATTTCTCGATTAAACCACTTTGGTTAAACAGAAGACCGACGGAGGCATTTCAGAGGGATGCAACTAGATTGAAGACTCATGAACTTATTTTTTAAATTGTTCCACTAATCCTCAACCTCTTCGCATACCGCTAGCCTTACATCAGTCAGCCCAGCACGAAGGCTTGCAAAGTCTGCTCTTCTCTTTCAAGTTTCCTTGATTGACTGGCAACAGACCTTACCTTCGGGATCTTGACGGTAATATATATATATATATATATATATATATATATATATATATATATATATATATATATATATATATATGGGTGGATTCGTGTGAACCTAACACAGACTTGAGGGGAATTGAAAAAAAGAATTATTGGTGTTAGTGGTCAAGGGCCAATAAATACTGGTTACAGGACCTGCGCTGACAGAGCTTCAAGGGGAGATGAATCAAGGTTCACATCGTTGTTAGTTGATGCCTAAATGTAGTAACATGATCACAATAAAGAACACCCAGCCTTCTGATTAGCAAATATAGCTACATTTGTGTGGTACATTCTAAATATAGAATCATGAAATAAGTTGAAAATATCAATAATTCAAAGCATTCAAATCAAAACAATAATATAATTCAATCGTAATTAATCACTTGGGTAAAAATACAATAATAAAGATTCAGTGGCTTGGGGAATAGAATAATAAAAGTATAAGGTAAGATGTACAATAATTCCCTGGTTAAAATGATACTTCAGTACAAATGACATGATAACACGAATTCGTTGGTGTAAAATAATGGTAAACATGTAGATTAGCAGCTCGGCCGAAAAAGTGGATTTTTGTTTGTTTACATAAGGATTTAATTGAGATAATTAAGAAAATATACGCAGAAGATAAAACAAAGCTTTATGTAGATGGCAACCAAATACAAGATATTGAGGTAATTGTGTAGACGATGGCCGGATCCTAGGCCGAGCTTTTTTTGGGCAATTTTGGGCTACTTTTCGTTGTTACTTTTTTAGAGATGAAATCGAAGAATTTTATGGCGATTTTCGTTTTTATACTGGGGGGCTGTGCCCCCCAGACCCCCCTTAAAGTATTGAAACTCGGTCATCGCAGTGTTAATCCCGCGGCGAGCCATACCCAACAACGAGCCGACGCTCAAAATAATCGCATCCGGCCATCGTCTACACAATTACCGAAATTGAAATATCCAGTGGTATAAGAGAGGGCTGTAATGCTCAACAATTCTTTTCCTTATTGTAACACCTTATACCCCGTGAGCTTTCCCGCTCACATTCCCGTAATATTTATTCCACACATGTTTTCACCCAACTGTGTGATTAACTTGTTTTATTACTTGTTCGCGAGGGCGAGCGTAGTGAGCAGGGGTGTATGGGGGGGGACTATGCCCCCCATATAGCAACCCATAGTACGGTTCACAGGATATGGATCTTCAGGTTTACCAATTGATGTAGCTAAAACCATTGCTAAAAACTGTGGCTTAGAAATAAGTAAGAAAAAAAGTAAAATCTTAATCTATAACCTAAAAGATAAACCTGGAAAAATAGAAGAACTAGAAGTTGTCAGAAAGATACGCCCGAAAAAGTGTTTTTTTTGGTAAATATTTTCATTCACCCCTACCGGAATATTCATGCATGTTTGAGTCATCTGACATCAGACCCCACCCCCACCCCCATTATAGTTTGCAAAACCATTAAAGGCGCTGACATGATTTGGTTAAATCATTCACCTCTGTAAATGTTAGCACATTAGTCTATAAACAATTAGGATTATATACTGGGTGACTGTGCCCCCCAGACCCCCCTTCCAATTTAATGAAACTCAGGATAATTGTAGTGTGGTCCCCCTATTGTGTTTAACATAACATACATATAACATAATTTCATGGATGACAAAAGCCACAAGGGCCTATCCAAGGTCATCCGTATCCATCAAATCCCACCCACATAATGCATCCATAGGATTTTGTCAGATCATGCATCTACAATATACAATTTAACAATCCATAGGAATGTCCAACCATGCATCTACAATATATAATTTAAAGCCTCCATAGGAGTCTGTCAAAAACAAAATCAAAGTCCCCCAAAATATACAATAAAAAGAAACTTATCCCTATACCAAAAAGTAAGAAATTAACCCTCCATCCCCATATAATCATCCAATCTGCCCTTGAAAACATTCAAGTTTGGGCTGTCTACAGTCTCAGGTGGCAAACTATTCCAATAATCCACCACTCTGTTAGTGAAAAAATATTTTCTAACATCCAGTCTGCACCTCTGTTTTTTAATCTTTAAGTGGTGGCCTCTAGTTCTATTACTACCTTCTAACTCAAATAACTTGCTGAAATCCAATTTATCCATCCCAGAAAAGATTTTAAAAAGCTCAATCATATCTCCCCTCACACACCTTCTTTCAAATGAAAACATATTTAATACCCTCAGCCTATCTTCATATTGAAGGTGCTTCAGGGATGGTATTATTTTTGTTGCCCTCCTTTGTACTGACTCTAATAAGTTTATATCATGTCTAAAATGTGGTGACCATGCCTGTATACAGTACTCTAAATGTGGCCTGACATAAGAGTTGTATAGTTTAAGGATGACCTCCTTACTCTTGTAGCTAACATTTCTTTTAATGTAACCTAGCACCCTATTTGCTCTATTTTTTGCCTCAATACACTGCTTTGAAAATTTCAGTGACCTATCTACTACTACTCCTAAGTCCTTCTCATCTTCAACTGAATTAAGCCAATACCTATCCATCTGATAGCTAAATTCCCTATTATCTCTTCCCATGTTAATAACTTTTCATTTATTAAGGTTAAAAGTCATGTGCCACTTCTGAGCCCAAGCTAACAACCTATTTAAGTCACCCTGCACTTTAAAGCTACCCTCAACCTCTTTGACTACAGCTGCCAATTTAGTGTCATCAGCAAAAATTGACACTTTGCTATTTAACATAACATAACATGGTGTGTGAGAGGGGATATAATTAAGCTCTTTAAAATTTTTTCTGGGATAGATAAATTGGATGTTAGCAAGTTTTTTGAGTTAGATGATGGAAATTTGAACAAATTGCCGCGGAGGGTAGTAGGTTGTCCAAATTTAAATGTATTTAAGAGTAGGTTGGATGAGTTTATGGGGAGGGAAGGTTGTGATGGTTCCTAAGTTTTGTATATGTTAATATTGTTTGTATATATCTATAGCTGCATGATTTAGTTCTTGACAAGCCTTGATTGGTGATACCCTTGTTTGTGGATGCAATCCTCTAGATGTAGCTTTCTTGGGAGTTTGGGTGCCTTAAAAAAAGAGGCTGTTTTACTCGGATGACCTATGATGGGCCCTTGTGACTTTTGTCATCTGTTATATTATATTGTGGGGGACTTTGATTTTGTCTTCCCCTGGTGATGGGGCTTTTTGTGGGTGGGTTTTGACGGATGCGGATGACCTTTGATAGGCCCTTGTGGCTTTTGTCATCCATAAAATTATGTTATGTTAATTTAAAACCTTCCCACATATCCCATGCAGCTTTAATTTATGAACTAGTCTTCTATGTGGAACCTTATCAAAAGCTTTGCTGAAATCTAAGTAGATCTCATCAACTTTCTCACCCCTATCTAATTCTTTAGTTACATAATCCATCATTAATTAACCTGCTACTCTCTAGATGATCAGAAATTCCCTTCTTAACCATCTTCTCAAGAATTTTACAGACTATAGAAGTTAAGCTTACCGGTCTAAAGTTATTTGGGTCCTCTTTGCTTCCCTTTTTAAAAATTGACACTAGATTTACCAATTTCCAATCATTTGGTATTTCTCCAGACTCTAGTGATCTAATAAATATCTTCTCAAGAGCTACTGCAATACTTTCTACACCTTCTTTGAGTATCCTAGAATGAATGTTGTCAGGGCCAGATGCCTTATTAGTATTTAACTGCATTATAAGCCCTTTAATTTCTTCTCTGTCTATATTAATAGAATTTATCACGACTTCCCTTGACCTAGAATTATCATCAATTAATCTAAATGGTTTCTCTTCTGTGAATACTGAAGCAAAATGATCATTAAGGACCTCTACTATTTCCTCATCAGATTCTTTAAAAACCCCTTCATATTTAATAAGCCCTATTTTATCACTGTTAGATTTATTATTGATTCTATAATAGCTAAAGAATTTTTTAGGATCTTTTTTATTATTTTTAGCTAAATTAATTTCTGCTGTCTTTTTGGTCTTCTTAATAATCTTATTTAGTTCATTTCTGGTTGACCTATAATGGTTTAAATTATCTAAACTACTCTCACTTTGTAATCTCTGGTATGCCCTTTTTTTCTCTGAAACTTGATTAGCTATTTCTTGATTCCACCATAATGGTTTCCTACATTTCTTCCTAATAGACTTCATCGGGATACACTGTTCCTGAACCATGTTTAATACAGTCTTAAAAATATCCCACATCTCATAAGTATTCTTTCCATGGAATTCTATATCCCACCTAATCTGATTTAGCATGCTGCGTAATTTATCATAATCTCCCCTATAAAAATTCGGAATTTTTGTGGAGTTTGTCATTGTTCTACCCTTAACTATTTGCAAATTAAACTGAACCTTCTGATAATCACTGTTTCCCAATGATTTTCCTACACTCAATCCTTGAACTAAGTGATCATCATTTGAAAGAATCAGATCTAATATATTGGCACCCCTTGTTGGCTTATTAACAAATTGGGTCAAAAAGTTATCCTCAAAACACTCCATAAACTTACAACTTGCTCTATCTCTTCCTATCATATTTTCCCAGTCTACAGAAGTTAAATTAAAGTCACCAAGAATAACTGTATCTTCTTTGCATCCTTTACTTATTTCCCTAATCATTAACTCATCCATACAATCAGTCTGTCCTGGTGGTCTATAAAAAGCTCCCAAGTGTATTTTCCTATTTTTACCAACCTTAATATCTATCCATAATGATTCACCTTCTCTTTGCTTTATAGAGTTATTTAGATTTGAAGAAATGCTATTTCTGATATAAATAATCAACCCACCACCAGTCCTATCTCTCCTTTGACTAATGTACATAGTATAACCCTCTAGTTCAAATTCACTGACATTATCATTAAATATATTTTCATTAACTCATGATTCAACTATACATATTTTATCTATATCTTCATGAATGATAATTAATTCATCCCTCTTATTTCTAAGACAATGAGCATTTGTGTAAAGACAACTCAGCCCACCTATCCCTGAAGCACCTGAGGGCCTATTTCCTCTGCATCTCCTTTCTCTCCTTCCCCGACCCTGTACTCTTGTATTTCCCTGACCACTATCACTACTCAAGTAATTTAGCCCAAAGGCACTTCCATTAGCCTGCCTACCTTCTACAAATCTGCGTTTGCTTCCTTTTCCTGCCTCACTTTGAGCCATTAAATTTCCCTGACAACTATAAAAACCTAGTTTCCCGCCTCTAAAGACCTAATAACACTATCTAATTCCCGCCACAAAACCTCAACCCCATCTCGGCTCAGATGGAGTCCATCCATTGCATACAAACCCTTATTCCCATGAAACCTACTACAAACATCTACAAACACCAATCCTGACTCCTCGCACAAACCTTTCACATATTCATTCAACCCCATTGCACGAGACATTCCACCCCCACATCCATTCTCGGAAGCACACCTGAAACAACGCCTTTTACTCTACTTTCACACATCCTTTCAATCAGCCTTTTATACCGCTGTTGTAACTCACAAGTACCCACCTTCTTTACATCATTTACTCCTACATGTGTAATCACAAGTGCTTCCCTCTCACACCCAGTCACCAACCTATCATACCTCTCACACACATAATTTACACCAGCACCCGGCAGACAAACTCTCACTCCCTTCCATTTACTTTCCCTCAACTTCCTATCTAAATACCTAATCTGAGAGTCACCCATCACAATCACCTCAGTCATTCTCCTATTCTCTCTAGGCCTAGTATTACCCTACCTCCTGCTCTCACTCACTCGACCTCATATTCTACTTTCAGGCATGGCCACACCAGACAAATCTCTTTCAAATTCTTCCTCTCTCAGGGCATCAAATGTTAGTTAGCCTAACAGGTTACATGTCCCTCTCATTCACACACCTAACCTGTCCTAACTTATCTATTCTGTTCACTTTCACCCACCACTCATCATCACTTACTTCACTTACTGCTTTCTCTCCAGTACCTGTTCTAGGCCTAACTTCCTCCCTCCTGACCCCAATCTGACTCTTCAAACGTACACTTGCATCTCTTCTCACTTCAGACACTAAATCGTTCAGTCTCAAGCATTCCGCACGTAATTGACTCACCTCCTCAGTCAAAGCACATACATGGCACTCTATCCAACCCCAGCTTAGCCTCTTCTTCCTTCAGACACTTGTCTTTCCCCCCTGTTTCCTCGCTTTTCATACAACCTCTACCACAACTTTCTCTGGTCAGCCTCTAATTTTACAGGGTAGATGCTGACCTTCTCAGCCAACTATCCCGGATTGGGGCTGAGGGGGGAGGGGACAATGTTCCCTAACCCCTGAACTCCGGTTTGGGATGGTGTGTTTTTAACAACCCGCTTCATTTCCACCTATACCTTCCTCACATCCCCTTTCCTTTTCACTTCATCATCTATTTTTTTTATATGCTGTCAAGTTTGAGCCACCATGCTGAAGGGCTGCCAGGTCACCAGGCAGGAGAGGTGGCCTTAAATGGCGGCTCCTTGCTCTGCCAGGCCCGTATGCATCCCTTGCAGGGCGGGCTACTGCAAGGAGTGATGATCGTTTGCTTTCCGTAAGAAAAAGAGAGTCACCATGCCCATGAATGAAAACTTAAAAAAAACAAAAATCTCTCCCCATTTTCCCTTTAAGAACAACGGAGCCGCCCTCAGGCAGCTCTACAGAGAAAATCGTCGTTTCCCAGGGGACCCTCCATAGGGGACTCCCCCTCACCCCCTTCTCTAGAGGTGCTTTTGGGCACCTCCCTCTTCCCAGTGGCAGTCCCCCCTTTTCTTTCCAAGGGGACTGCCAAGAAAGTCAGCAGGCAGTCCATAGCCAACTTCTCCCCATTGAAGCGGCTCGGTAGGGCAAACCCCCTTAGGGGGGAGAGGGAAGCCAGGCCCCCTTGGTCGCTTCCCTCAAAAGACCTGCTGGCTAGAATTTTAAACCTAGTGGGGGTCAAGGCCTGTGCCTCCCAAGACATGACTAATGACGCTGCTGCCAATAGGACCTGGGATTCTAAAGACTCACGGACGACGGAGGTACTTCAGATTTTTGGAAGATATCGCGTTTTGAAAAACAAAGGTCCGCATTTATAATAGGCCTTTTCGGAAAGGTTTCTCGATGAGATTTCTTCTTATCGGTTCTCTCTTGTTTGTTTTTCCTAATCGTTTTTGGAGTAACAACACGGAAGACATCCGGATGTATACCTAGTGCATCATGGGTAAATCTGAGGAAGAGAAAGACGAACCAGCTGCTTCCATGCAGGTAAATCATGCACCGGCAGCTAAGCGACCCCTGGAGGCGGAAGCCGACTGTGACCATCAACCACCCACCTCAAAATCTGCTAGGAACGCAAACCAGCCCCCACCACAGCCAGTAAGGGTAAATTACCATGACGGTGACCAGCCAAGAGAGGGTGGACCAGGTGAGGAACGGGCAAATGTAAAAATTTACATCAAGTCCACTGAAGGTAAGATGCTGACTGCCCACCCAACAGCCCTGACCCCCAAGCACACCGCTGTTTTACAGGCAACACACCGGCCCACCAGCACGTTCTCTCTAGCGCACACCACCCGTTTGCTGACAGTGAGGTCCACCCCGCACCTACCACCAGGAAAAGTGAACAACCCACTTATCAAACGTATGCTGAAAAAGTTAAAGGAACTAAATCTAGGACCAGTCCCGCACCCCAAATGCCGGAGAAGACAGGCGACTCGGCAGACATCGACTGGTGGTCACTGGTCCCTTCACTTATCAACATATTCCGAAAAGGTTATTCACTCTACCAACAAGGCTGCTCCATATTATCAATCCTCCGCCATCTCATCCCTGCCCTTCTTGCCATCTTCACCCAGTAATCATGGCATATCAGCAAAACACCATCATATTCTGGAATGCTCGCTCACTCTCCCGCAAGCTGGCAGATGTCAAACTGCAAGCAAAATGGTGCCGACCACTACTAATAGGAATTTGTGAGACATGGCTCCAACAACACCTCAGTATATCATTCCAGGGCTACAACATCCATAGGAAGGATCGTCAAAACAGGCAAGGTGGAGGGCTTGTCCTAATTACCCACAAGAAGATGGCATGTGCAGAATTCTCACTGCAGCAATTCCCGGGAGGGACACTTGAAACCATGGCAGTGCAAATATCTTTGAACAGGAGATGGGCCACCATATTTATATGCTATAACCCATGCACTGATGTAACAGAATCAGAACTCACTCACTACTTCCACCATCTAACCCCACCAACACTAGTCATGGCGGACTTCAATGCAAGACACCCACACTGGCAGCCGGGTATTCTCCGAAGCACCATAAACCCCACGGGTCATTTCCTCTTTAATTCACTGCTCACCTCACCACTAACCCTCCTCACTCCTCCAGGCCTACCCACAAGGATTGATCCGTTCAGGGGCACCCACTCTACCCTAGACCTCTGCCTGTGAAGTGGGCTATTCAGTGATGCAGAAGTTGAAGTAGGCCCATACATGGGTAATGACCACCTCCCAGTGTTCATCCATCTAGGAGGCAATACCCCCCCAGCAATCTCCCTGAGACCACGCTGGCTCTTAAATACAGGAAAATGGGAAGCTTTTAATTCAGATGCCACCGAAATACAAACTCCCACATCCCCAAACACAGAGCATGGCAGCTGACCTAACAACCCAGCTGAGTGAAATAGGCCAGAAACACTTCAAAAAGTCAAACGGTACATACAACCCCCATCCTTGAGTCCCCTGGTGGAACGAACTCTGTGAGACGCCGGAACGTGATCAGCGAAGAGCCTGGAGCGCCTGGAGCTAGTGTTCCTGCCTACACCACCAAATCACATATCGCAGACTCAACGCGGTCAAGAGAAAAACAATAGCTCATGCAAAAAAGGTCTCATGGATCACCCATTGTTCATCCCTATCCTTCCGTAGCAGTCCAGCTCAAACATTTAAATTCATCCGTGCCATGTCTGGTCGACCCACCCCTTCCTCTCTCCCCCTACGAGGTCCAGACACAAGAGTCCTACGTCCATCTGAACAAGCAGAACTACTGGCTGCACACTACAACACCATCTATGGCCTCCCTAGACCCTGTTGTTTTCTCGGCTCCACCCCAAACACCAGAAATTCTGCACGCCTCAACAAGCATGTCATCTCCAATCACCCTCCATGAACTGGAATGTGCAATAAAGAACCTGAAAAAAGGGAAGGCAGTGGGATCAGACCAAGTACCCAATGAGTTCATCACCAACCTTCCCAACACAGCACGTGCCCAGCTCCTCACACTTTTCAACCAAAGCTGGACTTCAGGAACATTCCCAACACTGTGGAAGCATGCAATGCTGATCCCATACCAAAGGCAGGCAAGGATCCAAAGCTCCCCAACTCCTACAGGCCCATCAGTCTTCTCTCATGTCTGGGCAAGTTGATGGAGAGGCTGATCAACACTCGTCTTACCTGGTGTCTGGAACACCAGGTGCCCTCAGAGAGGCACAGAGGACCTCCTCCTCATCATGGAACATAACATCAGGAGAGCCTACCAGACCCGAACTGTCCTCCTCGCAGCTTTCATCGACCTGCAGGGAGCGTTTGACACAGCATCGCATGGGGGAATACTTCAGAAACAGTCAATAATGGGATTGAATGGTGCCCCCATAAGATGGTTCCAGGACATTTTCAGTTGTCGTGGGAAACAGTTCCTCCTCACCACACCCACTCCAGTGTGGCATACCACAAGGATCAGTCCTGAGCCCCACACTCTTTAACATCCTGATGAGAGACATCCCAACATCACAGTCCACCCTGTTAGTCTATGCAGATGACATCACCATACTGCACAGAGCTGATACACTCCTACAGGCACAAGAGGGGTTGCAAGAAACAATAAACCTGTTATACCAGTGGACAACACAATGGGACCTGAAGATAAATCCACAGAAAAGCCAACACATGTGTTTCACAAGGAAGAGGATTCCCCAACTACCAACAATCACCATAGAAAGGGCAGCCATCCCATATGTCACATCACATAGTCTCTTAGGCCTAGTTTTTGACAGCCCCATCCTCACTTTCAAGCAGCACATCACATACCTCCACACTGCCTGCGCATGGACATCATGAAGCGGGTCTCGGGGATCAGCTGGGGAGCTGACAGGGATACACTCCTCATGCTGTATAGAACCTTTATCTTCAGCAAATTACAATATGGGGCGGCCACTGTACAGAACTGCGCACTGAGGATAGCTCTTGGGGCATTTATATCCACACCCATCCCCTGCCTCCACGTGGAATCAGGACTCCTGCCACTGGACCACACCCGCCATGTGAAAATGTGCAACACAGTCTACAAGGCATCCACAGCTCCACCCAGCCACCCAGTTGCCACAATACTCAATGATGCCCTGAAGTCTCCAGGAGTTAGCCCCATCAAGAACCTCCCCCTGATAGAAAAAACACTCTCAATCCTTCAAGATGCCTCACTCCCTCTGCCCCACATACCAGGCCCAAACTCAGCTGTCTCACCAATTCCACCACAGTATGATCTTGCATCCCAAATCTCCCTCCACCTAGACCTCAAGTTCTATAAGGGAATGGACCCACCCCAACTTGCCCAGCAACTTTTCCTCAACAGGCACAATGAGCTGTACTCCTCACACACCCCAGTTTTTACAGACGGATTCCACTCACCAGAAAAGGGCATTTCATCATCTGCAGTCTATTTTCCCATCACCAAACTTTGCAGAACCTGGAGGCTACCACCCAGCCACTCTAATATAGCAGCAGAACTCCATGCCATCCTGTGTGCCCTGGACAACATCAACCTTATAACAACTGACAAGGTGGTGATCTACACTGACTCCCAAACTAGTCTGGCACTAATTACCAATAGGCTCACCCGCACCTACACTACCCTGGTGCACAAGATACAGGCACAACTACACCACCTTAAAAAAAGGAGGATGGCAGATCACACTGCAATGGGTTCCATCACATGTTGGAATTCAGGGAAACGAAATTGTTGATCAAGCCACAAGGGAGGCGGTTCCAGACACAGAGGAACCTCTCCAACTTGAATACCACGATACCCGAACTCTTACCAGGAAAGAGATCAAAAAGAAGTGGGACACCGAACTTAGACTTGCGCTACAAGACACCAGCCTTAGAAAAATCTGCAGCGACACCTCCCCTGCACTGTGGAGCCGCCACAAGCACCGTCGCCTGGATGTGGCCCTATTCCGCCTGAAGACTGGACACTGTGGCCTGAACAGGCACAGGTACAAACTTCGCTTGATGGACTCCCCATACTGCAGGTGGTGCCAGAATCAGGAGGAGACAGTGGAACACTTCCTGCTACACTGCCATCGTTTCTACAGCCTCCGTATCACACTGAGGGCCCTCCTATCAAGCCTGGGAATCTGTCAGCTAACCTTGGCAATCCTGCTAGGTCAACAATCCTCAATGAGACGGCAAAATTCATCACCAACAGTGGACAGCTCTCAAGAATATGAGCAATAAACTTAAGTCACTACTATTACTAATTAACTACCATCTAAAATAACTTGACCAAGTAACCTACATGCAACAAACTACTTGCAGCAGGGTTCATGTGACTACCATCCAAGCAGCCCAAATCAACAACAACAACAATAGGACCTGGGAGGGAATGGCCAACTGGAGCCCCCCCCCCCCCCCTGAGATAGACATGGTCCTTGAGGCAACCCAGCCTCAGACGGTAGGGCCTTCCATGGGAGAAAATCTGGGCTTGGCGGCAAGCACCGAACTCGAGTCTGCTCCTATGCTAGGGTTTTCAAGGCAGTACAAGTAGGGGAGGGATCTCCTCCAACCGGTGCCCCTGTGACTGCCAGGAACTTCTCTATCTCAGAGAAGGACCTGGCTGAGGCAGGTCCATCTGGCCTAGGGGCTCCTGCCGGCAGAGGGGAGAAGTAAGTTCATTCCCCACCCTCTCCTAAAAGGAAAAGACTCAGGGCTCCTCTCCATCCACGGGACCTGCAGGGACGAATGGTTCTGCTGCTTCGGTAAGCAACCAAGCCAAGATCGGCATCTGCCCCCCTGGGTGTAGAGCCCCCGACTAAGACCAAAAGGGCGCAGGGCAGAGCCTCAATGACATTAGGGCCCCTCATTCAGATGTTACCTGGCATTTTTGAGCCCACTGGCTTCAAACGCTTCTCCACTGATGGCAGCATTAAGCCAAAGATGACCCATTTCTCTGATGGGAGAATGCGGCAGATCCCTCCGAGACGGCCAATATAAATGCTCTTCGGACACTTGATGGCACCCCGGTGAGTGTGATGCTACATTCTACCATGAAATTTGTAAAAGGAGTAGTTTATGCAGGGGAACTCATTGACTACTCCATAGAGGACATCACCTTAGAGCTGGCTGACCATGGGGTGGTCAAGGTTGAATGTGTTATGAGAAAACAGGGAGGGGCCTCGAGACCCACCCCTACACTCTTCATCACATTCGACTGTGACAAGCTCCCTGAGTCTGTGTGTGCCAGTTGTACTGCTACCGCATGAAAGCATTCGTGCCACTGCCATGGAAGTGCTATTACTGTTACCACTTCGGCCATACGAATCACTCATGTAGATGTGCAAAATTGGGGTTACCCCAAGTATGTGTAAATTGCTCCAAAGCCGCACACGATAAGTCCATCGTGTGTAGCCAAGTGTGTCAATTGCGGAGAGCCGCACCCCGCTTCTTCGAAGCAATGTGGTGTATATCTCCTTGAGAAAGAAATCCTGGCCGTTCAGGCCCAAGATCGACTCTCATTCCGCGAGGCTAAGGACTTGGTCCTGATGCACCCGGCTCTGCCTGGAACGTCTTATGCCTCAATGGTTAGAAAGACAACCTCTGCTCCTGGCCCATCCAGGCCAACGATCACGGTTGTTTCTGCTCCCATTCGGAGCCCTGCTGCGGCACAAAGGCTCTACACCCAGCCCTGGCTAAAACTAGGGCTCTTCCCCCCTTCCTCCAGTGTGACCGTTTCCAGTAAAGTGAAACGGCCCCGCACCTCCAACAAGTCACAAGAGGCAACACCCCTGAAGTTGATCGCCAGGCCATCCTACAGGGTTCCTAAAGCTGTCCCCAGAAAAGACAGTAACAAAGGAGCTTCGGCTCCTTCGCCCAAGCCTAGTGGTGGGCTGAGTGGCCTGGAGATGGTGGATCCTCAAAAAGAGGGCCCCCCCACCCCTGTAGCCACAACAGAAAAGACTCACATGGCAAGCCCAACCTCCCCCAATAAGTCCACGAAGGCGACAGTGCATTACCCGGGGTTCTGCCTCCAGGAAGCGTACAGTGATTCCTGTGAGTGTCTTTTGTTCGAAGAGGGCCCCTGCGTCTTCGGGCTAGGCCTGGAGGGCATATTCCTTCAATGGAATTGCCATGGACTCCAAGCCAACTGGGAGGAGCTAAGGAGTCTCGTCTTGTCCCATTCCCCATTGGCTATTTTTTTTGCAGGAGACCATGCTAGGCGTGTCCTCCCTGCCCCCCCCCCCCGGTATAAGGGTTTTGCGACCCCACCATCACAAGATGGGGGATATGCAGGATGTCTCCATTCTTCTTTTCACTTTAGTAACCTTTCAGGCAGTGGCTGTGCAGCTTCAACTGGATAGGAGGTATACTATTATTTCTGCGTACATTCAACCGTCAGCTGACTTCGATGTGAGGGACTTCCGCCGCATTGTGGCACGGTTGCCAAGGCCCTTTCTCATGCTTGGAGATCTGAAGAGCAGAAATCCTCACTGGGAAGATTACTCAATAAATCCCAGGGGACAAATCCTTGCCGATCTGATCAAAGAGCTTGAGATAGGTGTCCTAAATGTGGATGAGTTTACTCATCACTGCCCGAGAACTGCTTCATTTTCTTGCCTTGATCTATCTGTGTGCTCTTCGGATTTTGATTGGGGGGTGGTCGATGACCTCCATGGTAGTGATCACTTTCCCATTCAAATATCATTTTCAGGGCAACTGCCGCCTGAGAGCCCACCTCTGTGGTGCTATGCGCGCTGGTTTGCATTTCAGGAAATGACTGAGTTTAGGTCGGTAGATGAGACTATTGAGTTCTTCTCCAGCAACCTCATCGCTGCGGGTTGACTATTATTCTCAAACAGAAGCGTTATGCCTACATGCACTATAAGCGATACCCGAATGATTTCACTATCGGTGAATTTCGTCAGGCTAAGGCTAGGTTCCGGTATATTTTGAAGCATGCCCACCACTCTTCTTGGCAGGCATACGTGTCTTCACTTAACCTGAAGACCCCTCTAGCAGAGGTGTGGAAGCGAGTCAAAAGGATTCAGGGCAAGTTCTCGCAGGAGCCCCCTCCCGTTCTCCAGGAGAATGGGACCTCAATCTCGGAATCTTTCATGACTGCATTCTCTAGCCGGGATGCTGCTCCACCAGCATTCAATGCATGTTGTGATGTCGTGGAAGGCCACCGACTGGACTTTACCGCGAGAGGCGGAGAACCCTTCAACGGCAGGTTTACTCTAAGTGAGTTGATGTCCACTCTTGCTTCGTGCATGGACACCACCCATGGTCTGTACGATGTCCCATATGCCATGCTTCGACACTTTGGTGAGTGAGGCATGGCCCTTCTCTTAGATTTGTTCAACAGGATCTGAGTGGAGTGTCTCCTCCTAGATTCCTGGTGAATCGCTACTGTGCTCGCCTTTCACAAACCGGGGAGAGAGCTAGGTATAGCTCTCGGGCCTGTGGTGCCCCTGGTTTTGCCCAGAACACTACCCTGGAGGGTACCACATTTGGCTATTTGTCGCCACGCCTCTGCTCCCAAAGCTTGTACAGCGGCGGGAGTATTGGACCACACCTTGTACCCGCTGGAACCGCGCCAGTGTATACAAATGGCTTGAAGTCAGCGGGGCTCTGCCAGGCGCTGCGTCTGTCTTCACAGCTGAGCTGATGGCAATACACCACTCTGTACAGGAGATTATGTGTCATGCCCAGTTCGAAGACCGGATTGTGATCTATAGCGACTCACAAAGCAACCTGAGTGCTCTCGGGCATTGGAATCTCTGCCTTCCCTGGTTCGTGATATCCGTGATGCCACAGTTTTGGCATGCCAGGCGGATGTCGAGATTATCTTCTGCTGGGTCCCTGGACATATAGGAATTGTGGGGAATGAGCGCGCCAAAGAGTCTGCGAGGACTCTGCAACTGGACCAGGGTTTCGTTCTTCCTCACACTGACTACATGGCAGGAATACAGGCAGCTCTTTGGGCTGCTTGGCAAAGAAGATGTGAGACAGTCGAAGGGAACTAAAGTTGCGTGCCATTGCGCCACGACTGTTCTCATGGACCTACCCCCCCCCCCCCCCCCCGATGCTGCAAAGGCTTCAGGTTGCTTTCTATCATCTCGAATTGGGCACCCCCATTTGATGGAGTGCTCTCCAGTGCCCTACTGTGAAGACTACATTGTTTCCTAGACTGTTCGGCACATTCTTGTTGAATGTCCCAGTCTGGGTGATCTTCGCGCATGTTATCTGTCCTAGTATCAGGATAGGCGAGGGTCGCTACCGCCTGTCCCTTGTACTCAGGATGAGTGTGTGCACATTGACTGGTGGATTTGTAGACTTTTGGGGGGAGGTCGGCCTTCTCCCTTTTATTTAACCAGGTT
Source organism: Ceratothoa steindachneri (assembly GCA_963969495.1). Classification (NCBI taxonomy): domain Eukaryota; kingdom Metazoa; phylum Arthropoda; class Malacostraca; order Isopoda; family Cymothoidae; genus Ceratothoa; species Ceratothoa steindachneri. The sequence continues at coordinate 50,164,966 of OZ018333.1, read as the reverse complement.
TTTTTGTTTTTTTCCTTATAGGTTGCAGGTTCCTTCGCCGGGGGTGACCTCCCCCCTGACAGTGAGCTTGCTTTCTGCTCCTTGTCATTCCTTTTTTTTTATTTTTAGTGTTGGGTTTGTTTTTTTTGTGTTTTTGAATCTGATTTTAAAGTAGCCTAGTACTAGGCCGGTTTTTAATACGGCGACTAATGCCCAAGTAGGCAGTCGCCAGATGAGCTCTAAAAAAAAAAAAAAATCCCCACACAAAAGAAGAACTGCAAAGCATTCAAACAATTGAAAATGAAGTCTATTGAACAATACTTGGGGCACCATATAATGCACCAAATTGTACATTAAGAGCTGAAATAGGATCCTTAGAAATGACATCAAGAGACTCTCAAATGAAAATTCTGTATGCAAAATATCTCATGACCACATCAAATGAACTATTGAGGTAAATTTTTAAAAAGTAAATAGAGGACAGCAAAGGCAAATGGTCAAAAGCACTATTTAGTCACTTAAATATAAACGACCTTCAAGTAAGAGACCTGGAACTAATGAGCAAGGAGCAGATAAAACATAAAATAAGAGAAAAAGATTTTGAGAAATGGAGGGAAGAGGTAGATTGTAAGAAAACCATAACACTATACCAGAAATACAAAATGGAAATAGAAGAAGAAAAAATTTCTAAAAATGACTTTGCATCAATACTAATGTATCAATGTAAAACAAATTTAGGCAAAAAGAAACACCCTGCAATTTATGCCAAAAGCATGATGAAACGCTCAAACATTTCCTTCTAGAATGTGAAACATTTAAAAATATTAGAAATAAATTCAATATAACAAATCAGGGAGAAACGAACAGAGAAGAAACACTAAGGTCAATTTTATTATTTAAAGAATGTTATAATCAAATGTAGAGAATATGAAATGATATATTTTGGAATTGTGGAACATAAGATGCAAGATAACAAAAAAGATTGACAGATTTGGAAGCGCATAATAACTGTGCCGTTTTCTTTTTACAGAGAGCCGTAGAAAAGTCATATATCTGGCAGAATGCTACTACTACCCCTGCCTGAATATTCATGCGCGTTGGAGTCCTATTTGAAATATACCCACCGCTATTTTTTTTAGAAAAATGCCCGAAACTAACCAAACGGAAAATGTTATACTGGGGGGGCTGTGCCCCCCAGACCCCCAAAATTGATTGAAACTCAAGATCATTGTAGGGTGGTATCCCCCTTGTGTTTACCCCCACATAAGCCATCCTCTTAAATTTACTCCAAAAACGTAAAACATATTGGAACACGGACGAAATAGTTTACATCCCATTGTTCAAGCCACCAATCTACATATTTATCAAAATAATATAGAAGTGGGAGTAGGTAGGGCAGAAATAGAAAAGGTAATAAGATTAAGAAGGAGAAGTGAAAATAATGATGATAGGAACAGAATGCCAAAACCTAGACCTCTATTAGGGAAACTAAGAAATGCTATCGAAAAGTTTGATATACTGAGGAGAGCAAGGAACCTAAAGAATGCAGAAAGAGAGAGAGGCTAAAAAATGTTATGATACCCCCAGATATGACAAAAAAAAGAGAGAAAGAAGGATAAAATGTTAAGAGAAGAACTTAAAGCAAGAAGAGAAAATGGGAAGTCTGGATGGTACATTAAAAGTGGGCAACTTGTGTATAGAAATATTTAGAAAGAAGCTGTAAAAGAGGAGGAAGAAAAATATAATTGATTAATATATAAGGCTTAATGAAAAAGAATAAAGTTGAAGTGGAAGACCTACTGACAGAGAAAGGGAATGAGTGCTGTATACTATGTCTAGTTGAAACACAGCAAAAGTATAAGAAGATAGAATGCAACCCCATGATTATAGACATCATAGTATCAATGTATACAGAAGACAAGACTGAGTTTGAGTTGTATGTGGGACAAAGAAAAGTTGGAGAAGTAGAGGTAAGCAGTGGAATACGTCAAGGTTGCACAGGTTCCCCACTGCTCTTTGTGCTACTTATAAACAACATTATTAAAAAGATAAATGAGAGCCATATGGGTTTTAGAAGCATTAAATTCTACATCCCAGTGCTGTTTTTGCAGATAATGGACTCATATTATCAAATAGTAGGAAAGAGATGGGACAGATGATAAGCCTAGTTATGGAAGAATCTGTAGAGTGTGGCCTAAACAACAACAAACAGAAGAGTCAATGCATGATCATAAATAAGAAAGAACCCAAGCCAGAAAAGATCAATGATATAGAAGTGGTTCAAGCAATTAGATATCTAGGAATTATATTTACAGAAAATAGAAAATATATGAAAACACATAAAGAAAATAAATTGAAAAGGGAAGGAAAATGTCAAACATGGCATTCTCTGTGATGGAGAGATCATACAACAAGGTCCTAATAGGAAAAACATATTGGAAGAGTGTAGTGCTACCAAGCATACTCACAGGAGGGGCACTGGTGCAATGGAACAAAACAGAACTGGAAAAACTACAAAAAGTAGAAAATAAAGTGTGGAGACATGTGCTGGGTGCTCCAAATTAGACTGCAGTGGAGGCATTAAGAGGAGAAATAGGAAGTGCCACAATGGAAGAAAGAGACATAAAGATAAAATTAAATTATACAAAACATGTGATGAAAGGAAACAATGAGTTACTAAAAGAAATATTGGAGGAGTTTAAAGAAAATAATAAAGGAAACCAATGGCTAAGTACGGTAAGAGGATATATGAAAGAACTAAGCATAAGAAGTATGGAAGAACTGAATCAGTTGAAGGAAGAAAATATAAAGGAGAGAGTAAGGAAATGGGGAGAAGAGAGATGGAAGCTAGGTATAGAGTGAAAATCAAGACTGAGTACATATTTTATGAATAAGAAGGCAATCAAGGAGGAAAATATATATGATGACTCATTTAAGTCAAAGCTAATGTTTAGATGCAGAAGCAACTCACTGCAGCTGAATTGGAGGAAGAAGTTTACACGAGAGGAGGAAAAATGTAACCTCTGCAACCGAGTAGAGCAAGAGACACTACGACACCTCCTACTAGACTGTGAGGGATTAATAGACATACATAGGAAGTATACTAGTATAAGAGACACCATTGGAAAAAGTGCTCTTGTTCAACCCAACAAGTGAAGAAGAAGTAGAAAAATACACATTATATATCAAAGAACTATGGAAAGCTAGGAAAAGAAAGATCGAAATAGCCCAAAACCTGCCCTAAACATAAACCTGAATAGGAATTAAAGTATTGCACTGCCGTTGCAAAGGCCTTAGCACACCCTACATCTGTATCTGTATAAATTATATTAGTTCTTGTGAACTAAATATCAATTTGACACATCAAGTATTATTAAAGTAGAATGTTCATTAAAATACTTATGCAGAATATTGAGGTCAAATTTGTACAAGGTGAATGATAATAATTAAATTGGCATTTACACGATAAAACCCATACAAATGATTACACTTTGAAATCTCAAGTGATAAACTTTGAAAGTCGGTGGTCAAAAGGTAATTTTTGGCCAGCTGTAGATCACACGAACATGCGTGTGTCATTACAGTTATGTGAGATAAAGAAATTGATGGCACATTGCTATATCACTATGTGAGTGTGAGTAAATGAATTATAATGTGCCCTTCAGTGCACAGAAAATTCAACAATCTAGCAAATTAGCTAGTCAGGGGTTTTGCAACTATATTTGCAGCTTAAGTTGAATTGTCAAATTTGCGTCACTTACTAGAGAGTGGTGCGCGATTGAGGGTGGGAGAGTTGTGCGTCACATTCGTTGAGTGTCCTGTTGAGTCAAGTTGGTGTTTCGGTGAGAGTTGTGCCTCGCAGATGTTGAGCATCCCATTGAGTCGAGTTGGTGCTTCAGTTAGATGGATGTGGCTCCTTGATGAAAGGTTGGATGGAATCCATGGTTGTACTTAGCTGCATTGAAAGAATTCGATGATGACTCCAGAAGTTTGATGCGATGCTATTGTATGATGATCAGATTTTAAAATTTTTGAGTCACTCCGATTGATAATGATTTTATGAATTTTTATGTCACTCCGGGTTCACTACTTGTAGTGAGAGGGGGTCTGTTCCTTCTTGTGGATGTCCAACCAAATAAATTTGTACTTGGATTTCAATAAATAATGATGAAAATATAACTTTATTTATGAAGTTTTTATAATGAAGGACTGGAGCTTGGTGAATCCATTCCATCGAAGTAGAATGGAAGTGTCCTCGATTGTTTCTAAGGCTGATCTAGGTTCCTGAGCATAATCTCCCTTGGTTTATAGAAGGTGAGTGCGATCATGGGAGAGAGAGAGGTCATGGGAACCTAATACAGACTTGAGGGGAATTGAAAAACAGAATTATTGGTGTTAGTGGTCAAGGACCAATAAATACTGTACTGGTTACAGGGCCTGCACTGACAGAGCTTCAAGGGGAGATGATTGAAGGCTCACATCATCATTTAGCAATGCCTAAATGTAGTAACATGATCACTACATAATATATATAAATATCTTATAGTGAGATAGATGAATTAGACCAAAATAGCAAAGTTTTTAATGATGGGAAAATTTCTCAGCCTATTTCAGCACTAGGCATTTCTACAAGATCCTGTAGATCCTACAAGATCCTCTATCCAAAGTGACTCAACTCCATCCTGCTTTATTGAAGTATTTAAACTTGAAACAAAGCTGTTTTAAAAAAAATATAATTATTCCTCTACCAATCCTACCTGTCCTATGACTAATGTACAATGACTCACACACCTATTCTCCCCCTGGCTAACCACCTCAACAGAGGTAACCCTATTCTCACAAAGAACAGGAGAAGCCTCCCTAGCTACCCTGTAAATCAAATTCACTTATAGTGTCACTAAATTGTACTTCATTAACCCATGATTCAGTAACACATAATATATCTATATCCTTATCGCTAATATAACTAAATAGCTCATCCTTCTTGTTTCTAAGACTACGAGCATTTGTATAGAAACAATTTAACCCCCCTATCCCTGAAGCACCTCTTCCAACCTGAATGACCTCACCTCTATTGCCTTGGAACCTATTTCTGTTATCTGCCAAGTCCATTCTCCTCTCAGTACTATAATGTCCGCTCATAATTCCCTAACCACTATTAGTATCTAGTTTCCGACCCGCAAAGACCTAATAACATGATCATACTCCTCCCACAATACATCTACCCCCCTCCTACTCAAATGCAGTCCATCCATTGCATACATTTATTTCATTCCAACAAACCTATCCCACACATCTACAAACATGACACCTTCCATCTCACACATCCTCCTCACATAATCATTCAGCCCAATCGCGTGAGACATCCATTCTACCCCAACATCCATTCTTGGAAGCACACCTGTCAAAACACCTTTCATTCTACTTTCTACTACCTCTTGTACCTCTCACATAACTCACATGCACCCACTTTCTTCACATCATTCACTCCTACATGTGTAATCACAGCCGCATCCCTTGCACAGCCAGACACCAGCTCCTCATACCTATCAGACAGATCTCTCACTCCAGCACCCGACAAACACACCCTCAAACCATTGAATCTACTTGCATTCAACTTCCTATCTAAATATCTAACTCGCGAATCACCCATCACAAGCACTTCAGTCAGACTCCTATTCCTAACCCCCACAGACCTAACTCCATCTCCACTCCTATTCTCATTCAAACTACTAGTCACTCTACCTCCACCCCCCACCCCCATCAGTCATATTACTTCCAATTACTTCCTCTCTTAGGGCACTGAATCTATTAGTCAAGCTAATAGGTTCTGTGTCCCTCTGACTCACACACCTATTCTCCCCCTGGCTAACCACCTCAACAGAGGCAACCCTATTCTCACAAAGAACAGGAGAAGCCTTCCTAGCTACATGTTTCCTAACCACTGTTCCCCATCCTCACTAGGCCTATTTCTAACTAATCTAAGGCGGCTAACTTCACTATCCCTATAACCATCATATCCAACCTCCTCCACCGGCCCTCTACCTTCACCTGAAACATCTATCTGGCCTACCTCACCACCTAACCTATTCCCAGCCCTAGGCCTCACACTATAACATTGTTATAACTGTGCCATTAAAGAGAAAAAGGTATAAGGTTGCATTTAATGAAGTAAAAAGTATAGATATTTCTATATTTATGATGATGATGATTACCTCAATCCAGATATTTTTGTTAAAGGATATAATATTCTTATTACTTATAGCTACCAGTTTAAGCTAAAGAAAGTTTGTTCAGGGTGATTAATATTGTACATCACTGGCTTGAATGAAAAAAAGATTGAACATATATTTGGGTGATATTGAGGTAGTTAAAGATTAGTTTACCCTATCTTGGATAGATAAAGAATTGTGTGTATTGTTGAAGTATATATAGGTAAGTTGGAATGGGACATTATGGAACTGTGTATGCTTTTCTGGCCCTTTCCTCATATATGTTCTTTTGATTTAGAGTTTGTCTAAATTTAATAATTTTTACTCTCTTCTTTGAAGGTATCTCAAAAGTCCATTTGAATTTATCTAACAAACAGCTAGGCTGTATTGAAGAGAGATCTTAGTTGATCATAATCTTCAGTAAATATATAGACTGGGCATAAATATCTCAAAACCATAATGGATACAAGCTTGACTAATGGAAAGAATTTGATCCCTGCTGAAGAGTCAAACATAAAGGCAAATATTTTGGTATTATAATAATAATAGTGTATCAAAAAGCCTCATTAGACTAAATTCATCGTTATTGTTAGCTCTTTTGCCATATTTGACTTCCTCTGATTATGCCCTACATGGGGTACCCACTGTTGATGGTTACACATGTTAAATAAATGTTTTTTTAGCTGCTTTTCAAAAGGTTTTATATCTTATCTATGACTTCTCATCCACACCGGCTCTCTTGATGTGCTTGAGTAAACGAACTTCAATGCTTACCAGGTCTATAAACTTCTTTCATGTTTGGTGCCTTCTCTGGTAGTATGGGTGCTGATGCTATGGTTTCAATTTGTTTTAAATGATGTGTAAGTTCCATAAGTTATTTCTTTGTATGATTTTTTTAAGAATTTATTTCATGTAATAAAGTTCTCAGAGTGCAAAAATAAGATCATGCTGTTATTCAAGGATGGTATTCACTTGACTACCATTCAATTTGCATTACATACTTCTATTTGTTCCAAATTGTTGGAACAAACTATAGTATCTTAGCTAATAGATTTTCTTGGTTCTAATAATTTAGTGAGTCCTTTCCTGTTTGGCTTGTTACCAGTGTTGATATATTTTTTTATTATAGGAAAGCCATTAATGGGTTAAACCACCAGTTGCTACTTCAGGAATTGTCTTGTTATGCTATCAGTAGTCACTTACTAGGATGGCCATCATACTTTCTTACTGGGAGAGGTATTAAATTTGTAGATCCTGGTAGTAGTAGCTACTATGTTGATGTGGCAAGTGGTGTTCCTCTAGGCTTTGTTGTTGGTCCACTCGTTATATTAACCTTGTTATGAGCCTGGAGGTGGTTATGCTTGCTCATTGCAGATAACTTAAAACTTTATTTAGCTTACCTACTTTGGTTATTTTTCGGTTTATGCCCGCCCTAAAATTTGTCAATAATTTATATGTTTCAAAACAATTGTTTTTTAATGTAGACAATGTTTGGGGAGAGGGTTGTTAGGCTATTGCAATTGCATCATATTGTATTATATATAATTTTAACTTAATTTAGAAAGGGCTACTTTGCCAACTTAATTGCGGGGTCCACCTCTACACCCCAGAAAATTTTATAAAAACAAATTAGTAAATATTCCTAATTTGAAAAAGCCTATCATTAGTTTCTATTTCAAAGGTGCGATTGCCAAATCTTGTTAGGCTTCTATATATTTATAGCATATTACGTAACCCATTTACACCCATATGTACTAGTGATGGGACAATTCCAGATTTTCAAGCGAGTACCAATACTGAGTACGATACCGCTATATACTCCCAATTCCGATACAAATCCTGAGTACTTATATATATATATATATAATATATATAATATATATGTATGTGTTTGTATATTAGTAAATACTTATACTTATACAGTAAACCCTCAATATAACAAACTATATGGAGCATGGGCTCATTTGTTAAAGCCGAAAGTTCATTAAACCCGATGGGCATTAAAAGCTATGGAAATAACTAACCAAGTTTATTATAGATATGTAATACATATGTAATTACAATAAAGTTAAGTGGACTACACAACATAGTATAGATACGAACCTTGCACTGTAGGAGACTTGTGACACACCAACACTCACTCAGGCTGGTCATAATGCTTGCCTGTTAAACCCGATGGAGTTTGGCCAGGAAATTTGGTTTGTTATTTCGAGGGATTAGTGTACTTATATTCATTTGTTTGAAGAATAATACTACTGAACAATAGGGCTTTGTTTAATTCTTCAAGCTATTACAAAATATAATACTTAGGCATCCAATTATACAACTAATTCCTTTAGCAACCAAATAAAAACAACAGACAATATAGGTCTAAACTTGAATATTAGTCGTATTTCAAACCCAATATTCTAAATAATTTTTCATTAAAAAGAAATTTCTACACATTTGATTATAGATTAAAAGAATAGTTATACAATAATAAATCTTGAGTCATATGTTTCGTGTTTGTTCGTTTGAATGAACGCTGTTTGAATATGTTCGATATGGTTACTCTCTAACACTACCGTTCATTTCATGTAACTTCATATTCATTCTGCAATGGGTGAAAATTGAATATGAATATCGAAGGAATATAAAACAAATAACATTTATAGATAAAAGTTGTACATAAAGATTTAAGAGTCTATTTAAAGCTTAACTTTTAGTTGTTTTAAACAAAATTAAAATTTTTGGAAAAAATGATGGAAAAAATAGAAATTAATTGGTTTGGTAGCATACATACAATATAACTATATGGAACGGCTTTGATTTCGAGCTAATTGCATGGATTTTTTGTGTAATAATAATGGAGATGAAAATAATGTAAAGTTTTCCATCTTTTATGATGGCACGTGTATACGTGTATTGAAATTTACGAATATTGAGTTAAACATTTAAATAAAATTATATTATTTATACCAAACTAACTGCAGTCATTTGATTGATTGCAATTACGTGAATTTTTCACTTACGAGTAAACTAATAGTTTGGCTTGTGCTTGTTCCTTTTGGTTCCCTGAAAAACAAAGGGATTGAAAGGGTTATAAAATGTTAAATTTTATGTAAATAAATTAGTTGCATATTATGTGAATTTTTTCACATTTGGGACACAAGAATATAATCATTAAATAGAATGAATATATATTGTAAAATGATTGCATACAGTGTCTTGGAATTAATGGGCAAATATCGGATTTTGATATCAGAAATGCGACATAAAAGTCCCAATACCGATATGAGTTCCGATACCACTAAAAACAGCCCATACTATTGATATTCGATACCAATACTGAGTACTCATCCCATCACTAATATTTTCACAATTATAGCATCTTAATTAATAAAGAAATATTTAAAGTGTTTTACAAAAATAAAAAACAACTGTATAAACCCCTACATAACCAATTATTTTGAGGCAAAGACTTTACAAAAAATTTTAAAAATTAAACTAACTAGATTCTCTATGTAAATTCAAAGATGACGGCCAATCTATTTTTCATTATAATATAGTGTATATCATAGATATACACTATATAGCATTTTCATATTTTTTTAAAATAGAGATATTTATAACAAAGCACCCACAAAATTTGATGGTGGGCATAAACCTAAAAATAACTTATGTTTAACTTCCAAAGGCTATTAATTTAGTTTTCTATATGGTCTATTTATGGCATCCTTTCTTTTTGGCACAGAATTATTTACATATGAATTTTTCTAGAAGTTTTGGCAGACAAGGTGAGTGAGTTATTTCATTATTCATTGAGAAATACTTCTCTACTAAATGTTGATTCTCAGAAATTAGGTTGTGTTTGTGGACTCCTCATTGCACTTTCATTGTCACATAAGATGGCTGGCTTCAAGAGCTGGTAGTCTAACTTGCTCAATCTTGAAGACTTGTGTGTAGATCTCCCAATTTTATGAGAGACACTTTTATTACACATGTTCAACCTGTTCTTGATTTTGCTTCTGTAGTATGGTATACTGTCTTTCCTGGTGACACTTGTATGTTGGAAAGAGTGAAGAGAAGGTGGACTAAGAAGCAGCTATTCCCAACTAGTATGCTGTGGGAGATTCGAGCAAATAAGAAAGAGCAATGAACAAATTTTGGTACTGTATGAATGTATGATAAAATCTTCGTACATGTGACACAATAAAGTGTCCTACCACAGCTATAGTTGCCAGATTTTTACTAATATCAATAAATTCATTTTCTATCTTTCAATATGTCAATTTAATATTCTAATTTTTTTGTCTTTAGACATATTAAGATTTATAAGTTTGGTATTTAGATTTGATATATAATTTCTTAAGAAGATTAATTCTTAAAGTGACTGCAAGTGTGCTATGAGAGATTTAAGGAGGGTATGTTATTAAGGCTGATGTTTACAATTAATATATACAGTAAACTCTCGATATAACAAACCTCAATATAACAAATTTTGGATATAACGAACCAAATTTCCTGGCCAAACTCCATCGGGTTTAACAGGCAAGCGTTACAACCAGCTTGAGTGAGTGTTGGTATGTCACATGTCTCCTACAGTGCAAGGTTCATATCAATACTATGTTGTGTAGTCGACTTAACTTTATTAGTAATTACATACGTATTACATATCTATAATGAACTTGGTTCATTATTTCCATTGCTTTTAACGCCCATCGGGTTTAACGAACTTTCGGCTTTAACGAACAACACCCCTACCCCATATAGTTCATTATATCTAGGGTTTACTGTAATTGCTAAAAATGAGAAATTTAAGAAGTTTAATCCTTAAATTTTTGTGTTTGGCAAATACTATTTCTGTGTTTCATTGTTGTTTATTCCTTGTTAATTAAATAAGTTGATAGGTTAGTTTAATGGTATTTGGATTTAGAAATTAAGTGCTTTATTTTTTCTTGTACACTGAATGTTTTGGGGTTTTTTTTTTAAAGATTTTATGAATGAAGGGAGGAGATTCTTATATTTTTAACCTCAGAAGAGTCCAACCTGGCTGACCTACTTAGTGATGAATCTTGGTGCAATAAAGTGGCATTCCCGGCTGATATTTTTCAAGCCTTGAACATTCTTAATAAGAATGTGCAAGGAAATAAGGAAAACATTCTTACTTGTACAAAATTAGCTCATTTAAGGAAAAACTAACATTGTGGGGATCTAGAATAAAAAAGAACAAAGTTGAAATGTTTGAATTAACAAAAGATTGGACAAAAATTTCTTACTTTAATTCTACAAAGCTTGTTGCTACTGAGTAAGAACATTGTGCAAAGTATTTTCCATCATTTGAAACATTATCATTGGACTGGCTGAGAAATCTGTTTGTGGCAGGTGCTTGCAAGTCAGCAGAGTTAACTGTTACCAAAGAGGATGAGCTGACGGAAATCAGGATGACAGAGGACTAAAAGTGAAGCACAAATCCACAAATATGACTGCTTTTTGGTTGTCCATTCAAGACAAATACCCTGCTACTACAAAGAAAGCAATTGAATCTCTTCCTTTCTCAACTTCATAACTGTGTGAGGCTGGATTCTCTGCATTGAACACAGTAAAAAATAAGAACAGGTCGTGGCTTCAGACACTGGAGGAGGACTCGCGTGTATACCTATCCACCCTGCGGCCTCAAATAAGGGAAATTATGAAGCAATACCAAGGACAAATTTCTCATTGATATTTTTACTCATGTTCATACTATAATACGTTTGACCACTAAATTAATTGTATGATTAGCATGCCTAACTCATGAACATTTATTAGCATTTATTATTTTATGATTAAATATATTCTTAAATACTGATGGTGTGCCTCAACCATATTATTCACTGGCTTGATGTGCCGTGAGATAGAAAAGGTTGAAAAATTCTGAGGTAGAGGGTTATGGTCAACTTTCCTCATGTGAGAGACTTTCTCAGATTAATTTTCTGTCAAAGGGTAGGTTGTTGAGTTATTTGGTTATAGTCTAGGAGATACTAAATACTTTATGTCCTTCTTTTGATGGCATTTTCATCCATTATCTAGTAAAAGTAACATGTTGATCATTTCCCTCAAGCTTTATGTTCATAGTTCTTGCACTGTGGCTGGATTAAGATTCTTTAGCTCCCAGATATTTCAGTTGTGAAAGGGTTTGCTGAGATTGTTGACTCTGCTGCTACCATTTGTAGTTGTTTAAGAACTGCCAGCTTGCACTGCATTTGGTTCAGTTGTTAGTTGAGTTTGATTAGTTGTGTTGTTTGGGTGCTGCATTAGCCAGTCATTTTTCAACTTATCTTTTTTTATCCTCTCATTGAGCCGGAAACTCCTGTGTGCAGATAAGAGTTGATCTTCTTTTTTTCTCCTTCCATCAATTGAATAAAAAAGAAATACCTTTATGTCTCCTTCCCCAGTTGAATAAAGAAGAAATCCCTTATTTTCTTTTCCCTCAGTTGACTAAATAAGAAATCTTTCTTCTTCTTCTTAGTTGACTAAAGAAGAAATCTCTTATTTCTCCTATTCATTATTAAACATTTTTGTGTGGTGAGTGTCTCTCTACCATCTAAGAAAAGGCTTGATTAAGTACACCTCTATAAATGGATGAATAAATGAAAAATTTGATGTTATTTTAAAGTAAATCTTTGGTGCATCTGAATAAGGTCAGTCACACTTGCACTCAATGATCATCATCTATTATCAACTCTTTTTTTATGCTCCTAAACACTTTCTATCTGGTTCAACTATTTTTATTTCATTTACACTTATGTTTAAGTGCCTCATCATATCCCATCTCTAATTGGCTTCATAAACATACCGATGAGGCAATTTGTTAGAGTTGGCTACATAATCATCTCTTGAAAACCAACTCTCATGGGAATTGAATCAATTCCTAGATAGGAATTAAGGATTGATACCGTATCTGCTGATAATGCCATTAGTAATCTCTCTCCCTTAAGTTTGAAAGTCACGATTATCTAAATAATTCTCTCATTGCATTAATAAAAAATTGAGAAATCATCTTTGTTTTGTATATTTTTAATTACCCCCAGTTTGATATATGAACTCTACCGCTGGTCACAACAATGTATGGTAGCTCTCATCTGATAACCAGCCAAACTCGATGTCACTTAACTTTGCTTCAGACTCCCCCTTCCCCTCCAACTGGGGTCAGATATAATATGGAAACCATGCTGCAGCCAAGATCTGGAGGATTGCATGCCTTCCCATCCCCACTGCCTGTAGGAGGATCTGCAGCTATATATTTTACACACATTTTCAGTTCTATTTTTATAGATACAAACTTTCTATAGCTCTTATTGCATTTCACTTTAAATTTAAATTTTGAGGGGGTAAATATTGCCTAAGAAGTGTGTAAATTGGCTGAGTCTGTTGACCACTGTTAATAAATATACAAGAATTTTGTGGATGAGCAAGAAATGTGTAATTCTTCTTATTTTAGGATCCATTTGGAGATATCATGATCAGAGAAGTGAAGGAAGAGTTCTTTGGAGATGCAACTGACTGGGACACTAAAATGGTAGGTTTTGCAGGCCTTCATCTGGATATAAAACAGCTTTGTTCATTTATTTTCAACCTTCACTTTAGCTATCATAGGATCATTTTCACCCACCCTTGGGGGCCTGCTATTAGTTGTAAATTAAGTTCCTGCACAACCTTTTAAAAGTTTATTTATTTATAGATTTATACAAGGTGTATGACTAGTTAATGTGTAGTGGTCTATTTTTTACTATAGAAGAGTTGAGTTATTATTCATTGAATTTGTTTCAATAAAGCTCAATTCAGCCAAGTTAAATTTCAGCCATTTCAACCTTTTCCTATCTTATTATTAAAATAACTATGGAGCTTCTGATTAGTTGAAGTATATTTCTCAAAAATAATGTTGGTCATAATAAAATTCCAAATACTATGAGTTAATGAGTCATTGCTGGTTGCATTAGGAATACAATTTTCTATTTTCTTCAGGAGGATAAAGAAGGGATTTTAATCCAAAAAGATGTTAAAGAAGAATCCTCTGAAGAGACCAGTTTTCCCCATGAAAATGGAAAAGCCGTTAATTCTAACCATGAAAACACAAGAACAGATTGCCATAGTAAAAACTGCCTTCATATAAAGGTAATTATGAATTTTAGTTAGCAATGAGTGATATTTAAAATTTTGTTGCAATGGGGAAAAAAATATTCAAGTTTGCCATACATTTTTTTTTATCTAACAAATGTGTATCAATTTTATTTTATTTTTTGAATAAATAACATATGTTAGATTTATTTTATTTTTTGTATGAACAATTGAAGTTGTCAAAAGAGGTCAAGTAGTGAAAAAAAAAACAAATAACTAAAAAAGAATAAGAATTAAAGATAATGAGTTGCTTTGAGCCCTCAGTAAGTAGAGTAAAATGAAAAGAAAATGTCCTCAAAACTATTTACTTAATCAAACCTGACAGTACTCAGAATTGGTGCTATGTTATGAGGTCTTCTGAGAAGCCATATTGAATGATGCTCTGAAACCTCTTTACTTGACTATTAAGGTGTTTTCAGAGGCTCACTGTGAGAGTGCTCCTGTTTTGTCGCTCATTAAAGCGGACTGCCAAGTGGACTTTTTTTATACCTTTCCTTCCTCCTTATCCTTTATGGTTTCATTGTTATACATGGTCTCCTCCTGTCCCCCTCTATCTCCTTCACCTTTTTCCTGTCCTCAACCCCATAAGGGGCGCGGTGATTTGCCATCCTGGCCGCCGTGCTGATGGGACTCACCACCCCGTCCGACCCCAGCTTAGCCTCTTCTCCTTCCTTTAAAACACTTGTTTCCTTGCTTCTATACAACCCCGTAAGGGGCGCGGCGATTTGCCATCCTGGCCGCCGTGCTGACGGGATCCAGCGCTCCGTCCGGCCCCAGCTTAGCCTCTCTTCCTTCCTTCAGATAGCCCGATTTCTCCCCTACCTCGTCGCTTTTCATACAACCTCCCCCACAACTTTCTCTGGTCAGCCTCTAATTTCACAGGGTAGATGCTGACCTTCTTCTCAAGCCAACCACCCCGGATTGGGGCTGGGGGGAGAGGGGACATTGTTCCCTAACCCATGAGCTCCGGTTCGGGATGGGGTTTTTTTAACAACCTGCTTCATCCCCACCCATACCTTCCTCACATTCCCTTTCCTCTCCTCTTCACATTCTATCAATTTTACGCCGTGTCCAAGGTGGAGCCACCATGCCGATGGACTGCCAGGCCACCAGGCGGGAGGGGTGGTCCCGAATGGCGGCGCCTGACTCTGCTGGACTTGTAAGCTCCTCTCGCAGTGCGGGCAACTGCGAGAGGTGATGAGCTATTGCATCCCGTATTAAAAAGAGAGTCACCATGCTCATGTATGACAAAAAAAACAAAACCCAACCCCCAACTTCCCCAAGAAAATCAATGGAGCCGCCCTCGGGCAGCTCCACCGAGAAAATGGAGGTCGCCCCCTTGTGCTTGCACAGGGGACCCTCTATACTTCTTTAACCGGAGAGGAGGCTTACTTCTCTCCTACGCCTACGGGTGTAGGGGACTCCCCCTCACCCCCTTCTCTGGAGGTGCTTTCGGGCACCTCCCTATCTCCAGCGGCAGTCCCTCCTTTGCTTTCTAAGGGGACTGCCAAGAAAGCCAGCAGGAAGCCCATTGCCGACCGCCCCTCGTGCAAGTGGCTCGGTAGGGCAAACCCCCTTAGGGGGGAGAGGGAAGCCAGGCCCCTTCGGTCGCTTCCCTCAAAAGACTTGCTGGCAAGAATTTTAAACCTTGCTGGAGTCAAGGCCTGTGCCTCCCCACACAAGACTGGCGACACTGCCAAGGGTACCTGCGATGTCCTGGGAGGGGATGGCCAACTGGAGGCCCCTCCTGTGATAGACATGGTCCTTGAGGAGACCCAGCTTCAGACGGTAGGGCCTTGCATGGGGGGGAATTCAGGCTCAGCGGCAAGCACTGAACCCGAATCCGCCCCTATGCAGGGTCCTCCTCAAACGGCTGAGGGCTCCGAGGCAGTACAAGGAGGGGAGGGATCTCCTCCGACAGGTGCCCCTACGACTACCAGGACCTTCTCCATTTCGGAGAGGGACCTGGCTGAGGCCGGCCCATCTGGCATGGGGGCTTCTGCCGGCGGAGGTGAGAAGCAGGTTCATTCCCCACCCTCCTCTCCAAAAAAGAAAAGGACGAAAAAGACCAAAAAGACGAAGAAGACTCGGGGCTCCTCTCCATCCGCGGGGGCATTCATGCCACTGCCGCGGCTCTGCTATTACTGTCACCGCTTCGGCCATACAAATCGCTCATGTAGATGTGCAAAGTCGGGGTCACCCGAAGTATGTGTAAATTGCTCCAAGGTCGCACACGATAAGTCCAAATCGTGTGTGGCCAAGTGTGTCAATTGCGGAGAGCCACACCCTGCTTCTTCGAAGCAATGTGGTGCATATCTCCTTGAGAAAGAAATCCTGGCCATTCAGGCCCAGGATCGACTCTCATTCCGCGAGGCAAAGGACTTGGTCCTGGCGCGCCCGGCTCTGCCTGGGACGTCATATGCCTCAATAGTTAGAAAGGCACCCTCTGCTCCTGGCCCTTCCAGGCCAACAAGCACGGTTGTTTCTGCGCCCATTCGGAGCCCTTCTGCGGGCTCTACCCAACCTAGGCGCTTCCCTGGTAAAGCTGGCGGCAAAAAGGGTTCATACCCTGCCCCAGCTAAAATGAGGGCTCCCCCCTCTTCCCCCAGCGTTACCGTTTCCCGTAAGGCGAAACGGTCACGCGCCTCCACTGAGTCGTTAGACTCACAGGAGGCAACACCCCTGAAGATGGTCGCTAGGCCATCTTCCGGTGTTCCTAAAGCTGTTCCCCGAAAGGAGGACAGCAACAAAGGAGCTTCGGCTCCTTCGCCCACGCCCCGAGGTGGAGCGAGTGGCTCGGAGACGGTGGTTCCTCGAAAAGAGGGCCCCCCGCCTCCGAAGCCGCAACGCCCGCCTAAGGTTTCGAGGCGGAGGGAGGAAAAGACTCGCATGGCGAGCCCAACCTCCCCCAATAAGTCGTTGAATGCGACAGCGCTTTGTCCGGCCAACAGCGCCCGGGGTTCTACCCCCGGGAAGCGTACGGCCATAACCGTGAGGGTCTTCAATTCGAGGAGGGCCCCTGCGTCTCCTCCAAGCTAGGCCTGGAGGGCATATTCCTTCAATGGAATTGCCGTGGACTCCGGGCCAACTGGGAGGAGCTGCGGAGGCTCGTCTCGTCCAGTTCCCCGTTAGCTATTTTTTTTGCAGGAGACTATGCTAGGTGCGTGCCCGCTGCCTGCCCTCCCGGGGTATAAGGGTCTTGCGGCCCCACCACCGTGGGATGGCTGGGCTGTGGGATGCACGGTTTACACCCGGCATGATGTCTCCGTTCTTCCTTTCTCTTTAGATACCTCCTTTCAGGCAGTGGCTGTGCAGCTGCACCTGGATAGGAGGTATACTATCATTTCTGCGTACATTCCACCGTCAGCTGACTTCGACGCGGGGGACTTCCGCCGCGTCGTGGCACGGTTGCCGAGGCCCTATCTCTTGCTTGGAGATCTGAACGGCAGGCATCCTCTCTGGGGAGATTACTCCATAAATCCCAGGGGACAAGTCCTTGCCGATCTGATCAAAGAGCTTTAGATGGGTGTCCTAAACGTGGATGAGTTTACGCATCACTGTCCGAGAACCGCTTCATTTTCTTGCCTTGACCTATCTTTGTGCTCTTCGGATGCACAGCCTGATTTTGATTGGGGGGTGGTCTATGACCTCCATGGTAGTGATCACTTTCCCATTCAAATATCATTTTCAGGGCAACTGCCGCCTGAGAGACCACCTCGGTGGTGCTTGGCGCGGTGGCCTGCATTTCAGGAAATGACTGAATTCTCTATCTCAGTCGAGGAGTTTAGGTCGGTAGATGAGGCCGTTGAGTTCTTCTCCGGCAACCTCATCGCCTTGGGCCTGAATACTATTCCTAGGACGTCTGGCCGTTTTGCACGCCGACCACTCCCATGGTGGTCGGCCGAGTGTGAGACGGCCCTCAAACAGAAGCGTTATGCCTACATGCGCTATAAGCGCCGCCCGAACGATTTCACTGTCGCTGAATTTCGTCGGGCTAGGGCTAGGTTCCGGTATAGTTCGAAGCACGCCCGCCGCTCTTCTTGGCGGGCATACGTGTCTTCACTTAACGGGAAGACCCCTTTAGCTGAGGTGTGGAAGCGAGTCAAAAGGATTCGGGGCAAGTTCTCGCAGGACCCCCCTCCCGTTCTCCAGGAGAATGGGACCGCAATCTCGGACCCCGCGTCCGTGGCGGAATCCTTAGCGACCGCTTTTTCTGCATTCTCTAGCCGTGATGCTGCTCCGCCAGCATTCAATGCACGTCGTGATGTCGCGGAAGGCCGCCGGCTGGACTTTACCTCCAGAGGCGGAGAACCCTTCAACGACAAGTTTACTGTGAGTGAGTTGCGTTCCGCTCTCGCTTCGTGCGCGGACACCGCCCATAGTCCGGACGATGTCCCGTACGCCATGCTTCGACACCTGGGTGAGCGAGGCATGGCCTTTATGTTAGATTTGTTCAACAGGATCTGGATGGAAGGTCTTCTCCCAGACTCCTGTCGAATCGCTACTGTGCTCGCCTTTCGCAAGCCGGGAAGAGATCACTCTACTCCGACCGGTTTCCGCCCAATCTCTCTAACCTCTTGCATGTGCAAGTTGATGGAGAAATTGGTAAATGTTAGATTAGCCTTTTTCCTGGACAGCGGAGGCCATCTGTCTTCTGCACAGTGCGGCTTCCGTAAGTTCCACTCCACGTCGGATGCTCTGCTCCGACTGGAAAATGCCGTCTGCGAGGCTTTCCTTCGTAGACAGCACTACGCCACGGTGTTTTTCGATCTGGAGAAGGCCCATGATACCGCATGGCGATACGGTATAATGGAGACTCTCCACACGATGGGGGCGAGGGAACGCCTACCAATGTTTATATCTGAATTTTTGCGAGATCGTCGATTCCGCGTACGGGTAGGATGAGCCCTCTCCGGCCCAAAGGAGCAGGAAGTGGGTGTCCCGCAGGGAAGTGTCCTCAGTGTCACACTCTTTGCCCTGAGCATCAACGGCATCACTTCGGTGCTGCCGGAAGATGTTGTCGCTACGCTCTACGTGGACGACCTTTTGATCTCTTTTGGCGCGGCCCAGACTCCAACTCTGGAGATTCGACTCCAACAGGCATTGAACCGCGTCTCTCGCTATGCCGAAGCGCACAGGTTTCGGTTTTCTTTGGCCAAGACTAAGGTGGTGCACTTGTGCCGCCATCCACGGCTTCACCCCGACCCAGATTTGTTTCTTAATGGGGTGCGCCTGGATGTGGTTGAGTCGCACCGTTTCCTTGGTCTTGTATTCGACCGACGCCTCACCTGGAAGGCTCATATTCGCAGCCTTAGGGTCTCTTGTACCCGCGCCATGGACATTCTCCGTTCCGTGACGTTCAGCGCTTGGGGTGCTGATAGGGCTACTGCCTTACTTTTTTATCGATCCTTTGTTCGCTTGAAGCTCGACTACAGATGCGAGTTTTATGCATCCGCAGCCGAGCGTTTATTGCGGAAGAGGAATTCGATCCACCACACCGGCCTTCGCCTTGCGACCGGTGCCTTCCGCACTTCCCCCATTGAGAGCCTATTGGTCGATGCTGGGGAGATGCCACTCGCTCTGCGCCGCGTGCAGTGCATCACTCGCCTGTACGCGTGAGCCCGGCGCCTCCCTCAGTCGCCAACAGCTCCCACTGCATCCGCAGCTGATCTCGATGGTGCCTATGCCGCCGAGAAACGCCAGTCATACCCTAAGCCCTTTGGGTTTAGGGCCACGAAACTCCTTCGAGAGGTAGATATAGCTCTCGTTCCGGTGGCGCCCCTGGTTCTGCCCAGGACGCCAGCCTGGAGGGTACCACATTTGGCTATTTGTCGCCACGCCTCTGCTCCCAAAGCTTGTACTGCGCCGGGAGTATTGCGTTCGACCTTTTTGGAGCACACATCGTGTCACGCTGGTACCGTGCCAGTGTATACGGATGGCTCCAAGTCCAAAGAGGGGGTCGGCTTCCACGCCGTATCCCCTCTGTTTGAAGTCAGCGGGGCTCTACCAGGCGCTGCGTCTGTCTTCGCTGCTGAGCTGGTGGCAATACACCACTCGGTACGGGAGATTACCCGACGTGCCCGGTTCGGAGACCGGATTGTGATCTATAGCGACTCACAAAGCTCCCTGAGTGCTCTCGGGGCATTGGAATCTCCGCATCACCTGGTTCGCGATATCCGTGACGCCACAGTTTTGATGAGCCGGGCGGATGTCGAGATTATCTTCTACTGGGTTCCTGGACATGTAGGAACTGCGGGGAATGAGCGCGCCAAAGAGTCTGCGAGGACTCTGCAACCGGACCAGCGTTTCGCTCTTCCTCACACCGACTACATGGCAGGAATACGGGCAGCTCTTCGGACTGCTCGGCAAAGAAGATGGGAGACGGTCGAAGGGAACTATACTGTGTATTCCATTTCTCTTTATAAATTTCTCAAACCTTCCCGACTTACCTTAAATGCTGCCTCATCTTCAGAATGTGACTGCTGTCTTCCTGACAAGATCCACAGATTCCACCTTTGCCTTTGCACACCTAATACCTTAAGAATACAGAATCGCCTTTTAACTACTTCTCAGCATCTTCTAGGAGTTTTGGACACTGCTTGCTAATCATGGTAACTCCTTTGACCACATCAAGCTTCTTAATTTCTTCCTTCTGCAGGATAGTGTATATTGCTGATGATGAATGGCCCCACAACTTGGCGAGATCAGCCACATATAGACCATGCTCATGTTTTTCTATGATTTCATTCTAGAATTCTATGGAAATTGTATCCTTCAAAATAGCAGCACTATCCTTAGCAACGATCTTCTTGGGCGACATCGTGGGTTACCAAATTTTTTCATGTAAACCAAAAAAAAACACTGAAAAGCGCAAATAACGCAGAAATGCTTCCGCTATGAGAGAATAACACACTGAGAGTGGGATGCAGTGGTGGGAAGCATGTGATGTATGTAACCCCAGCATCGCTCAATGTTTGAATTTCAAGGAGAATTCTCTGAGCATTTTGTGCTTATAACCTGATTTGCTCATACAGGGAGACACTTGTATCATGATGTGAGTTTATGTATTTAATTTCCATGAGAATTGTGCAGAATATTCTTTATCATTTGCCTCTGGTAGTGTTCAAGTTTTGAGGAATGTAATGTGTCTGAAGAAAGGATCCATCCAAAAGTACAAAAGTACAAAATGATAAGTTTAAATTCAGCTAAAACCAGAACAACAGCATAATTATCCCATATATAATTGGACAAAATATTAATAAGAATTATATAGGCCCTTATTCTAAATGACTTGAGCACATCATTAGCCACTTAAGTTTCCAGATTTGTCTCATTGTTTGGTAGTGATTTTATTCCATTCTTTGCCAGAGATGTTAAACATTCGTCATCTTTTGAAGCATAACTTTCTAGCCAAGTATCTTACTTAGGTTTTCTATCAGGTTTTAATAAGGGCTCTGTGTAGACCAGTTCAGCATCCAAGAACTACTTCAGTCTTTGCTGTGTGGCACAGCGCATTGCACTGCATCAAAACTAGCTCACATACTCCCATTGTTCAGAGACAAGGGATTATATATTCCTGAAGCAGATTCTTGTAGACTGCAGCATTGAGTTTGCTGCTTAGATAGATTAGCAGACAGACTCCAGCAATTGAAAACATCCTCTACACGATAATGCTGCCACCCACAAATTTACAATGTGTTGCATACTGCTTCCATCAGATCTGAACAAATTAAATTTGCTTTTGTTGCTGAAAAGTACTTATAAGCAGAGTCAGGAGCAAGGAGTCAGTATAAAAAAATTCCACTCTATTCTTTTATAAAAATTACTTTATATTTTTTCACAATTCCTTCCCCATATTTTTTTGGCGGGGGGGGGGGTTACTTTCCTGTCTGAAAAACTTATTTTAAAAATTTGTTTTAATTTATGTAAATATATTAGTATTTTTAAATAATTGATTTTATTTTTATATTTCAGAAATATTTAAAAAGTTATTTTAAAATTTAAAAACCCTTTCTAAGATGAATCAAGAACAGAAAAACAGCTGTTTTTGACTATTTCAAGTTAAATGAGGAAAAAACTTGTATGTAAAATTGAATTAGAAAACAAACTATGCAATACTAAAATCAGTGCTTACAATGGAAAGGCTACTTGTAGTACAACAACAGCATTCAATTTAAAAGACCCAGCTGTTCTTATACATTGAAAAGGGATAAAGTTGAAGTGCCTCCAATGACTAATATTTTGTAAAGAAAGACAATTACGATTTCATTGACAACAAAAAAATTTAAAGAAGGGTTGATCAACTTGGAGTACCTTTAACATTATATTCTCTTCTCCAGCATTTAAAAAATTTAATGGGGAGGTTGCCCCAAAGCTTGGAGCATCATTAGAATGACATAATATCAAAAATATGATTTTGAAGCAAGCTGAAAACCATAAAATATCACTCAAAAAAAAACTTAAAGGAAAATTTATTTTCTTTAAAGTGGATGGTTGTACCCATCAAATAATCCATTATATAGGAGTAATTGCCCAATTTGTAGATGATGATAGAAACTTAGCTATATGTAGTTAGGCAGTGAGAGATGCAGAAGCGCAGCATTCTAGTGAAAGTATTTGAAATTTAATAAAAAAGATTTTGAATAAATATGAAGTTAGAAAAGATCAAATTGTTGCAATTGTTACTGACAATGCAACTAATATGGTCAGTGCAATAGATAAAGTTAATGGAGATGAACTGGATGAAGATACTTCTAATTCAGATGAACTTACTGACATTGCCATAAAAGATTTTATAGGATTTTATTAAATAGAATATATCATTGCAACTTGCAATTCATGATGGCCTAAAACAAAGGCACATTGCTAATATTATATCCAAATTACATAGCATAGCAGTGACTGCAAGAACGTCAAAGGTTAATGCAATTTTAAAATGGTGCACTAATAGATGAAGAAACAAATACATTGGGGGAGTACATATATTATGATTGAGTGCCTTGTAGAATTAAAGCCAATCCTTTAGTGATGTACCGATCGATCGGCACCGGCATAATCGGCATATATTTTTATGATCAGCATTGGTATATTTATGGTGATTTATGGTTATTTTTGGTGGTAAAAAGAAATATTCACTCAAGTTTGAAGTTTAATTTCTTTGCAGTGATATACTCTACGGTTATGAGATCTTATCATCACCGGCCTACATTTAATTTTATATTATTATATAAGTTTCAACTCTCATTTACTATTATTTCTATTAAAATTTTCTATAATGGTTGGTGAAAAAAGTGTTTACAGAATTTCTAGTGATTAAAGTGAACGTTATTAGTGTGATTAGGATAAAAGCTTGAGAAAACTAGATCAACTGGAATAAAGAAAGGTAAGTGACCATTCCAGAAAATGTTGAGTCACTAAAATGAGTATAAGTAAAATGGTGGCTATAGTTTATTCCTTCCTACAATTAGTATATAAATAAAAAGTTGTCACAGACCTTTTTCACCAATCATTTTATTAATATTTGTAATAGAAAACATTAAGTCTCAAACGTTATGTTAAGAAATTATAAATAAATTTTTATTCAAGTTAATGAATGGTTTTAAATGATTTAATTAAATTATCAAACAAGTCTATTTCTTTAGTAGAATTACTTACCAAATAGTTTCACATGTAATTTTTCCAACGCCATTGAAAAAGCTCAAAATTTTTATAACTAACTGATAATGTTTATTTATCCCATAAAAATGAGGCAATTTGGTTCTGAAATATATTGATTTTTTCTGAAATTTGTCATATCAATTAAGGTGGTAATGACTGTTTTTGATAGTTTTGTGACATTGGAACTATTTTTTTTAGGAAACCCCCAAATGCGGAGTGTAGAGTTTTTCAAGACACATGGACAGAAAAGTACATTTTTACTCAACGCTTTGGTAATCCCATATGGTTGATAGCAGAAAACATGAAACCTTTCACTGACAGGGAATTCCTGAAAAATGGTTGTTTGCTGTAGTAGACATTTTATGTTCCGAGACAAACACTTTTTGAATGTCTTGTCTCTCTGCAAGAACAGGTACATTGTCAGCAGATCTGAAAATTAATTTAAAAAATCATTGCAATAATTTTAAGTTGTTCTTCATACTTAATAGCACTTGATGAGAGCACCAACTGCTGCCTATAAGAGCCACTACTACAGGATCAGACATTCTTGCAGCACTGCTCCAGTGTACTACAAATATGAATCTGGACCTTTTAAAGCTAGTATCTGTAACAACCGATGGATCTATGGCTATGGTTGGACAAACTAAAGGTGCCATGGCTCTGCTTCAGAAACATGTGAAAGGTTTCGGAAGTAAACACAAGTACACTCCATAATCCACCAAGAAGCATTTTGTGCTAAGACATCAAATTTGAAGGATATGATGGACGTACTGGTGAGATTAGTAAATGTGATTTTGTCCAGGGAATTAAATCACTATTGTGGCGGCAGGATCACAAGTCCTTCACCAATTCTTCCCGCCACCCAGACAAGGCTTGCTCAGTGGTTCAAGAGAGGAAATTGAGGAGAGAGTTTGTTTTCTAATTTTATTATATAACTAAATAATGTAAACCAAACTGTCAACCCCAACTTTTAAAACTAACCTAAACCCAAAATAATTAAATATATATAAATATAGGTACACTAATATATGTAAGTGGCCTTAGAATATTACCTTGGTCAAGGCAAACTCAAATAGAGCCTTATAATATTAATGGCCAACTCGAATCATGGACTGAAAATATCGGGAATAATGAGTGCACTCTTATACTAGTTATGACCAGCCAAACAGGGAGATGAGCAGAAGGGTAAGGGGAGGCAGGCCCACTTTCTGAGGGATGATGAGGTCCCATACTTGGTGAAGTGTACCAGCTTCAGAGACCTGTGACACCCTCTGGTTCCAACTGCCTTGTTGGAGACTGGGAGGCACTCGAGTGACTGAGAGGAATGACCGTGAAGAGTGGGATGCTCTCTAGGACCCACACTCGTAGAATGGTTGTTTCTCAGGTGAGTGCTATGTGCAAGGATCTAGACTGACTCCTGCCACCTCTTAAAAGCCAGAGGACTACTGACTTATTACCAGCACTACAGAGCTGGAAAAGAGAAGGCACATTCAGTCAATGATTTACCACCACACGCAAACATCCTTACACCTAACATTCTCTCAACCACACCTACTCACACACAATTTTCACTCCCCTATTTTCTTTCATCAGTTACAATTATGTAATACACAATGAATTTAAATTATTATTATTAAGCTGAAAGAATCTACCTAAAAAGAAAATAGAGATGAATGGAGGAGCACGATATAGAGGTCTATCGTGTCCCTACACACAAAGCAATGACAATGTATCACACAATCCACACACATTCTGAAAAAGAAGAAAGGGATTAGACATAGGGGAGGGGAGGCGGACAACCTAAATACTACACCGTCAGTTTTGACAGCTTTTAATGGAAGCACTTGAGGCACTATGCTTGAAAGATTATATGCATGGTGGAAAGATATAGCTGGATTCCTTGAGAACAAAAACATGAATGCCACAGAATTTTGTGATCCCTAATGGCTTTGAATTTGCAGCTTCAGGAAAAAAATCAATTAACCCATATGTGAGGACACAACTGCATTTGAAAAAAATTTATGATTGTGGGAATGTCAGTTGGAGAAATCAAATTATTCTCATTTCCCTACACTTCAGGAGACTAAACCTACAAATAGCAACATATTTGTGACTGTGATACGTGATTTAAGAACAATTTTATTTTTGGTTCACTGTCATCTGATCATACACAGTCAATTCCAAACTGTTCGCTACTCCGTTTATGTGGAAGTGGACAATGTACCAGAAGAATTTCAAATGGAACTCCTTAACATGCAATGGAATGAAGTATTAAAATCAAAATTTCATGCAAAGGATGTATCTCTATTGGATTTTGATAAGAAATATCTTTGTGAACCCAGGCTGAATACCAACTTGACTGGTCATGCAATGAAAATGGCATCAGTGTTCAGTAGCACAAATGCGTGTAAGCAGTTATTTTCCAAACTAAAATACACCCACGGATCATGGATGACCATTTAGGAAATGTACTGCTTCTGGCTTCAATCCCTCTATCAACTGATGTTGAAAAACTTTTGAACCCAAAACAACATCAAGCATTACACTAATTGTGTCCCTTATAAATTTATCAATAGTTCAATTTAAAATTTATAATGTATACAAACTAAAATAAACATAATCTATTATAATTTATAGTTTCATGTTTTACTATTTTTACCTTCATTTATTTATTATTAGGTACTGAATATAACATCTATAATTATAATAGTTTAAATTTTATAATGTAAATTATGAATGTGGCCCTCCATCACTTCATAGATTTTGCTTCTGGTCCGTAAGCTGAAAAAGGTTGCCACCCCTGGTCTAGAGGATCTCAGAGGATCTCAGAGGTATGCGATGAATTGGGTGTGGATTGGGTATATCAGCTGTGGTGAGCATTAGTGTAGGGATGGGAAAAGGGAGGAAGGTGTAGTTTTCGTGTTCCTGAGCAGTGAGACTTGTCCCACCTTTAACCATGTGAGAGATGTTGAGGTTCAGGTTCTTGGCAACTTGACATGAAATACCACCTGCTGTGGTCTTAAATCTATCCTTCATCATTATCATCTCATCATCTGTTACATTGTGCAATATTTCCTGGGAGTGTTTTTTTTTCAGAGCAACCTTTTTTCTTTAACATCCAGCACCCAGGATTCTCATAGATCCTTATTATACATGAAATTACCCTTTTTAACATTACAATCCTTCAAAATGTCATACACTCATTCCTTTCCTTCTTCCACTGGCAAAGCTGTTTTCTGAAGAATTTGTCCATCTTAACTCCTCTCACTAGTCTGATAATGGAATAATATCAGTAGCAGTCTACACTGCATGTTGACAGTTTTGTTATTCAAATTTGACATACTACATATATTATAAATTTTTCAATGTAAACTGAGTTATATGTTACATTCTCTAGTTTGGATGCATCCTTTCTTCAAACACTGATCACTTTCCTCCTCACTTTTTTTAAGTCACTGTTCTATGAAATGAAATTTGGGTACCATTAGAGCCAAATATTCTGTGCAATTTTCATAGAAAATGCAGATTTTAGTACTTTGTTAATTAATTTTGCACAACACTATATATTTCCTTTTTATTTAAGGAGGAAGACATTGGAGGGATTTTGTTCAAAGAAGAAACTATTAAAGAAGAGATATCTGAAGAGACAAGTCTTCCTACAGATAAAAATGAAGAAGAAATCCAGTCACAAATTGGGAATTCAGTTCCAGATATCCCAAGTGTAGTGATGCAACAAAAGTTCTTTCGCATAACGGTAATTATAGGAGTTTTAATGTTTACTATAGAGTTTTTTGATGGAAAAAGATTCAAATTTGGGGCATATTTTATTCATATATGAAAACAAGATTAACATGCGCCCTTTGATGACCAAGAGTTAATTTCATAAGAACAGGATAATAATCTTAGTGACATTCCCCTCTCCCCCGCACACAACTTCATGTCTAAGTAGCTTCTAAGTAAGGAGAGGAGGACTGTCCTATTATCAGTCCACCATGAATCAAAACTTTCTTTGATTTGGCTTCCGAGACCAGATCTCTATCATTCTTACTTGTCCTTTATGACATATACTGGAAAACATGTATTATCTGTTGCACATACAGACCAATGAAAAGGTTTGAAGCGATTATCTGTTGCAGATACAGGCCATTGAAAAGGTTTGAAGCGATTATCTGTTGCACATACAGGCCAATGAAAAGGTTTGATGTCATTATCTGTTGCACATACAGACCAATGAAAAGGTTTGAAGCCCTTATCTGTTGCACATACAAGAAAATGAAAAAGTTTGAAGCCCTTATCTGTTTCACATACAGGGCAATGAAAAGGCTTTATGTCATTATCAGTTGCACATACATGACAATGAAAAGGTTTGAAGCCCTTATCTGTTGCACATACAGGACAATGAAAAGGTTTGAAGTCCTTATCTGTTGCACATACAGGACAATGAAAAGGTTTGAAGTCCTTATCTGTTGCACATACAGGCTAATGAAAAGGTTTGAAGCCAACAAATATCTTATAATTATTATAATTGATATTGTTGTTATTTGTCTATAGCTCCCCAGGAGCAGATGGAATCTCTTCTCCCTCCAACCATTTGGGGGATACAGGGAGAAAGCCTTTGATTCTACATCACCTGTGCTGTAGGCCACATTAACATTACCACAATTAAGTGGGGCTGCGCTTTCAGGGAGGCTGCCATGAGGGGGACCAAGTTAGAGTGGGTGGATGCTGTTGCATGCTGTGGGAATTTTATAGCATTCCTCTATGTTAACGGTCCAAGCACCAGCTAGGAAGTGGGAGTTCTTTTGCCACTTAACCTCGCGTGGGATGGTCCCATATCCACTTGGTTATGACTGACCACTCTACCATTCTTTTCTCTTGTCCTACAGCCCCGTAAGGGGCGCGGCGATTTGCCATCCTGGCCGCCGTGCTGACGGGATCCAGCGCTCCGTCCGGCCCCAGCTTAGCCTCTCTTCCTTCCTTCAGATAGCCCGATTTCTCCCCTACCTCGTCGCTTTTCATACAACCTCTCCCACAACTTTCTCTGGTCAGCCTCTAATTTCACAGGGTAGAATGCTGACCTTCTTCTCAAGCCAACCACCCCGGATCGGGGCTGAGGGGGGGAGGGGACATTGTTCCCTAACCCCTCAGCTCCGGTTCGGGATGGGGTTTTTTTAACAACCTGCTTCATCCCCACCCACATCTTCCTCACATCCCTTTTCCTCTCCTCTTCACAACCTATATTTTTTACGCCGTGTCCAAGGTGGAGCCGCCATGCCGAAGGACTGCCAGGCCACCAGGCGGGAGGGGTGGTCCCGAATGGCGGCGCCTGGCTCTGCCGGGCTTGTAAGCACCTCTCGCAGTGCGGGCAACTGCGAGAGGTGATGAGCTATTGCGTCCCGTAATCAAAAGAGGGTCACCATGCCCATGTATGAAAAAAAACAAAAACCCCAACCCCCAACTTCCCCAAAAACATCTACGGAGCCGCCCTCGGGCAGCTCCACCGAGAAAATGGAGGTCCCCCCCCTTGTGCTTGCGCAAGGGACCCTCCATAATTCTTTAACCGGAGAGGAGGCTTACTCCTCTCCTACGCCTACGGGTGTAGGGGACTCCCCCTCACCCCCTTCTCTGGAGGTGCTTTCGGGCACCTCCCTATCTCCAGCGGCAGTCCCTCCTTTGCTTTCTAAGGGGACTGCCAAGAAAGCCAGCAGGCAGCCCATTGCCGACCGCCCCTCGTGCAAGCGGCTCGGTAAGGCAAACCCCCTTAGGGGGGAGAGGGAAGCCAGGCCCCTTCGGTCGCTTCCCTCAAAAGACCTGCTGGCAAGAATTTTGAACCTTGCTGGGGTCAAGGCCTGTGCCTCCCCACACCACCTGACTAGTGACAATACTGCCAAGGGGACCTGCGATGTCCTGGGAGGGGATGGCCAACTGGAGGCCCCTCCTGTGATAGACATGGTCCTTGAGGAGACCCAGCCCCAGACGGTAGGGCCTTCCATGGGGGGGAATTCGGGCTCGGCGCCAAGCACCGAACCCGAATCCGCCCCTATGCAAGGTCCTCCTCAAATGGC
Source organism: Ceratothoa steindachneri (assembly GCA_963969495.1). Classification (NCBI taxonomy): domain Eukaryota; kingdom Metazoa; phylum Arthropoda; class Malacostraca; order Isopoda; family Cymothoidae; genus Ceratothoa; species Ceratothoa steindachneri. The sequence goes on along the minus strand of OZ018333.1, from coordinate 50,134,914 downwards.
TGAGGGCTCCGAGGCAGTAGAAGGAGGGGAGGGATCTCCTCCGACAGGTGCCCCTACGACAACCAGGACCTTCTCCATTTCGGAGAGGGACATGGCTGAGGCTGGTCCATCTGGCCTGGGGACTTCTGCCGGCGGAGGTGAAAAGCGGGTTCATTCCCCGCCCTCCTCTCCTAAAAAGAAAAAGACTAAAAAGACTCAAAAGACGAAGAAGACTCGGGGCTCCTCTCCATCCGCGGGGGCTGCGGGGACGGATGGGTCTGCTGCCACTTTGGTAGGCGACCAAGCCAAGATCGGCACATCCGGCCCCTCTACCCCCTCGTGTGCGGAGCCCATGACTACGACTAAGACCAAGAATGCACAGGGCGGAGCCTCGATGACATCGGGGCCCCTGATTCAGAGGTTACCTGGCGTTTTCGAGCCCGCTGGCTTCAAACGCTTCCTCGTTATTCGCTCCACTGATGGCACCATGTTGTCCAAGGGCAACATGATCCATCAGAGGAGAGGATTAGCTAGTGCAATTGGTAGAGAGCCGAAGGTAACCCGTTTCTCGGACGGGAGCCTTCTGGCGAATGCGGCGAATCCCGCCGAGGCGGCCAAGATAAGTGCTCTTCGGACACTTCATGGCACCCCGGTGAGTGTGACGCCGCACTCTACCATGAACTTTGTGAAAGGAGTAGTTTATGCGAGGGAACTCGTTGACTACTCCATTGAGGACATCACCCTAGAGCTGGCCGACCATGGGGCGGTCAAGGTCGAGCGTGTGATGAGAAAACAGGGAGGGGCCTCGAGACCCACCCCTACACTCTTCGTCACGTTCGACTGTGACAAGCTCCCTGAGTCGGTGCGTGCCGGTTGGTACCGCTACCGCGTGAAGGCATTCGTGCCACTGCCGCGGCGGTGCTATTACTGCCACCGCTTCGGCCATACGAATCGATCATGTAGACGTGCAAAATCGGGGTCACCCGAAGTCTGTGTAAATTGCTCCAAGGTCGCACACGATAAGTCCAAATCGTGTGTGGCCAAGTGTGTCAATTGCGGAGAGCCGCACCCTGCTTCTTCGAAGCAATGTGGTGCATATCTCCTTGAGAAAGAAATCCTGGCCGTTCAGGCCCAGGATCGACTCTCATTCCGCGAGGCAAAGGACTTGGTCCTGGCGCGCCCGGCTCTGCCTGGGACGTCATATGCCTCAATAGTTAGAAAGGCACACTCTGCTCCTGGCCCATCCAGGCCAACGAGCACGGTTGTTTCCGCGCCCATTCGGAGCCCTTCTGTGGGCTCTACCCAACCTGGGCGCTCCCCTGGTAAAGCTGGCGGCAAAAAGGGTTCATACCCTGCCCCGGCTAAAACCAGGGCTCCCCCCTCTTCCCCCAGCGTGACCGTTTCGCGTAAAGCGAAACGGCCACGCGCCTCCACCGAGTCGTTAGACTCACAGGAGGCAACACCCCTGAAGATGGTCGCTAGGCCATCTTCCGGGGTTCCTAACGCTGTTCCCCGAAAGGAGGACAGCAACAAAGGAGCTTCGGCCCCGAGGTGGAGCGAGTGGCTCGGAGACGGTGGTTCCTCGAAAAGAGGGCCCCCCGCCTCCGAAGCCGCAACGCCCGCCTAAAGTTTCGAGGCGGAGGGAGGAAAAGACTCGCATGGCGAGCCCAACCTCCCCCAATAAGTCCTCGAAGGCGACAGCGCCTTCAGCGCTTTGTCCGGCCAACAGCGCCCGGGGTTCTGCCCCCGGGAAGCGTACGGCCATTCCCGTGAGGGTCTTCAATTCGAGGAGGGCCCCCGCGTCTCCTCCGAGCTAGGCCTGGAGGGCATATTCCTTCAATGGAATTGCCGTGGACTCCGGGCCAACTGGGAGGAGCTGCGGAGGCTCGCCTCATCCCGTTCCCCGTTAGCTATTTTTTTGCAGGAGACCATGCTAGGCGCGTGCCCCCTGCCTGCCCTCCCGGGGTATAAGGGTCTTGCGACCCAACCACCGCGGGACGGCCGGGCTGGGGGATGCGCGGTTTACACCCGGCATGATGTCTCCGTTCTTCCTTTCTCTTTAGATACCTCCTTTCAGGCAGTGGCTGTGCAGCTGCACCTGGATAGGAGGTATACTATCATTTCTGCGTACATTCCACCGTCAGCTGACTTCGACGCGGGGGACTTTCGCCGCGTCGTGGCACGGTTGCCGAGGCCCTATCTCTTGCTTGGAGATCTGAACGGCAGGCATCCTCTCTGGGGAGATTACACCATAAATCCCAGGGGACAAGTCCTTGCCGATCTGATCGAAGAGCTTGAGATGGGTGTCCTAAACGTGGATGAGTTTACGCATCACTGTCCGAGAACCGCTTCATTTTCTTGCCTTGACCTATCTTTGTGCTCTTCGGATGCACAGCCTGATTTTGATTGGGGGGTGGTCGATGACCTCCATGGTAGTGATCACTTTCCCATTCAAATATCATTTTCAGGGCAACTGCCGCCTGAGAGACCACCTCGGTGGTGCTTGGCGCGGGCGCGGTGGCCTGCATTTCAGGAAATGACTGAATTCTCTATCTCAGTCAAGGAGTTTAGGTCGGTAGATGAGGCCGTCGAGTTCTTCTCCGGCAACCTCATCGCCGTGGGCCTGACTACTATTCCTAGGACGTCTGGCCGTTTTGCACGCCGACCACTCCCATGGTGGTCGGCCGAGTGTGAGACGGCCCTCAAACAGAAGCGTTATGCCTACATGCGCTATAAGCGCCGCCCGAACGATTTCACCGTCGCTGAATTTCGTCGGGCTAGGGCTAGGTTCCGGTATATTTCGAAGCACGCCCGCCGCTCTTCTTGGCGGGCATACGTGTCTTCACTTAACGGGAAGACCCCTTTAGCTGAGGTGTGGAAGCGAGTCAAAAGGATTCGGGGCAAGTTCTCGCAGGACCCCCCTCCCGTTCTCCAGGAGAATGGGACCGCAATCTCGGACCCCGCGTCCGTGGCGGAATCCTTAGCGACCGCTTTTTCCGCATTCTCTAGCCGTGATGCTGCTCCGCCAGCATTCAATGCACGTCGTGATTTCGCGGAAGGCCGCCGGCTGGACTTTACCTCCAGAGGCGGAGAACCCTTCAACGACAAGTTTACTGTGAGTGAGTTGCGTTCCGCTCTCGCTTCGTGCGCGGACACCGCCCATGGTCCGGACGATGTCCCGTACGCCATGCTTCGACACCTGGGTGAGCGAGGCATGGCCTTTCTATTAGATTTGTTCAACAGGATCTGGGTGGAAGGTCTCCTCCCAGACTCCTGGCGAATCGCTACTGTGCTCGCCTTTCGCAAGCCGGGGAGAGATCACTCTACTCCGACCGGTTTCCGCCCAATCTCTCTAACCTCTTGCGTGTGCAAGTTGATGGAGAAATTGGTAAATGTTAGATTAGCCTATTTCCTGGACAGCGGAGGCCATCTGTCTTCTGCACAGTGCGGCTTCCGTAAGTTCCACTCCACGTCGGATGCTCTGCTCCGACTGGAAAATGCCGTCTGCGAGGCTTTCCTTCGTAGACAGCACTACGCCACGGTGTTTTTTGATCTGGAGAAAGCCTATGATACCGCATGGCGATACGGTATCATGGAGACTCTCCACACGATGGGGGCGAGGGGACGCCTCCCAATGTTTATATCTGAATTTTTGCGAGATCGTCGATTCCGCGTACGGGTGGGGGGAGCCCTCTCCGGCCCAAAGGAGCAGGAAGAGGGTGTCCCGCAGGGAAGTGTCCTCAGTGTCACACTCTTTGCACTGAGCATCAACGGCATCACCTCGGTGCTGCCGGAAGATGTTCTCGCTACGCTCTACGTGGACGACCTTTCGATCTCTTTTGGCGCGGCCCAGATGCCAACTCTGGAGCGCCGACTCCAACAGGCATTGAACCGCGTCTCTTGCTATGCCAAAGCGCACAGGTTTCGGTTTTCTTTGGCCAAGACTAAGGTGGTGCACTTCTGCCGCCATCCACGGCTTCACCCCGACCCAGATTTGTTTCTTAATGGGGTGCGCCTGGATGTGGTTGAGTCGCACCGTTTCCTTGGTCTTGTATTCGACCGACGCCTCACCTGGGAGGCTCACATTCGCAGCCTTAGGGTCTCTTGTACCCGCGCCATGGACATTCTCCGTTCCGTGACGTTCAGCGCTTGGGGCGCTGATAGGGCTACCGCCTTACTTTTTTATCGATCCTTTGTTCGCTCGAAGCTCGACTACGGATGCGAGTTTTATGCATCCGCAGCCGAGCGTTTATTGCGGAAGGTGGATTCGATCCACCACACCGGCCTTCGCCTTGCGACCGGTGCCTTCCGCACTTCCCCCATTGAGAGCCTGTTGGTCGATGCTGGGGAGATGCCACTCGCTCTGCGCCGCGTGCAGTGCATCACTCGCCTGTACGCGCGAGCCCGGCGCCTCCCCCAGTCGCCAACAGCTCTCACTGCATCCGCAGCTGATCTCGATGGTGCCTATGCCGCCGAGAGACGCCAGTCATACCCTAAGCCCTTTGGGTTTAGGGCCAGGAAACTCCTTCGAGAGGTAGATATAGCTCTCGGGCCGGTGGCGCCCCTGGTTCTGCCCAGGACGCCACCCTGGAGGGTACCACATTTGGCTATTTGTCGCCACGCCTCTGCTCCCAAAGCTTGTACTGCGCCGGGAGTATTGCGTTCGATCTTTTTGGAGCACACATCGTGTCACGCTGGTACCGTGCCAGTGTATACGGATGGCTCCAAGTCCCAAGAGGGGGTCGGCTTCCACGCCGTATCCCCTCTGTTTGAAGTCAGCGGGGCTCTACCAGGCGCTGCGTCTGTCTTCACGGCCGAGCTGGTGGCAATACACCACTCGGTACGGGAGATTACGCGACGTGCCCGGTTCGGAGACCGGATTGTGATTTATAGCGACTCACAAAGCGCCCTGAGTGCTCTCGGGGCATTGGAATCTCCGCATCCCCTGGTTCGCGAAATCCGTGACGCCACGGTTTTGGCGAGCCGGGCAGATGTCGAGATTATCTTCTGCTGGGTTCCTGGACATGTAGGAATTGCGGGGAATGAGCGCGCCGATGAGGGCGCCAAAGAGTCCGCGAGGACTCTGCGACCGGACCAGCGTTTCGCTCTTCCTCACACCGACTACATGGCAGGAATACGGGCAGCTCTTCGGACTGCTTGGCAAAGAAGATGGGAGACGGTCGAGGGGAACTTAAAGTTGCGTGCCATTGCGCCGCGACTGTTCCCATGGACCTATCCCCCAATGCCGCGGCGGCTTCAGGTTGCTTTCTGTCGTCTTCGAATCGGACACACTCGTGTGACGCATCGTTACTTGGTGGAGCGCTCGCATGTGCCCTATTGCAACGACTGCGTCGTCCCCCAGACTGTTCGGCATATTCTTGTCGAATGTCCCAGTCTGGGTGATCTTCGCGCACGATACCTGTCTCGGTACCGGGATGGGCGGGGTCGCTACCGCCTGTCCCTTGTACTCGGGACGAGTGCGTGCACCATGACTGGTGGACTTATTGACTTTTTGGGGGAGGCCGGCCTTCTCCCCTTTATTTAAGGTTCCTTTTTTTGTTATTGTTTTGTTTTAGATTGCACTCTCCTGCACCGGGGTGAGGGGGACCTCCCCCCGCTGCCGGAGATTGCTTCGATTGTTAAGTTTTTCAAATTTATATTGATTGTTAAGTTTTCATATTTTAACTTTAAAGTAGCCTAATTCTAGGCTGTCGTGTTTTTCGGCGACTTATGCCCAAGTGGGTAGTTGCCAGATGGGCTCTATAAAAAAAAAAAAAAAAAAAAAAAATCTTGTCCTACAGCGGGGCTACAGTTTAAATAATAAATACAACATTGCCTTCTGGCTCGTTTACGTGCTCTATTTTAATAACTTGAAATTCTTGCTCACTATCATCCTCTGACCCTTATTCTCTTGCATTGTACTGTAGCAATCCTAAAATGCTCCAAACTCTGTCAGGTTGACACAGGTCATTCATGACTGCAGAATTGCTCTGTCAATAATTCTCTTGCTTGCGCACACACACACACACACACACACACACACACACGTCGCATTTAGAGTCAAACCTGCTACTGAGGAGTTCCCAGCACGGCCTCTGAAGGCAACGGTCATGCCTGGCGAACCTTGTGGAATTCTTCCACTTCGTCTTCAGTGAGCACGATGAGGACAAGGCCGGTGAATGTGGTCTACTTAGACTTTCAGAAAGCCTTTGATAAGTTACCACACCGCCGCCTTCTCCGGAAAGTGCGAGCGCTGGGCATAGACGGAAAAGTAGCCAGCTGGATAGAGAACTGGCTAAGTAGAGGACGGCAACGAGTGGTGGTGAATGGGCAGGCTTCTGAGTGGGTGCCCGTTAGTAGTGGAGTGCCCCAAGGTTATGTCTTGTGACCACTACTATTCATCATCTACGTCAACGACATGGACGGTGACATGGTTGCCAAGATTTCTAAATTTGCCGATGATACCAAGCTTGGTATGAACGTTGCAAAGGATTGAAATACTGCCCGCTTGCAAGATGATCTTGGGAAGATTGGGGAGTGGTCTGATACGTGGCAAATGCCTTTCAACGTAAACAAATGCAAAGTGATACATATCGGCCACCGAAATCCCCAATCGCCCTATATCCTTAAGGGCACTCCTCTTGAATCCACCGACACTGAGAAGGCTTGTGTGTAACTATCACAGGTTCTCGAAACGGTGTATTGAGGTGGAGAAGAAAGCCCAAAGGATGTTAGAGTATATAAAGCAACAGTTTGGAGATCGGAACAAGGAGATAGTACTGTGTCTGTACAACTCCCTCGTCCGGCCGCACCTGGAGTATGCCGTACAATTTTGGAGTCCTTCATTTTGAAAGGACATCGCGAGATTGGAACAAGTGCAAGCCAGGGTAACCAAACTGATTCCCTCTATCAGACATAAAAGTTATGAAGATAGATTAAGGGAATTAAATATGTTCTCGCTGGAGACCCGAAGACTTACGTGGTCAGCTTATCGAAGTGTTTAAAATACTTTGAGACTTCAACAGACTGGACTACGAGGATATTTTCCAGCTCCGCGAGGGGAGAACAAGAAATCACGGCTACAAACTTGAACTGAAGCGATACCACCGTGATCTGTGTGGAAAATTCTTAACATACAGTATCTGTGGTAGTTGGAACGCACTTCCGACGGGAGTTGTCAACAGTGAATCTGTTGACCAGTTCAAGTCAAGACTAGATAAAGTCTTGCGAAATTACCGTTAAGATCCTCTCGAGTGATCTTCGAGGTTGCCAACGGACCGTAAGGTCTTCTAGGGTACTTATTTTCCTTGTAACTCTCTCTCTCTCACTCACTCACTCACTCACTCACTCACTTACTCACTCACTCAATCACTCACTCTCACTCTCTTACTTGGGGGAAAAGCTGGAGGAAATTGACTTCATCCAAGGAGAAATAGAAAAAAAGACCACTGATCTAAAGACAAATAAATCACCTGGACCGGACAGGTTTCTACCTAAAGAGTTGAAAGAAGTGCGCGATGAAGTGTAACGACATCTGAGCACAATCTTCAACATGTCAATCCGGACCGGATGCGTTCCTAGAGACTGGCGTGAAGCAGAGGTGACTCCTATCTTCAAGAAAGGAGACCCTAGCCAGCCGTTGAACAACTGACTTTATTAGCTTAATCTCAATAGTCGGTAAACTCATGGAAAGCATCTTGATGGACAAAATGACGTCATATTTAGAGTCCAACTTGCGATTGAGGAGTTCCCAGTATGGGTTCCGAAGGCACCGGTCATGCCTAACGAATCTCGTGGAATTCTTCCGCTTCGTTTTTAGTGAGCACGACCGGGATAAGGCGGTGGATATTATCTACTTAGACTTTCAAAAATCCTTCGATAAGGTACCACACTGCCGCCTCCTTCGGAAAGTGCGTTCGCTGGGGGTAGACGGAAATGTAGCAAGTTGGATAGAGAACTGGCTAAACGGCAGACAGCAACGGGTAGTGTTGAGTGGACAGGCTTCTGAGTGGGTGCCCGTTACTAACGGTGTTCCCCAAGGTTCTGTCCTAGGACCAGTAATATTCATCATCTACATCAACGACATGGTTGCGAAGATTCCTAAATTTGCCGATGATCCCAAGCTTGGTATGAACGTCGCAAAGGAAGGAAATACTGCCTGCCTTCAAGATGATCTTGGGAAGATTGGGGAGTGGTCGGACACGTGGGAAATGCCATTTAACGTGAACAAATGCAAAGTGATGCATATCGGCCACCGAAACCCCCAATCTCAGTATATCCTTAAGGGCACTGCTATTGAATCCACCGACACTGAGAAGGACTTGGGTGTCACAATCACTAGTGACCTCAAGTTCTCAAAACAGTGTATTGAGGTGGAGAAGAAAGCCCAAAGGATGTTAGAGTATATAAAGCAACAGTTTGGATATCGGAACAAGGAGATTGTACTGTGTTTGTACAACTTCACTTGTCCGACCGCACCTGGAGTATGCTGTACAATTTTGGAGTCCTTCGTTTCGAAAGGATATTGCGAGATTGGAACGTGTGCAAGCCAGAACAACCAAACTGAGTCCCTCTATGATAATAGAGGGACATAATACAAGATGCCGTGGAACGGACCCTAAGGAGTGCCAGGCCCAGAGTGAAGGCGGATGTACGCCAGTACGCCCATGTCACTCCTGGAACGACCTTCTTGGAGGTCGCAAAGAGGGAACCAATAAATAAGCCGGGAAACGAAAGAGAGTAGGAAGTCCTACATTGTGGGGCTCCCTGAAAGTTCTGTTTAATACGAGGTCGATCAGGAACAAGTTTCTTGAACTTCGTGGCCTCGTAGCGACGGAAGAACCTGAAATGATAGCCATAACGGAGTCGTGGGTGAAAACCTCAAACCGAGATTTTGAAGGTGAATTCACGATTCCCGGTTACCAACTCTTCCAAAAAGATAGGCCAGAGAGGGTGGCAGTGTGATGCTGTATGTCAAGGATAGGCTCTAATCGATGAACTGCAACATTGTATCCGACACGAACTACTAGGTGTTGACCTAGACATAGGTCCTGCTAAATACAGACCCCCTACCCAACTCGTTGAAAAGGACAGAGATTTGTACCGGCTGCTGGGTGAACTTGTACAAGACAGTGTGTATTGCCATGGGTGATTTCAACACCCAAGTTGACTGGAAAACGAGAGAAACCTGTGGCGAGAACGCACTACTCCTGGAGTTCACGAACAACAAGTTCCTGACTCAATGGGTGAGAGAGGCAATAATACCCTCGACTTGGGTATTCTTTGCTATTCTTTGGGAGCGTGTTTCATTATTACAATAAAATGGTATAATATAACGATAATACTTTGTTTCTTTACCTTAAATTGGCATTTTCGTAGACTTGCAATAAAGCGTGACACAGTTGAAAGCACATCAAAATACATAACTCAACATAACTTTGTATGTTTTTTAGAAATACAATTGAAATGTTAACTATGTACGTACATACCTACCTAGGATATTTCAGTGGACCAAATTTCACGTTTGTACAATGTTTAATATTCAAAATATCAGCCAAAATTTGACCTGCAATAAAGCGTGATACATAGTTTAGTTAGACAGCTCCAGAAGTACATCACTAGGAAAAGAGCGTTTTATTATATTTTTTTATTAACCTGGAAAAGGCTTTTAATATGGTACCAAGAGATGTGGTGAGGTGAATAATGAGAAAATTAGGCATCAAGGAGTGGTTGGTTAGGGTGGTCATGGCCATGTACGAAGGTTCGACAACCCAGGTGAGGGTTAAATGGAGAATAGAGTGATGACTTCTCTATGAAGGTTGGTGTGCATCAGGGATCCGTTTTGAGTTCAGGTTGAGTACAGGTTGTGGACGGAAGGGATGAATTCCATGGTGTTGAAAGAAAATTTGGATAAAACAAAGATGATGATTTCATGAGTGGGTGGCGGTAATTACATCATTAAGGGCATGTGGCCATTTGCGGTCTGTCACAGAGGGGTAGGGAATAACTATATCATGTGTAATGGATGTGGTTTGTAGGTGAATAAAAGATGTAGTGGTATCAGGGTTAGGCTGCAAAATGGAGAGTTCCAGTGCACTATGTGTAGAGGAGAGGATTGTATTTGATGGTGTGTCGCTTGAATGCGTAGAGGAGTTCTGCTATCTGGGAGATATGATCAGTGCAGGGGAAGATCCTGGGGTGAATTCCGTGGCAAGGGTTAGAAGTGGTTGGAAAAAGTTCCGAGAGCCGCTTCCTCTTTTGACGCCGAGGGTTTTTTTCCTCCGAGCTAAGGGATGTCTGTACACTGTGTGCGTACGAAGTGCAATGTTGCACGGCAGTGAAACTAGGCAACTCCCTACCTGGGCACAAGTCGCTGTACTCATCACCACAGCCTAGTACTAGGCTACTTTAGAATAACAACAAAAATATAACGAAAAAAGGCAACATCAGGAAGCAGGCTCGAGCGTCGGGGGAGGTCCGCCTCCCCCTGGCGCAGGGACGTGCGACCTACAGAGAAAACAACAAGAAAAATCCCAACTAGTTAAATAAACGGGAGAAGGCCGGCCTCCCCCCAAAAGTCTTATAAGTCCAGCAATCAATGTGCACAAACTCATCCCGAGTACAAGGGACAGGAGGTAGCGACCCCGCCCATCCCGGTACCGGTAACGTGCGCGGGGATCGCTCAGACTGGGACATTCAACAAGAATGAGCCGAACAGTCTGGGGGACAACGCAGTCTTCACAGTAGTGAGGGCGCCAAAGAGTCCTCGCGGACTCTTTGGCGCCCTCACTCCCCGCAATTCCTACATGTTCAGGAACCTAGCAGAAGATAATCTCGACATCTGCCCGGCTTGCCAAAACCGTGGAGTCACGGATATTGCCAGCCAGGGGATGCGCAGATTCAAATGCCCCAAGAGCACTCAGGGCGCTTTATGACTCGCTATAGATCACAATCTTGTCTCCGCACCCGGCACGTCACGTAATCTCCCGTACCGAGTGGTGTATTGCCACCAGCTCAGCCGTAAAGACATGCAGTGCCTGGCAGAGCCCCGCTGACTTCAAACAAAGGGGATATGGCGTGGAAACCGACCCCCTTTTGGGACTTGGAACCATCCGTATACACTGGCACGGTTACAGCGTGACACGAGGTGTACTCCAAAAAGGTCGAACGCAATACTCCCGGCACTGTAGAAGCTTTGGGAGCAGAGACGTGGTGACAAATAGCCAAAGATGGTACCCTCCAGGGTGGCGTCTTGGACAGAACTTGGCTCTCGAAAGAGTTTCCTACCCCTAAACCCAAAGGACTTAGGGTATGACTGGCGTCTCTCAGCGGTATAGGCAACGTCGAAATCAGCTGCAGATGCAGTGAGAGATGTTGGCGACTGAAGGAGGCGCCGGGCTCGCGCGTACAGGCGAATAATGCACTGTGCATGGCGTAGAGCGAGTGGCATCACCCCAGCGTCGACTAGTAGGCTCTCAATGGGAAAAGTGCGAAAGGCAACGGTTGCCAGGCGAAGACGGGTGTGGTGGATCGACTCCACCTTCCGCAATACACGCTCAGCTGCGGATGCATAAAACTCGTGTCCGTAGTCGAGCTTCGAACGAGCAAAGAATGGATAAAAAAAGTAAGGCAGTAGCCCTATCAGCGCTGAACATCACGGAATGGAGAATATCTTTGGCGCGGGTACAAGAGACACTAAGGCTACGGATATGAGCCTCCCAGGTGAGGCATCGGTCAAATACAACACCAAGGAAACGGTGCGATGCAACCACTTCCAGGCGTATCCCATTAAGAAACGAGTCTGGGTCAGGATGGAGCCGTGGATGGCGGCAGAAGTGCACCACCTTAGTGTTGGCCAAGGAAAACCGAAGCCTGTGCGCTTCGGCATAGAGACGTGGTTCAATACCTGTTAGAGTCGAAAGGTCGTCCACGTAGAGCGTAGCGAGAACATCTTCCGACTGCACCGAGGTGATGCCGTTGATGCTTAGGGCAAAGAGTGTAACACTGAGGACACTTACCTGCGGGACCCCCTATTCCTGCTCAATTGGGCTGGAGAGGGCTCCCCCTACCCTTACGCGGAGTCCAAAAATTCAGATATAAAGATTCGGAGGAGTACCCTCGCCCCCATCGTGTGGAGAGTCTCCATGATACCGTATGACCATTCGGTATCATAGGTCTTCTCCAGATCGAAAAACACCGTGGCGCGGCGATTTGCCATCCTGGCCGCCGTGCTGACGGTATCCAGCGCTCCGTCCGGCCCAAGCTTAGCCACTCTAACTTCCTTCAGATCATCTGTATTTCTCCCCCACTTCGTCGCTTTTCAAACAACCTCTCCCGCAGCTTTCTCTGGCCAGCCTCTAATTTCACAGGGTAGATGCTGACCTTCTTCTCAGCAAACCGTCCCGGATCGGGGCTGAGGGGGGAGGGGACAATGTTCCCTAACCCCTGAGCTCCGGTCTGGGGTGGCTAGTTTTTAACAACCTGCTTAATCCCCACCCATACCGTCCTCACATCTCTTTTCCTCTCGTCTTCACATTCTATCAATTTTACGCCGTGTTCAAGGTAGAGCCGCCATGCCGATGGACTGCCAGGCCACAAGGCGGGAGGGGTGATCCCAAATGGCGGCGCCTGGCTCTGCCAGGCCTGTAAGCACCTCTTGCAGTGCGGGCAACTGCGAGAGGTGATGAGCTATTGCGTCCCGTGACACAAATAGGGACACCATGCCCATGGATGAATCTTTTAAAAACCAAACCCCTTTATCTCCCCCTGAAACAACGACGGAGCCGCCATCGGTCAGCTCACGCGAAAAAATGGAGGTCCCTCCCCCCCTGTGCTTGCACAGGGGACCCTCCATATCTCTAACCGGAGAGGAGGCTTACTCCTCTCCTTCGCTTACAGGTGTAGAGGAATCCCCCTCACTCCCTTCTCTGGAGGTGCTTTTGGGCACCTCCCTTTTTCCAGCGGCAGTCCCCTCTGTTCTTTCCAAGGGGACTGCCAAGAAAGCCAGCAGGCAGCCCTTAGCTAGCCGCTCCACATCGAAGCGGCTCGGTAGGGCAAACCCCTTTAGGGGGGAGAGGGAAGACAGGCCCCTTCGGTCACTTTCCTAAAAAGACCTGCTGGCAAGAATATTGAACCTTGCCGGGGTCAAGGCCCATGCCTCCCCACACAAGACTAGTGACGATACTGCCAAAGGGACCTGGGATATCTTGGGGGGAATAGCCAACAGGAGGCCTTCCCTGAGATAGACATGGTCCTTGAGGAAACCCAGCCTCAGACTGTAGGGCCTTCCATGTGAGGGAAACCTGGGCTCTGTTCCAAGCACCGAACCCAAATCCGCCCCTATGCCCCCGTAAATGGCGCGGCGATTTGCCATCCTGGCCGCCGTGCTGACGGGATCCAGCGCTCCGTCCGGCCCCAGCTTAGCCTCTCTTCCTTCCTTCAGATAGCCTGTATTTCTCCCCTACTTCGTCGCTTTTCATACGCCTACGGGTGTATGGGACTCCCCCTCACCCCCTTCTCTGGAGGTGCTTTCGGCTGCCAGCAGGCAGCCCATTGCCGACCGCCCCTCGTGTAAGCGGTTCTGTATGGCAAACGCCCTTAGGGGGGAGAGGGAAGCCAGGCCCCTTCGGTCGCTTCCCTCAAAAGACCTGCCTGCAAAAATTTTAAATTTTGCCGGGGTCAAGGCCTGTGCCTCCGCACACAAGATGGGCAACACTGCCAAGGGAACCTGCGATGTCCTGGCAGGGGATGGCCAACTGGAGGCCCCTCCTGTGATAGACATGGTCCTTGAGGAAACCCAGCCTCAGACGGTAGGGCCTTCAATGGGGGGGAATCCGGGCACGGTGCCAAACACCGAACCCAAATCCGCCCCTATGCAAGGTCCTCCTCAAGCGGTTAGGGTTTCTGTGGCAGTACAAGGAGGGGAGAGATCTCCTCCGACCGGTGCCCCTGCGACCACCAGGACCTTCTCCATTTCGGAGAAGGACCTGGCTGAGGCCGGTCCATCTGGCCTAAGAGCTTCTGCCGGCGGACTTTACCTCCAGAGGCGGAGAACCCTTCAACGACAGGTTTACTGGTAGTGAGTTGCGCTCCGCTCTCGCTTCGTGTGTGGACACCGCCCATGGTCCGGATGATGTCCCGTACGCCATGCTTCGACACCTGGGTGAGCGAGGCATGGCATTTCTGTTAGATTTGTTCAACAGGATCTGGGTGGAGGGTCTTCTCCCAGATTCCTGGCGAATCGCTACTGTGCTCACCTTTCGCAAACCGGGGAGAGATCCTTCTACTTGCGTGTGCAAGTTGATGTAGAAATTGGTAAATGTTAGACTAGCCTTTTTCCTGGACAGCGGAGGCCATCTGTCTTCTGCACGGTGCGGCTTCCGCAAGTTCCACTCCACGTCGGATGCTCTGCTCCGACTGGAAAATGCCGTCTGCGAGGCTTTCCTTCGTAGACAGCACTACGCCACGGTCTTTTTCGATCTGGAGAAGGCCTATGATACCGCATGGAGATACGGTATCATGGAGACTCTCCACACGATGGGGGCGAGAGGACGCCTCCCAGTCTTTATATCTGGATTTTTGCGAGATCGTCGAGTCCGCGTACGGGTGGGGGGGAGCTCTCACCGGCCCAAAGGAGCAGGAAGAGGGTGTCACGCAGGGAAGTGTCCTCAGTGTCACACTCTTTGCCCTGAGCATCAACGGCATCACCTCGGTGCTGCCAGAAGATATTCTCGCTACGCTTTACGTGGACGACCTTTCCATCTCTTTTGGCGCGTCCCAGATGCCAACTCTGGAGCGTCGACACCAACAGGCATTGAACCGCGTCTCTCGCTATGCCGAAGCGCACATGTTTCGGTTTTCTTTGGCCAAGACTAAGGTGGTGCACTTCTGCGGCCATCCACGGCTCCACCCCGACCCAGATTTGTTTCTTATTGGGGTGCGCTATGGATCTGGTTGAGTCGCACCGTTTCCTTGGTCTTTTATTCGACCGACGCCTCACCTGGGAGGCTCATATTCGCAGCCTTAGGGTCTCTTGTACCCGCGCCATGGATATTCTCCGTTCCGTGACGTTCAGCGCTTGGGGCGCTGATAGGGCTACTGCCCTACTTTTTTATCGATCCTTTGTTCGTTCGAAGCTCAACTGCGGATGCGAGTTTTATGCATCCGTAGCCGAGCGTTTATTGCGGAAGGTGGATTCGATCCACCACACCGGCCTTCGCCTCGTGACCGGTGCCTTCCGCACTTCCCCCATTGAGAGCCTGTTGGTCGATGCTGGGGAGATGCCACTCGCTCTGCGCCGCGTGCAGTGCATCACTCGCCTGCACGCTCGAGCCCGGCGCCTCCCTCAGTCGCCAACAGCTTTCACTGCATCCGCAGCTGATTTCGACGGTGCCTATGCCGCCGAGAGACGCCAGTCTTACCCTAAGCCCTCCTTCGAGAGGTAGATATAGCTCTCGGGCCGGTGGCGCCCCTGGTTCTGCCCAGGACGCCACCTTGGAGGGTACCACATTTGGCTATTTGTCGCCACGCCTCTGCTCCGGGAGTATTGCGTTCGACCTTTTTGGAGCACACCTCGTGTCACGCTAGAACTGTGCCAGTGTATACGGATGGCTCCAAGTCCAAAGAGGGGGTCGGCTTCCACGCCGTATCCCCTCTGTTTGAAGTCAGCAGGGCTCTACCAGGCGCTGCGTCTGTCTTCACGGCCGAGCTGGTGGCAATACACCACTCGGTACGGGAGATTAAGCGATGTGCCTGGTTCGGAGACCGGATTGTGATCTATAGCGACTCACAAAGCGCCCTGAGTGCTCTCGGGGCATTGGAATCTCCGCATCCCCTGGTTCGCGATATCCGTGACGCCACGGTTTTGGCGAGCCGGGCAGATGTCGAGATTATCTTCTGCTGGGTTCCTGGACATGTAGGAATTGCAGGGAATGAGGGCGCCAAAGAGTCCGCGAGGACTCTTCGACCGGACCAGCGTTTCGCTCTTCCTCACACCGACTACATGGCAGGAATACGGGCAGCTCTTCGGACTGCTCGGCAAAGAAGATGGGAGACGGTCGAAGGGAACTTAAAGTTGCGTGCCATTGTGCCGCGACTGTTCCCATGGACCTATCCCCCAATGCCGTGACGGCTTCAGGTCGCTTTCTGTAGGTTCAGAATCGGACACACTCATGTGACGCATCGCTATCTGATGGAGCGCTCGCCTGCGCCCTATTGTGTCGACTGCGTCGTCCCCCAGACTGTTCGGCACATTCTTGTCGAATGTCCTAGTCTGGGTGATCTTCGCGCACGTTGCCTGTCCCGGTACCGGGATGGGTGGGGTCGCTACCGCCTGTCCCTTGTACTTGGGACGAGTTCGTGCACATTGACTTGTTGACTTTGGGGGGTTGGGGGGGAGGCCGGGCTTCTCCCCTTTCTTTAAGTAGGTTCTATTTTTTTGTTGTTTTTTTTTTATTTTCTTTGTAAGTTGCACGCTTCTGCACCGGGGTGAGGGGGACCTTCCCCCGATGCCGGAGATTGCTTCCTAATTGTTAAGTTTTTCCAATATTTATCATTGTTATTTTTTCTTAATTTTATTTTAAAGTAGCCTAGTTCTAGGCTGTCGTATTTCCGGCGACTTGTGCCCAAGTGGGCAGTCGGCAGATGGTCTCTAAAGGAAAAAATAAAAAAATACCCTCCTACCACTCTTCACTGAGAGACCTCTACACTCTGTCCTTCATGTGTAGCCTTTTCTTTCTCGATATTTGTTCCTAGACTGTGGAATGACCTGCTCCCTCGGGACCTTCAAGTTTGCCATGCGCAAAATTAGTTATCTTTATCCTGGCTACACTGCTCGTATTAGTGGGTGTCACTGCCATAAAATACAAAGACAGATGTTACCTCGGCCCGACTGACACCACCATGTAACCAAAGACCACATCAATCACCTTCGAGCCTAGGTGCGGCAGAAATACCTCCCATATTTTAAACTTTCACCTATGTGTTGCTAATGAACTTATGCAAGTGCCAATGATGTTTTTTTTTTGTTTTTTTTTCAGTTTTCCTCATCAAGCAATATTGTTTGGACTGCTGCACATCGTGCTTTTGCTGTAGAAACGTTTTTGAAGAATGGTGAATCTGTAATTGCAACACAGAGAGCTTTCTGGCTCATTACATGTTAGGTCGGAATGATGCTGTTCCGGATAGAAAATTAATACTGCTATGGGTTGCAAATTTCAGAGCCACCTGGAAGACCTCGAAGCGCTCGAACTCCAGACAGTGTTCAAGCTGTGAGACTTTCTGTTACTCAGTCTCCTACACGTTCAGCTCGCAAACATGTTTCTGCCTTGGGATTGTCTGATCAAACAGTCAGAAGAATTCTACACACTGATCTGAAGTTCCATCCATACAAATTAATGATTACTCAGAAACTGAACGAACGCGACTGGGAAGCTCGCATGTCATATTGTGACGATGTCCTTCAAAATGTTCCTGTAAATGCTGTTCTTCTCACAAGTGATGAAGCTCACATTCATCTCTCAGGCTGCGTGAATAAACAAATTTTTTGTTATTGGGCGGTGAACGAGTGACTGTATGGTGCGCAGTTTCGAAATTAGGTGTATGGGTCCTTATTTTTTTGAGGAGAGAAACCACTGTGTTACAGTAATATCTGGCCGATATGTGGAGATGCTGCAGACATTTCTGGAACCAAAGGTAAATGACCTCAATTAGAATGTGTGGTTTCAGCAGGATGGAGCCACCGCACACACAGCAAGAAGATCAATGGAAGCTCTAAGAGAAATGTTTCCAGGACGTTTGTTTTTCCTTACGCGGTGACATTCATTGGCCAGCACGCTCGCCCGATCTCAACCCCTGTGATTTTTTTCTCTGGGGTTACTTGAAAGCTGAGGTCTACAAAGATCGACCGGGTACCATTGAAGAATTAAAGGATGCTATTCGTCAAAAGATTGCAGAAATACCATCTGCAATGACTCTTCGAGTGATGGAAAACTTCAGAAACCGTCTCCAACAGTGTATAGCGAATAGAGGTCACCATTTAGAGGATGTAATTTTTAAAACAAAATGAACAAAAACTAACCTTTTGTTTAAACAACAATAAAATTAATTTTTCATAAGTGTTGTTTCTTCTTCCTTTTGTCAACCTTTCAAATATGGGGAGGTATTTCTGCCGTACCCTGTACCTTTTTGTTTCCTCGTTTTCATGTATGGTGTGGTCATATTTCTCTCTCTCGTGTGCAACTGACATCGTAACAGTGTTATTCTTATTGCCATGCCAATTGATAATCTAAGGAGCAATAATTATATCTAATTATTGAAAATTATCTATTTTCAGATTAAATATCCGCACTCAAGTATCAAGAAAATGAATACCTTGCAAGCAAATCCTCAAAGTCTTCAATTTGGCAAAATGCGGAATCTCGATCTCCAATCAAAACCTCGCATTGTTGATAAACCTTTCAAATGCACATTTTGCTCCTATCAAGCAACTCAAAAGAGCAACCTTGATATTCATTTTAGAATTCATACTGGTGAGAAGCCTTTCAAATGCCTATACTGCCCATATCATGCTGCGCTACAAGCAACTCTTGACCAACATTTGAGAACTCATACTGGCGAGAAACCTTTCAAATGTAGTCATTGCTCTTATCAGGCAAGTCAAAGGGGTTCTCTTCAGAGGCACTTAACAAGGCATACTGGTGAGAAGCCATTTAAGTGCAAGCAATGCCCCTATCGAGCGAGTAGAAAGTTTTGTCTTGAGAATCATTTAAGAACACACAATAGTGAGAGACCTTTCAAGTGCACTTTGTGTTCGTATCAAGGAAGGGAACGAAGTACTCTAATGAAACATTTAAGAATTCATACCACTGATAAACCTTTCAAGTGCAGTTCTTGCCCTTATCAGGCGAGGCAACGAAGTAATCTCACAAAACATTTAAGGACTCACTCTTGCGCCACCTCCCATTATGAGGTTGTGAAAAAAAATACTCAAGAGCAGTCAGCAAATCACATTATGGATAAGCCTTTCAAGTGTAGTTCCTGCCCCTATCAGGCATCCAAAAAAAGAAATCTTCAACTACATCTAAGAACTCACACTGGGGAGAAACCTTTCAAATGTAAGCACTGTCCCTATCAGGCAAGTCAAAAAATTTGTCTTCAGCGGCATTTAAGAACACATACTGGTGAGAAGCCTTTCAATTGCAGTCACTGTTCTTATCAGGCAAGTCAAAAGATATGCCTTAGAAGGCATTTAAGAACGCATGCTAACGAGTTGATGGTCAAGGTCATACCAGCGTGATCCCTATATGTTGCTTGTATGCCATAATGGCTAAAAAATTATCATACCATAGTTCCTGTACCCCTGAGAGAGAAAGTCCCTGGGATCATCTTACTGAAGTTACTCTACTCCAATAGGTTAAACAAAAAAAAGCCTGTACCTTAAGACTGAGTGGAAACACAAGTGTGAGAAGTGAATTGTTTGACAGAATGGCTGAATATTCGTTATCAGGTCTTGTATAACCAAATCCCATTGATCCCATATGAGGCCCTAACAGAAAATCATTTGTCTTGATCCTAATTATAGGAATTATATTCTCACCCATGCGTCGTGATACTTTTCAAGTTGTAATTCTCAAAACGTGAGGTTGATTGCACGATTTGCCATCAGAATGAAGTAGACGAAATCTGCAAAAACAGAGAATGGCTATGCATGGAAGTGTCAACTGAAAGACTGCTTAAAATACATGTCAATAGGGACCGGATCCTTTTTTGCAAAGTCAAATTTGTCATCTCAGACGTGGTTTCAAGCTATTTATTTATTGACTGAAAATACTGGAGAAAAAACTATATCCAGACAGTATTAAAAAATATATTTCAGAGGAGATTATGGTTAACTGCTACAACTCTTTTTTCGTGAAGTATGTACCAACTTCTCAGTGCGAATCCTATTATTTCTCTAGGAAGTCCCGGCGTTGTAGAGGTGGACGATTCTGGCTTTTCTCACAAGCCAAAGCACTATTTTGGCATTGTAGGTTTTTGGTTTAGGTGACACAAGGGTAACTCCTGCTGTTGACTATAGAGATCGTGGATAGAAGAGATGTGGTTACGCTTTTAGCCATTTGCGCAAGCAGTTGTTCGACCTGAGTCCATCATTCACACGGATGAATAGAGATCCTGCCGAAATTTGCAAGGTCTTAGGTTCATTCACAGAACAGTCAACCCGGTGAATGGAATTCATACCCAACATATTGAGTCTTAGTGGAGCAAACACAAGGCTCAAATTAAGAAAATGCTTGGCTGCAGAAGGGAAGTTTTAAATTCTTACCATACTTCATGTGGAGAGACAGTTTTGCCTAAAATAGGTTTGAAATTTGTGTCAACACTGCTTTGCAATATCCTTAAAAAGAAGTCTTGTACATATATTGCTTTATGTAAATTTCTTGACTATAATTATATTGTTTCATTTGTCATTATTTGAATATTAGGTCGCTGGGTTAAAATTGTGCAATCAAGTGTAGTTGGCGTGAAGATTCTACAATTGATCAGTACAGGGGGAGATTATACAATTGATCCAAAATTAGCTTCAAACCTTTCTGTAAAGTTATATTTTAAATTATCGATTGCATTCCTAAACATAGAGCTTTCATCTACATTCTTAAGCCAGACATTCCAAGTCTGTGTTATATAGCTCAAAGATTGCCATAATTTATAGTAAAACCGTTTAGTCTTTCAAATACTTAAATAAATTCACTGCCCAGATATTGATTTTTCAGTGAAAGTAAATTGAGATGCCTCATTTTTCTTCGTTCGATCTATTTCGAAGTTTAAGAATTCAATTCGCCGTTCGACTAGAGCCGCCTAGGTGTTTGAAGGGAGAACAATGAAGGATAATCTAATTCTAACTTTATTTATATTCAGGAAAACAAACGGAAAATAATGACCACCCCAACTATCGCAAAAATTAAAATATATATATTTATTATTTGGAGCAGGGTGTACGCCACTAAAATTTAAAATTATTAGGCTATTGGCAGGACATAAAAGGGTACAAGGTCCTAAAATACAAAGAGCGGTAAGTTTAAAGAAAATGAAAAAGGGGCACTGGGGCAATAAACAAATGACGCGCCTTTACTAATATTACATTGCTAGTTAATTAAAAGGTGTATTTACAAGCTATAAAAGAGGAAACAGTCGGAAGAGGAAATTAGTGCTAAAAGAAAGCGCAGTGTATCGTTACATGGGCCACGTAAAATGGATGGGAAGCATTCCATAAGGTGATGCAGACAGGGGCTGTCAGTCGACGAAAAGATGTGGGGCCTATCGCTACTCATTAAATGCCCATGTGTGTGGCAGATTCACAGGCAACGAAGGACCACCTCAGAGCTCCGACGAGGTTGATAACGGCTAACCCACGGTAAAACCGAGGGCTTAATGGAATGCAATTTCTTACCGATGCCGCCAACCCATTCTTACTGCCAAAGTGACCGAATGTAGTTCCTTTTAAGAGGGTAAAAGTCACGATATGGTAGACTGCAACGAGTCGGTGTCTGGGCAGCCGCAATTCGAGCTGCCTCATCTCGCCGCTCGTTACCCTGGACTCTGGCATGACTAGGAACCCAACAAAATTACTTTGTATCTGGAAGAGATCTTGACCAACCAGGAATGTATTCTGGAGAGGGGAATATTTAATTTCTGTTACTTTTCTTTTATGTATATGGCTTCTAATATAAGCAACCCAACTTAAATATACAAACAAATTCGCAATTTATCTTACCGTCCGCCAGCCCCTATTTCCTATAAATGTTAATGCAGCTTAGCAGGTATATATATCTCTATCTTATTCCCTAGCCTTTGGAAATGATATAATGTATATATCGAAACGCCTGAGGACAATAAAGAAGTTCGTTTTGCTTAGTGAACCATTTTTATGCCCTCGTGCGTCACGACTTTCAAATCATTTTTGGTGAACTAATCCATGGGTTAAGCGAAGACCAAAAGCGGAACTTAAGACAAATCGAGAGACTCTAAAATAAAACAATAAGATGGCAGTCGCTTTCAATAAAACATATAAATAAACCCAAAATATATATAGACACAAGACCAATCGCCACAATGTATCCAGTCTTAGAATATAGAATAATGCTTAAAAATAAGTATAATTCAAACCCAAATATAAAGCAATATGTATTTTTCACCATACCAGAGCTGCCTGACCTAAATCTTCATTCTACGATGGATACATTCACTATCACAGAAAACGTTGTGGTGGCGGCGATAAGATCAATGAACTTGAATAGCTCACCTGGTATTGATATGATTCACCCAAGAGTCATCAAAGAACTGTCTTGTCACCTGATTCTTTCCCTAACCATCCTGTATCAGGCCTGTGTTAATAATGAAGCCATTCCAGATGAATGGAAAGCTGGTGAAATTATCCATATATACAAGCCTAAAAGTGATGCCGGCATGCCAAGCTCGTATAGACCCATATGTTTAACAAGCGTAGTTAGAAAATTGAGCGAATTATACACGGTCAACTTCTATCCCACATTTTTGCGAATAATGTCATGACTGAAAAGCAACACGGATTTTTAAAAAGACGGTCAACAACAATTAACTTGATGCAATGTTGGGATGATTGGACTAAAATGAGGTATAATAAAGAACCAATTGATGTCATGTACGTATATCTGGAAAAGGTATTTGATGCCGTGGTACATTAAAAACTAGTGGCCAAACTGAATCATATAGGCGTCGTAAGCAAGCTCTTAATCTACTGAAGAACTACCTATTGAATCGAACCCAGATTGTGAAAGTAAATGATGAAAGATCGCAATTATCGCATGTGTTGAGCGAAATACCACAAGGAACGTTATTAGGTCCACTAATGTTTATCATCTATATAAACGACCTAACTGACGTTATCAGCGAGCAGACCTGAATCACATTATATGCAAACGATTCAAAACTATACAGAAAATGTTTAAGTATACAGAATTGCCTTGAACTCTATGACGACATGATCAATATGTGCGAGTGGTTCGAAACATGGCAGCAACGGATTAACTTGAGAAAAACCGAAGTCCTCCACATAAACCCCGGAAATAGGAACTTCAACTATTTTATCCAACACAATCACATCGGTAACGGGGAATTTTGTCGAGATCTGGGAGTCTGCATGACGAATGATCTTTCAGTCAGCCGCCACTGCTCAAACGTAGCGAGAGTTGCATACTTTCGGTTATATCAGTCCAAAAGAGCTTTCTCAACTTCAGATGTGCGGTTCCAACTCTTTATTTTCAAAACCTACATATGGCCATTATTGGAAAGCAACACCGAAATATGGAGCCCCTCAAAGATCAAGGATATTGAATTTATCGAGAGAGTACAGCGAAAATTTACAAAAAAAAAATAGAAAATATAAGAGATACGCCGTATCTCCGGCGCCTCGATTTGCTCCAGATTGAATCACTTAAAATACGAAGAATAAAATCCGATCTAGTCTATTCATATAAAATCATTCATTAGCTGGTCGAAATAGACTTCGAATCCATGTTTAGTTTCAACCGCAGACCAACAAGACAATCCTTTAAACTAAATGTTGAATTTGCTAGAACAAATTGTAGAAAATATTCCTTCGCATGTAGAGCTGTGCCGATTTTGAATCAACTACCGGAATCTGTAGTAATTGCTAATGTTCAAACTTTTAAAAGATTATTGGAAAATGTAAACCTGGCTTTTTTTTGTAGGGGGCGCGCTTACACAGCTCCTTGAAGCTTTGTGCGTCCTGGATATTATGCATAACTATTAAATGTGTGTATGCCACGTAAGAGTTTTTATGTACTTTTCCGAAATAAATGTTTTGTTTGTTTTTGTTTGTTTATAAGGTTTAAGGAAAGAAACAAGTTGAGCAGGTGCCCAATCCAAATTAATTTTAAATGGAAGCAGGAACAAATTGGGGGGAAACTAATTTTAAAAAAAGAACACTACTGAGATAAAAAAAAATAAAATGAAGGTTTAAAAGATTCCTCTGCCAGAAGGAAACTAAGAAGATGGATAATTGAAAGGGCCGGGAAACAGGACGACCGGAGAATGGCGAAACGAGGGCATTCTAGTAGAAGATAGGCGACTGGTTGGTCCTATGGTATTTGGTTATTAATGGGATTTATTTTAGTTAATAAATCAGGCTAAATAGCTATTTGAAAACCATTACCATAAATTTGTGGTCTGGATGGAAATAGTCGTCTGCTAATATTTATGATAACGACTGACGTGAAATGAATTTAGAAGACTTCTGAACTAGGTTTGTAAGAAAAACAGAAATAAACAAAATAAATATATTTACAAAATCAACGAATGCACAATGAGAGAATTGAATTAGGAATACAAGGTAAGATGTGGTAAAGTAAAAATGATAAAGTAAGATATGGTAAAGTAACTGATTTAAAGTAACAAGATGTAAAGTAATTAAGATATGAAGTGACTAAGATATAAAGTGACTATTTGTAAAGTGACTAAGATATGAAATGAGATGTGGTAAAGTATGATGTAAAATGACTATGGTGGTATGTGAATTGGGATCTGCAATGAGAGAAGTAACGAGAATTAGACCTACTCTCGTATGGTAGTTTGCAGAGAATAAGTGTGAGAGGATTTATAACTGACCTTGATTGGAAGTAAAGTCGAGCACGTTTGGATGGTGACGCGAACACAAAATGAGAGAGTCAATTCGTATTATTTCACAAGTGGTGAAATGCGTGTGTTTGTATGTGCGTGAAATTCTAAGAGATGCTGTTTGAACCAGTGCGTTAAATGAAATCAGTTTCTCGTCACGGGATATTTGAATTATCAAAGGTTACATAAAATAAATGTATTTCAAAAAGTTATGCATAAAATAATTGAATGATTGAATAGACAAAAGTTAAGTAAAATAAATGAATGAATTATTAAGTTGTACATAAATTACATGAATGATATAATTTACAAAAGTTAAGTAAAAAAATTTGATTAATTATTAAGTTATACATAAATGGCATGAATGATTTAATTGACACATAATATATATATATAAGTTTCTCAGGAGGATTTTATTATAGGAATGCCCATAGGGCATTTCTATAACACTCTACCCTTTCTATTTTGAGATTACAAGTTCGAGTACCGACGAGGCCTTCTGACGACGCGGCCGGAGCGTGTGATGACATTACCATTGGTTTGGCTGCGAGTACGGGGACACATATTTGCTGTTGCAGTGCCAGTAGCGTTGGACGAGGCACTGGCACGAAAGAAGGTTGATGGAGCGAAGGTGATCCACTTGTTGGTTCCTTCCGAGATGGCGTCAAGCGGTATGTGGGAGTCTTGAGTCCCGTTGTCCGCTGACGAAGTGACCAGTGGGGGAGAGATTTGTTTCTGACTGACCACGTCTGCCGACGAGGGTTCCTTCAACAAAGGAGGAGGAGGCAACAAAACGGAAGGTGGAGTTAGAGTAGCAGGGGCGGTTAAAAGGGTGGGGTTGAGGTTGTGTTGGGGGATTACTGTACCACAAAGAGGTATAGTAGGAGGAAAATGAGGTGATAGTGGTTCTAGATGAACATTTTCGGTATAAGCGGGTTTCTGGCGGTCGATAGAGACAGTATCTTGCCCGATGATGGCGAGAAAGGGTCCGTCATAGACTGGTTGCAACGAAGTGCGAGCTGAATCGAGAGGGACGAAAACATGGGAGCATGTTGTCATCTCCTTTGGCATGAAGGTTTTATAATTAACAGGCACTCTTGGGGCAGTTAGCTTAATTTCAGCCATCACCCGTACAAGGTTATGTACGCATGAAGAAGGATCTAGGTGAGAAGGTAGAGGTCGGTCCGAGGAAGAAAAGAATTGACCGGGTAGACGAAGTTGAGTACCGTAAACTAATTCCGCTGCATAACAAGCCAAATCCTATTTCAACGACGAGCGAATGCCAAGGAGAATCAAAGGTAGCTTGTCCACTTAAGTTATGTTTGGATCGGTGGAGCGTAAGCTTGCTTTGATAGTTCGTTGCAGGCGTTCTACCTTAGAGTTCCCCTGGGGATGGTAGCTTGTAGTACGAAGGCGAAAGGAGCCATTCACTGACATGAGTGCATCTCATTGGTGGGATTCAAACTGGCTGCCACGATCAGCAATATCGTTGAGGTAACACCAAAACGAGCAACCCATGTTGAGACGAAGGCTCCATTGACAGTGGAACTCTGATGTCCGAGATAGGAACCACCTCTGGCTACCAAGTAAAACGATTAATCATGGTGAGAAGATAATTTCAACCACAGGAGTAAGGAAGAGGACCTACTAGATCGACGTAAAGGGCGTCAAAACGTGACAAAGGAAGAGGAAATGGGACCAGAGGAGCTTTTGTGTGGCGGTGGACCTTAACACGCTGGCATGGAAGGCATGAGCGAGTCCATTTTGCCACGTCGGCATTCATACCTGGCCAAACGAAGCGTTGTGCAACGAGCTTGCGTGTGGCATTGACGCCAGGATGAGAGAGACCATGAATTTGGTCGGAAATGTACCGACGGTAAGCAAGAGGAATGAGAGGACGAAGACAGTCAGGAATTGAATAGTCAACCAGGATGCGCCTGGAAGGACTGTCCGGCAAGTCGATCTCGCGAACGACGAGTTGAGAAGAGTGACGCAGTGTTTGCGTGCCTTCATCTTGTTCCTGGGCAAGCACTATTGTTGCATGATAGATGGGCGCGTGCCCGAAATCGATGAAATGCGAGAGAGCACGTCTGGTACAACGTTTGAAGAACCAGGAACGTAGCGAATATCGTTCGTCATCTGCAGGATGAAGTCAAGATGACGAGTGTCAACTACAGTGTGTACTGACGAAGTACTACGAGACGAACATGCACCGACCAAGGGCTTATGGTCAGTAAAAATGGTAAATTCACGCCCTTCCAAATGATGGCGGAAGTGGCGGACAGCGAGATATATTCCGAGGAGTTCTCGAGAGAACGTTGAATATCTCTTTTGAGGGTCTGTAAGAGCGCGAGAGTAAAGCAAGAAAAAAAAGCAAGAGGTGCCATTGGTCACCAACTTTCTTCTGCAAGGTGGCACCTACGTGGATTGAGGATGCATCGGGGGCGACGCTGATTGGGGCTCCTAGAGAAGGATGAGCCAATTTCACAGTGCAGCAATAGCCTCTTTGGTGCGAGAGAATGAATCGCACGCCTCAGCAGACCATTCAAGAGGAGAGTTTTTTTTGGTTTTGGTGAGCATAGAGTTGATAGGTTGCATGACCTGGGCACATTTAGGGATGAATCTTTGGTAGAAATTGACCATGCCACAGAAATTTCTGAGTTGTTTACGTGATGCACGACGAGAAAAGTTTCGCATCGCGCTCACTTTATCTTCGAGTGGGCTAATCCCTGCCCTCGAGACATGGTGCCCCAAGAATAAGAGTTGCGGAACACCAAAGAGGCACATGGAGGCGTTTAGTACGATACCGTACTCCCGAATACGATAAAAAAAACTTGGCGACGGTGAGAAAGGTGTTCCTCTAGTGAGGAAGATGATATTAGGAAGTCATCGATGTAGCAAATTACGAAAGGAGGCCCCCAAGGACTTGATCCATAAACTGCTGGAAAGTTTGATCAGAGTTACGCAATCCATATGGCATTTTGAAAATTTCAAAAGCACCAATCGGAGTAGTGATATTAGTCTTTGCGACATCATCAGGGTGAATAGGGATCTGGTTGAACGCACGATCCAGATCCAAGCGAGGAAAAATCATACAGCCATGGAGAGACGAGGTGAAATCGGCTAAGTACGGCAAAGAATAGCAATCAGGAATTGTTGTAGTGTTAAGAGCTCTGTAATCTCAAACTGCTCTGAATTTCCCTGGCGTGGATTTGGGCACAATGTGAAGTGGAGATGCCCACGGAGAAGAGGAAGGCCTACAAATGCCTGAATCAATCATGAATTGGAATACATCACGCATATCAGAGAGTTTATCAGGTGCTAGACGGCGTGGCCGAGAGAATTCAGGATCTCCTAGAGGAGGAAACTCTGAGAAGGTGAGTACGAATCTGAGACAGTGAGGAGAGTTTTGCGGTCGACAAGCTTGCGTTGACGAGAATCGATCAAGAGGTCGTGAGCCGAAAGAAAGTCGAGGCCCAATATTGGACAATCTACCTCGGTCATGATGAAAGTCCATCGAAAAGCCCGACGAAGACCGAGTGAGACTTGAAGGTTACGCCTTCCATAGGTCCTAATATTGGTCGAATTGGCTGCCTTCAGAACTAAATCTGAAAGGACAGAAGCTTTCTCGGCCTTATAAATTGGTATGACACTGCATTTAGCACCAGTGTCCACCAGGAATGAAAAATCCGAAGTGGATCAAAAATCCGAAATGGAGGAACTAACTGAGGAAAGGAGGTGTAAGGCAGGGGATGTAGACCCTTTTGTCCCATGCCTTTCTAGTTTATAGTTTGTGAATGAGAGACTGGAATGAGGTGAATGCGAGAATTTGAAGGTTGTTAAATTGAAATTTGAGGATTTGGGAGAAAGTAGTTGAGTTGGGTGAAGTGAGAAAACTGGAGGGTTGAGGTTAGAAGAAGGTACTGGTTCCAAATATGTGCACGGTTGCAAGCATTTTAGAGCTTGTGCACCATATTTGTTGTGGTATCAGCACCACTGAATTGAATGAGAGGAAAAGGAAACGTTATGCTTCGGGAAACTACTTGGCGCAGTAGGTGAAGAACCATAACGGTGGCTACAAGGCTGTGTACAGTGTAGAGCGCTGTCTCCGTACCTTTGATGATACCAGAATAGGCCCTGATGGTGTGGACGATGGTGAAAATAGTTGGAAGAATGAGGTTGAAAATTTTGCTCTTTCTCACCTCTTGCATCGGGATGCCCTCGTTGCTTTCTCTTTCGTGAACCAGAGCGGGACCTGCGCCTTCGATCGCCAAACCTGTGTCCGTGCTCGCTCTGTGATTCCCGCTGCAGCTTTAGCCGCTGGACGTCGGCTCCCATCCTTCGTATTGAAGCTTCAATGTCCCTTAATAGAGAAGATGGAACCCTTGAACGCTCGGCCCGTTCGTCAGAGGAGCTCGACGTTCCTCGAACCTGAGAAATTTAAAGTTTTTTAAACGGGCCGTGAGTTTGGCCGTTTCCCCAATTTACATAAGGACTCTTGTATAATTTGTCTGCGGCTGCAGCAGTCTCCTCAATGCTCGTGGGGTTCGAGCTTAGGATCAGTGGCCTGATTCCCTCTGGGACTCCTTTCATGAAAATCTCAATGAAGAGAAGGCTAAAAAGTTCGATTTGAGCACCTTTCACCCTGATAAGGTCCTTCAGATGCGTTAAGAAAGAAGTAGGACTCTTATCTCCCATTTCCTGAGTATTCAGCAGCTCTCTAGGGTCGTCTATTTGGGAACTACCGTATTTGTTGAGGAAAGCCTCCTTCAGGCGGTCTAGAACGCCTGCTTGTTCCCCGTTAATTAGCCCTTTCCTGAATTGTATATAGGTATTTATGTGCAAACGTTGAATTATTGCTGCAATTTTCTCTTCTTCGGTGATGTTCTGAGGTTTAAGGAGGAGGGAAGAGACTTCCAACCATGCAAATTGGGTTTGAAGGATTATATACGGGAAGCGAGAGGTACGCATGTGGCTGCCTGTGCGTGGACTGAGGGTTCGTGGGAGACGGTTGGTTATGATGATCGGGTTAGCCGCTAACAGATGTCTTTATTTGTTCTGTTTGATCCATCATAGTCACTGTTTTATGTGTACTTGTACTGGTTGAATGAATGTGTTGATGTGAGTAAAGTAGCTGTGGCTGTGTGCACGTGTGTGTGTGGAAATTATTCACGAGCACAGGAATGTGAAGAAATGAAAAATAATTATGAGAAATAAAGGAAATTTTCCACTCGTATATAAGGCATAGTATTAAATTAAAATTATTAAAATGATATGCATTGTGACAATTGGAAAAAGGATGCTTAAGATAACACGCGATATTAAAAATGAACACGTGAATCAAAAATGCTGTTCTAGCGAGGATTTCAGAGAATTGACCCGCGGAGTTCGAGAAATTATTTTAACGTTTGAAGTTATTTGGTTATTAATTGGATATATTTTAGTTAATAAATCAGACTAAATAGCTATTTGAAAACCATTACCATAAATTTGTTGAGTTTGGATGTGAATAGTCTTCTGCTAATATTTATGATAACGACTGACGTGAAATGAAATAGAAAACTTCTGAACTAGGTTTATAAGAAAAACATAAATAAACAAAATAAATATATTTACAAAATCAACGAATGCACAATGAGAGAATTGGATTAGGAATACAACGTAAGATGTGGTAAAGTAACTGATTTAAAGTAACAAGATGTAAAGTAAATAAGATATGAAGTGACTAAGATATGAAGTGACTATGTTGTAAAGTGACTAAGATATAAAATGAGATGTGGTAAAGTATGATGTGAAATGACTATGATGGTATGTGAATCGGGATCTGCAATGAGAGAAGTAACGAGAATTGGGACCTACTCTCGTATGGCAGTTTGCAGAGAATAAGTGTGATTGGAAGTAAAGTCAAGCACGTTTGGATGGTGACGCAAACACAAAATGAGAATTCAATTCGTGTTATTTCACAAGTGGTGAAATGCGTGTGTTTGTATGTGCGTGAAATTCTAAGAGATGCTGTTTGAACCAGTGCGTTAAATGAAATCAGTTTCTCGTCACGGGATATTTGAATTATTAAAGGTTACATAAAATAAATGAATTGCAAAAAGTTATGCACAAAATAATTGAATGATTGAATTGACAAAAGTTAAGTCAAATATTTATTTTACTTAACTTTTGTCAATTCAATCATTCAATTATTTTATGCATAACTCTTTGCAATTCATTTATTTTATGTAACCCTTATTAATTCAAATATCCTGTGACGAGAAACTGAATTATTAAGTTGTACATAAATTGCATGAATGATTTAAATTACAAAAGTTCAGTAAAAGTAATTGAATGAATTATTAAGTTGTACATAAATTGCATGAATGATTTAATTGACACATAACATATATATATTTAAGTTTCCCAGGAGGATTTTATTATAGGAATGCCCAGAGGGCATTGTTATAGTCTGCATCACAAAAAGGGCAGCAAGGGCTGATTCAGCACCCTCCGAAATAATATGGCCGTGGGTAAGTTTCGTGTAGCCGAGGCGAACGCGGAAAAGGGCCAACTCTAAGGACGGGAGTCTCTGAAAGTTCGAAGGCCAAGAATGAATACTATTTGATAGTATATAATTTAATGGATGAACACTCATTCGTCCTGCCACAACTGAAAGAAAGGGAAAGAAATCTCGAAAAAGCAATGCAGAGTTATCCGGAGACCCAGAATAAGCTAAACGGGCCAGCTGATCAGCCACCATTGCCCAGAACACCTACATGCCCGTGGACTAAAAAATATAGAACTCTATAACGGTACGCATTCTGGACCAGCCAGTTGCAGATTTCAACCACTAAGGGATGTGAAGCACTTATAAAAACTCCTCTAGTCGGAGAAAAAAACAAGTAATATTTGGATCAGTCTAAAAGCCAAAAGAATGGCTGAAGGGTCAGCGATAAAAATAGAAACTGCCAGCGGCAACGCCAAAGTTATAAACTTTCCTGAGTAAATACTTAAGACCCATGCTTTCGTTAGCCTTGCAGTCCTCTGAGCAAATCGGGCAATGTTGTGTATGTAAGGGCGCATGCTCAAGGAACATGATCTTAAGAAGGCAAGGGGCCACGGACGACTTGTCCAGGCTCCACATGCTAGTAGGAACCGTGGGATGTAGAGCATGTCAAATAGAGGTCGGCTACGACGGAAGGGTAAAGACCTTTAGAACACCCAGGCTGGAGAGATGATCTATCTCGCGGTTCAAGGGCGGGGTAAAGACGGCAACCTACCGAATGCTGCCGTTGACTCGGCAGCATAAGGGCATCTGTAAACCTTTAATACAGGAACCTGCTGCACACGAGAGAGATATCGCATACAAGTCGGGAGTCGATGATAGGGAAAGAGAAGTACCTCAATATTAAAGTAACGAGTGTTCACAGTGGATGTGCAGAAGGCTCCACTGGAAAGTCGAACTCCGATATTGGGAATCGTGTTCAGCATTTTAAGGGCCAAAGGTGAAGCCAAGAAGTAAATTTTGCACCCATATTACAAATTGGATTAAACGAGGGCGATGTATAGCGACCACAGTGCTCGACGATTACTGTTCTACGACGTGTGGAAGAGGACCTTCAAAATGTCAAAAGCCCGCAGAAATCCCCTTCGAAGACGGCGTAGGTCTGGTAACCAGGATAGCTTGGGATCAAGAGCTACGCTCAGAGCAGACTCTATCTCTCTACCTTATAGTAAGATAGGCGGCGGCACAAGACCCTATAGGGCCTCGATAACGATTTTTCTCCTCGTTGTTTGGTAGGCGATCAAGAGTTTCCTTAGGATAAAGGAAAATATATATAGCTGGAATAAGCTTCGAAATGGCGAACGGATATAACAACTTTCTTCTTGAATTATAATGATTGCTAACTCTATTTTTCAACGATCAACGACGATCTAAGAGAGGAAATTGTGTATCAAGTAGAAATAAAGAGAGGAAAATGTGTTTATATAGTGAGAGGGTTTGTACTAGGTTGTCTGGTAACCTCAGTCTTTTTGCCTCGTTTTTTCATTATGTCTCTACACTGATTCTCATAAACTGAGTCAAACATTCAAGCCTTTTTATTCGATAAAAAATTTCTCTTTTGGTGAATTCAACGAGCTTGTCGCTGCAGAATTTTTATTTATTTATTTATTTTTTTTTTTTTTGGTCCACTGCGGATATTTTTATTTTAATCTTTTTCCACTTCGAATCTTTTTACGATAATTATTTTAAAGTTTATACTTATTAATTCATTTTCCACTACGGATCTTTTTCTATGATTGTTTTTTATGTATTATTTTCTTTATTCTACTTCATTTTTCTTCATTAGCATCATTGTTATCTATAAATCAAGTAAATTGCCTGCCGCGTCTGCAGCTAGCTACTTGTAAAGGTTTGTTTGAAACGTAGATTCGGTAATTCTTCATCTTCGAGTTTTATTTGTCGGGTCTCTTCTTCTGATAGGTATTAGTTAATCTTTTGCCAAATATCCTTTACACGTTTGTGCAGAGTCATATTTATTGGTTCGATGTCTACAATTTCGTTGAGTATAGCCAATGGGGAGTGGTCTTGAAGTGTAACGTTGGTCTTAAATGGTGTGGCCATATTTTGAACCGCTTGAGCTTTCCTCATCATTGTCTTGCTAGAGACATGAAGGGGAATAGCAGGATACAGCAGTAATGGTCTCGCTAGTAACATATATACATAGTTTCCGTTTGTGTATCGGTGATAGCATTCGGAAACGAAACAGTGATTTTAGCGTCCTCCTCTATATCTCTACCTTATAGTAAGATAGGCGGCAGAACAAGACCATATAGGGGCTTGATAACGATTTCTCTCTCGTTGTTCAGTAGGCTGAGTTATGTGATCAAGAGCTTGTGGGTGTCGAAACTAGTAAACATTCGTTTGAAAATTTAAAACGGTTCATATATTGAACCTTATAAATGGGAAGATGGACTTCCCGCTTAGTATTCTCTCTTTTGTAAATGGAAAGTTAAACTCCCCAGTATGCAGTACTATATCTTGTAACTAAAGGAACGAAAATCCCAGTGTACTTGGTCGGAGAAGGAGCCTTCCGAAACCGTTGCCTCCTATGCCAGGTAGTGAGGTAAAGGGAAATGTGATGGACATTTTTGGAGCACAAATCATGCGGCTCACAGTGAGCGACATTGTTGAGTCGATGCTACTTGGGAGCTTCTGTTATTCTCCTTGCAAGGCCTCGTAGGGAAAACTTCACGCCATCGATGTCGCTCCCCAAAACTTTACCTACTTTGCCGAGAATACACATTCAGTATCGTGTGCTGGATTCGAGGTCTGATTGAGTGTGTAAAAATTCGGAAAATGGATTTCAGCCGTGTTTACATATGTGCAAACGGTTTGAGCGTTAGTAACCTTTTAAATCTATCATGGCGCTGAATGGTCAATTTATTAACGCTAAGGCTGTTATTCCAGACGGACCTGCTACTATGATCTGGTAAAGTTCTCACTGGAAAAGGAGGCAATGACTCAAGAATTTTCTTCAAAACGTGAATTTTTTCACTCTAATTTGAGTTAAACGCCTGTTTATCACTCAACGCTTATAACAACCAAAGAACGACTACCACAGGAAGAAATATATGCGCTCACAGGGCTAATTGGAGATTTATTTTGTTCCTTGTGGGCTAGGTAGCTTTCCCCGAAGGGGCTACCTTTTCCTTTGACTATTGGCACCTTTTTTCAAACTTTTTACTTCAACTTGTTTCTCAACTAGTGCTACATAACTTGGTCACCGGTAAGGTCTTAGATACAGGAGACCCCGTTAGGGGGACAGAAAAGGGGCGTCGGTTTTCGACCACGAGCCCGAAACCTTCTGTGGACCGCTTATAGGGCTAGGCCTAAATAGGTAGAGTAACCAAGGAAAGCACGAAAGTCGTTGGGTAGGAGAGGTAGAATTAGGACAGATAGAGGGCTCTCCCATCTGAGGAGCATAACTTTTACTTACAGATTTAACCACTAGGAGCCCCATTATGTGGCAGACTAGAACCAGGATAGACAACCAGGATTTGAAAAGACTGCCCCTTCGATGGAATCAGAAAGGTAACAACGGAACCATATGTACTCCGTAGAAAGTCGTGCAGACCATCTTCAAGCACCTCTCCATACCCTTTGTAAAATGCATAGATGTCCTCACCGGATTCATCGCGATGTGTCCAAAAGGAAATGATGTGCAAAAGCTACTTTCCTCGGGTGGATCAGAAAGCCTAGGAAAACTCCAACTGGAAGCGAAGACACCGCCTCAGATCACCACAAACCAGAGCTTCGTATGCCGGAAAGTAGAAGCATGGGTGGGATCTCACTCATGCGAAGAAATCAAAAGGGAAATAGTGGAAAATCAGAAATGGATCAAGATACAGGAAATTGTAAAATTTAAAGGCTATACTAATGTATTTAAAGTTATATGCGAGACAATTGAAATGGCGCCCAAAGCTCAAGAAAATGGATTATTGGCCTTTAGCATGTGTATTCCTCCGCAGAATATACAAAGAGACACATTTGTCAACATTCAAATGTGCTTTAATTGCTATGCCATGGAAAAACATATTTCAGCGAACTGCCTCATGAGAGGAACAGTCAGATGTTCCGAATGCGCCGAAGAGGGACACGACTACCGCAACTGCAGAAACACGTAAAAAAAATGTGTAAACTGCGGCGGTAGCCATCGTACCATGGCTATGTCATGCCCAGATAGAAAAGACATCATTAAGAAGAAGGAGAGAGACCTACAGACAAAGAAATATACAAAAAAACACCACATCCTACACTAAGGTAGCCAAAAGCCAATGCTTAACCACCCCAGCACTGCCAAACAATACGAAGGGAATGTTTGGTAAGGTCTATACTTGCGTGATTTATGCACATGTCCAGAATGCACTTAATCCTGGAACATATGCGAAAACACTCAACTCCATGTTGAAGGCCAATAGACTAGACCCCATCGTCGTGCCACAAGAGATTAATTCAGAGGCCATTCTCAAAGTAGATAACGCAGAGACTGAAACGGAAACAGACACAGAAGACACCAGCTCCGAATCGGAAGAAGAAGAGACTAGAAGATAACAAGGAAAACCCAGAAGAAAAGAAAATCCAAGACGGGAAAGAGCCCAGCTCCACAAAGTAGACAAAACTCACCAAGCCCACATCCGACAAATACGGGTCACCACTCTAAAGCTAAGGGCTCCGGTAAACCAGCAAGAAGACGGAAATAAGTTTTTACTTAGTCTCCAGAACAGATACTCGATCAACGAACGGAAGCGGTTAAAGGACTTTGGAAAAGGAATCGATTTTAGGACTTTATAAACTAAAATGGATAAAACAGATCTTAAGATTCTACAGCTCAACGTTAACGGATGGAAAAGCAAAAGGATAATGTATGGAAACATTTTTAGAAAACTAGACCCGGACATAATTCTAATTTCGGCACACGGCGTAAATCTTCAAGAAGACGAGATCAAAATCTGGAATTACTATGTTATAGCGGCCAGCCCGACGGGAGAACTATAAGACGAGGTAGCTATAGCAATCAGAAAGGATATTGAATATAAAACTTGCAACGAATTGGACGAAGCCTACATCGCAGTGGAGATCAAAATGAAATTGACGAACATCATTATAGCAACAGGATACCAAACCGCCAAAGAGAAACCAACTGCCCATTCAGAACTTCATCAGAATTTTTAATAATAGGATACCAGTGTTAATTTTGGGTCAACTGAACGCACACCGTCAAAAGAGCGGAGATAGACGAAGAAACGGGATAGGCAGAGACCTCGGAACTCTGTTTGCTAGAGATATCTGTCAAAGACTTGGACAGGACTACCTCACCTACGTGGGGGCAAACGCAGCCACTAAACCAGACATCTGTTTGGGCAATAACTATATTCCATATAATTACTATATGAGGCCAGAAGGTATCCCATGTACGGACCACACAGCGACTATGTTCACCCTTAATCAAAGACCAATCCAGATCCCAGGGAAGGTAACAAAAGCCTTTCATAGAGCAGACTGGGAGACATACAAGAGAGAATTTAGCACATATCAGCCGAAACAACTAGACCGCGCATCGCAAGAGGAGATAGACGAAGAACTAGAAACTATTAGGAATTTGATACAAAAAGGCGGATAGAAAAGCCACCTCAAGAAACAGCTACTCGACGATTAAGACCTTTACCTGGTCTCCAGAGATGATAGGAAACCATCGACGGCTAGAGGAAATTTCAGACAACATAAGGAGAAACGGACCAACGAGGGAGCTACTTATAGTAATGTCTATGGGCATTCCTATAATAAAAACCTCTTCGGAAACTTATATATATATATATATATATATATATATATATATATATATATATATATATATATATATATATATATATATATATATATATATATATATATATATATATATATATATATATATATATATGTATCATTATTATGTATAAAATTCGATTATTTTGTCATTTAAATAATTTATTATGCATTACTTTAATTTGTCAATTTAATAATTTAATTATTTTACTTTAACTGTTAATTTAATCATTTTACTTAACTTTGTCTATTTAATCTTCCAAATTAATTTACTTCAACTTTTGTAAATCAAATCAATTTGTTAAACTTAGTAATTAATTAATTCATTTATTTTCTTGCCAATTCAATTAATGTATACTGTTCCAACAACATCTCTTAAATTTCACACACAAACAAACAAACACACGTTCTCAGCTCGATCAAATAAGCACGCTTTCTGCCCACTCGACTCGCCGCTTTCGTCGTCTAAAGGTCGGTAACCATTCTTTCTACAATTATTCGTTTACCTCCAAATAAATCATACTGAGTTAATTCCACTCTCACATTCTTTGCAAACGACAATATGAGACTAAGTCCTAATTATTTTTACTTCTCCTTGCAGTCCCAATTCACAGTCCATTATAGATACTTTAAAATACTCTAAATTACTACACTATATTACTTACAACTCAATATTATTTACTATATCAAAGATACTCTATTATACTCTATTATTCACTTTATATTGTTTCACCATATTATTCACCATATTTACTTAACCTACTTATCTCTGTACATTCGTTGAATTTTATAAGTATATTTATATTTGTGTAATTGTCTTTCTTAAAGCCCAAGTCATATTAAAAAATTTACTTCACTGTCGCATTAGGCCTAGAGCTAACGGCAGACATCTTCGATCAAACAAAATTTATGGTTATGGTTTTCGAAACGCTATCTAGGCTGATTTATTAACTGAAGATAAATCACATTGATAACCATACACTATATACTCAACGCAATGAAGAGGATAAAGAGGATTCTTAATACGGAAATAATAAAAAACAATACAAAATCAGCACTGGAATAAAACATTCCAGAAAATTGACGATGTCGCACCCGCAAGAGAATTTTGGAAAACAATAAAACAAATGAAATGAAAATCAGAGGACACGAAGATGACCCTGAAGGATAATCAAGGCATTAAGATAGAAGATATTGACGCAATAGAACAATTATTTAAAGAACACTGGAAGAACATTTTTAACATTAGGGACTTCGAACGAAACATCACAAGGCAACTCGAACTAGAAGCGGACAGGATAACCCCTTACAGAAATGTAGATGCAGCAAGAGACACTTTGGACGGTAACCACCCAAGTATTACCGTCCAAGAATTGAAAAACACAATCGCTCAGTTTAAGCAGAAGGCACCAGGTAGATCAGAGCTCACTAAGGGGCATTACGAACAAGCGACTGGAAAAATACTGCAGGGAATTACATCAGTATTTAATGCCAGCCTTAACACCGGCTACTTCCTGACAGAACTTAAAGTAGCCAAGATGATTTCCACACCCAAAGCTAGCAAGCCTACTACACGAGTGAAGAATTACAGACCTATATCTCTACTCGATTTCATCGGGAAGATGTTCGAGAAAACTATGAACACTCGCCTAAATGGGCACCTGGAAGCTAATGACCTTCTAATTAAATTTAAATTCGGCTTCAGAAAGAAAAGAAGCACGGATATGGCTCTCGCGGTCATAACAGATAAAAATAGCTGAAGCAAAAAGAGAAAAGGCTAGCGTTGATATAGTCTGAAGGGATGTGTCCAAAGCTTTTGACAAAGTATGGGCGAAAGGAATGCAATACAAGATACTGCAGTTACGCCCAAAGAGCAAAATGGAAAGACTACTTTGCAATTACATAACCGAACGAAACGCATTTATCAAAATGAGAAACTATCATGGAGATAAATTCAAGATGGAGGCTGACCTTCCGCAAGGAGGATGTCTGAGTCCAACATTATACTCTGTATATACCTCGGACATTCCTCCGCCAGCTACATACGGGTGCCTAAATATACAGTTCGCAGATGACATCACATAGATTGTCGTCTGCCCTTATATGAACCCTGATATGCAAGCAAGACAGACAGCAGAAGAAATACGACGGATCAACGCTTATGAAAAACAGTGGAAGATCAGCACCAACAGGAATAAATTTATAATCGTACCAATACACAGAAGGAGACTCAGCAACATTGTGATCTAAGGAAACAGATACGAATACACAAACGAAGCTACAGTGCTAGGATTGACGATTACGAAGAGATGATACACTAAGCATGTGAGAGAAAGAGACTCGGGCTACTATTTAGGCTCAGAGCACTTAAAAGGAAAAACAAGAAGAAAATTTATCAAGCCTTAATCCAGTCAACAA
Organism: Ceratothoa steindachneri; assembly: GCA_963969495.1. Lineage (NCBI taxonomy): Eukaryota > Metazoa > Arthropoda > Malacostraca > Isopoda > Cymothoidae > Ceratothoa > Ceratothoa steindachneri. Next base: position 50,095,493 of record OZ018333.1, on the reverse strand, counting down.
TGAACTTGAATTTCTGCTTCATTAGGGCAACTCTATCCGGGGCCAGGAAGGAGAAACCGGAGAATGGGTCATGAATAAATACTAAATGGAGGATCGACCTGATGAAGGGATGGATTTGCAGAGGTGACAGACCGACTTATCACTTGCGAATTCAGTTTAAAGTTCCCTGTGCTGAAGGTGAAAGTTGGGTAAGAGAACCCGTAGAATTCTGTAGGTTTGAAGGTAGTGAAGTTAGTCTAGCGCAATTTGAGATGAAGATTGAGCATTTTGATGGTACGAGCATGGGCTTGAGCATGTTCTGCTCTTGCACCAAATTTGAGGTGGTACCAGCAAAAACTGAAGGCTGAAATATAGCAGTATGAGCAGCACGACCAGAATGAGGGTTACAGTTGTCGGGATGAAATGATGCTCGGTAAAATTTGAAAGGCGGACAGCGGACAGCGTTGCTCTCATAATTAGAGTGGTACCATCTGCTACCCTGAGAGTTGTCAGGATAGAGGGAATTAGGCCTAGGCTGGAAATGAAACTGTTGTGCCTCACCTCTTGTGCTGGAGTTTCCTCGTTGGTGTTGCCTTTTTCGGAAGGAGGAACGACGTCTGACTCCTCCGTCTTGCTCACGATTTTCCTGTCGGTGAAGACCCGTTCTCACCTTTAGGGTACAAATATCCATTTCAATCCTCTCCAGAACGGATTAAAGACCCGAAGCCTGGGAGGATTCATCCTGAAAGAGTCCTGGCCGGTTGTGGGGAGTTTCTGCCGGTGACTTAACCTGAGAAATGGATACATGTGAGTGGTGTTTGACATTAGAGTTGTATGGTGTGCTACGCCCCCTATTTACATCGCTAAACGACCCATGGCCTGCATTTCCCTAGTAACGAAAGGATTATTATACAGGGCGTCAGCCACCTCTGCCATATTCTCCACGTTCATTGGGGAGGATATTAGTATGAGGGACTTAATTTGATCCGCCATCCCACGCATGAATATCTCAGTTATGAGTGGCTCAAGTTAGGCGAGCTGTGCTCCTTTGGCATGTGCCAGGGCCTTGAGATGGTCCAGAAAATGCGTGGGGTGTCTGTTCCCCATGTCCTGCGTATCGAGGAGGATCTTCGGGTCCTCAATTTGGGACCTCCCAAATTCCTCCATGAACGCCCTCTTGAACCTATCCCAAGAAACAGAAATTACCCTTATAGTATATGGTTATACATGTGATTTATTTTCTGTTAATAAATCAGCCTAAATAGCGTTTCGAAAACCATAACCATAAATTTGTTTGATCGAAGTTGTCTGCCGATAGTTTTAGGCCTAAGGCGACAGCGAAATAAATTTTGAAATAATGAACTGGGTTTTAAGAAAAACAATTAAACAAATATAAATATATTCATAGAATCAACGAATGTACAAT